>MJEU01000020.1:0-217355 GCA_001748505.1 Sporisorium iseilematis-ciliati | reverse complement strand
AAAAAAAAAAAAAAAAAAAAAAAAAAAAAAAAAAAAAAAAAAAGCAAAAACAAAAAAGAAATAAAAGGGAAAAAAAAGTCGACGACGAAAAGGAGGCCGAAAATTAGAGCGGGTACTGTACAGTATCATCGGGTATGGAGGTCATTCAGTGTTACCCATGCTGATGGAAAGCTTTGAACAAAGGAGGCCGGAGCCATCTAAATAGCAGAGATGTTGCAGATTTGACACTTCCAGTGAACGACAAGACGAAGTCACAAACAAAGCAAGTAGAGCTAGTCAATCCCAGTCACGTTAGTCTCATCCTACCGTAGAAGTGTTCGAACAAGTGCTAATTCTGCGTCTCAATCTTCACATCCACGTCCTATGCAATGATGATCAAGGCACTCCAGCTTCCCAAACACATGCCGCCGTCAAATCCATCGTCTATGAGTGTTTCTCGATGCTCCAAGACAGTCAGATGTCAACGCAGCGAACAAAGAAGCAAAAAGAAGCAAAAAAAAATGACCCCAACCTGATTTGAACAGATGACCTTCGGAAAATACCGGGCCGGTTGCTTTCGCAAGCAATTTATACTGGAAGCCGACGCTCTACCGCTGAGCTATAGGGCCATGGTATGTTGATGAGAGTTTGTGTAGAGTAGATGTAGGACACGATCATTGCAATTTCGTTTTCCGGATTTCGGAAAATAGGAATTTTGCCACGCGTCTGATTTTTGGCCAATTTCCTCAGCCCTTCACCCATTTTTGCAGGATTTCTCGGAACCTTGGCGGGCAAGGGTGGAAAAATGTCAAAGTCGGAATTGAGAAGAAGTTGACTCCACACATTGTCCATATTCAGCCTCGACGGCGTCCCGACAGCTTGCGCCCTCGGCTCTTCAAAGGCACAGCGGATATCCAGCATGAGCGCATCATCAACAGCAGCAGCAGCGGCGGCGGCGCCTCGAGTGCTGTACCGAGGACCACCCGGCATGAGGAGGGCGCTGTACTATTTCATCGGGACCGTCTTCACCGGCGCAGGATGCTACCAAGGCTTCCTGCTTACCCAACACCTCAGCTGGCCCATCTTCACACGCGATCCAGAGAATACGACACTTGCACCACCGATGCTTCGATATGCTACAGGTACGGCAGTGGCGGTGACAGGTGGCGGACTTGGAATGTTCTTCTTCTTTACACCTTCGAGACTGGCAACACGGGTGACGCTGTATCCGGCTACGTCGCAGATCGGCATCCGAACAGCGGCAAGGCCATTGCGTGCTTTCCTGCCACCTTCAATGCGCTCAAAAAGGAGTGCGCCACTCAACCCACAAGACCCAAACGAACGCTTCCACCCTCTAGATGCACTGTATCGCCGGGATAGGACATCAGCAGTCGAGATCGAGCAATTCGCACAGGGCAAGGGACGACGTGTTGCATCGGCCAAGTCGGGCTCCAGGCAGAAGGTTCCCTCGTCGATCTTGTTGGGAGAGGACGTCACATTCGGATACCAACTCGAAGCTGCACCAACACCACTCTTCGAGACCAAGGCGAAGAACCTCTACACACAATACTGGTCACGCTTCAAGCTTAGCCTTCGCGGACAGACCGACTGGTCAGAAGTGGCAGGCACTTCCGAACTCACACCAGCAGAACAGTCAGCAAAGGCTCAACTCGACCGCAAAGATCCTTGGTTCATGGACCGCAACAACTTTGACAGACTGTTCCCAGTGCGAGAGTATGGTTCGAAGAAGTAAGAGTGACACGCTCACACTCGCCAAGCTTCGTCCTCGTCGCTATTTGCCCCGACCAGCATTTTCAACCAATGTATTCTATAACATTTGCCATCATCAACATCACTGCTCCTTGACGTACTTTTTGAAGCGCTCGTACAGCGCTTCGGACCGTGGGCTGCCGGCGAACAGTTCCCGCAGCTTAGCCTGATTGAGGTAGGTGTGATCGTTCCAATGAAAGCCTGGTGTGACGACTTCTGAGATGAGTGCGCCCGTTCTCGTTCCGTCGGCTTGGCCGTTCATGACTGCGCTTCGATCCTCTTCTGGAATTTCGCTCACTTTCCACCACCCGCCTTCCACCAACAGCTGACGCACCTCCCCTTTAGCGATATCGTCACCCATCACAACCGTCTTTGTGAGCGGATCGCCATTCTCATCGACTAATCCTTTGCCAAGTGGCGCTTTCGCAGAGATGAGCGTATACTTTGTTCTTCCAGCGTGGTGGACATGCATGGTAGACGATTTGTTGAGGTGCAAGACGCCGATGTCGCTGTTCCACGTCTTGAAGGGGTCCGGCTCATCCGAGGGGCCCGTATGCGCAGGCTTGTCGGGACATCCGCTGGTCTTGTGACAAAGCAGATAGTAGATGCAGGTGGCGATGTTGCGCTCTTCGTCGTCCGAAGCAAATGGCGATTTCATCTTTTCTTCCATCACAAAGGTGACTGCATAGTAGCCGCCCTCAGGGTGAGGCTCGAGCTTGTAGTGCTTGATGAGCTCTTCATTTGTTTGCGGGAAGTGGTACAGTTGGGTCATGTTGTCGATTGTATCCGTGGCTGTGGTTGTCGGAAGCGCCGAGAGAGGCGTGTGATCATAGAGAAGATTGAATAAGGTTTGTGGTTGTCGAGTCGGAGCCTGCGCCGAGATAAGTGGTCGGCGCCCTTCCGAACAAACGCTTTTTCGGTACACGGTGACAGGACCCTGACGGTGGAGGATAGCGCAGCGCAGCGCGCTGTTGTGTGTGATGTGACAAACACAAAGCTTTGCGCCTCTTCTCAGGTCAGCGCGTGACAACGCTTTGTCTGAGAAAAACTGAGCTGAGCTCAGACCAACACTTTGAGTTCTTCGACATCTTCCTTCGCCACTGCGCTCTTCCCTCTTCCCTCTTCTCAACCTTCATCTTCACTGAAAAGCGTCTCAGCGCTCTTCTCTGCTCAACCACACTGTTTTCTGTACATATTTCGAGCAGCACTGCGGCCTCCCGATGGCCTCCAATCGTCAAGATGCAGTTGTTTCGGCTCCATTCTCCACCCTAGCCCACTTCTTCCAACAACCAACTGCGCGCTGGCTCGCTCTTGCAGGTCTTGGCACTGGCTCACTTCTCATCGCTGCACGATTCCTACCAACATCTTCATCGTCAAATAGCAAAGCTCAAGCCTCATCAGATCGAGATGAGGGACAACGCGAGTCTTCTCCACCCTCCACTTCCAGTGGCAAGCCGAAACGAGACCGCTTCAAAGACGATGCCGAACCTATCGCCATCTTCTGGGACGTCGACAATTGCGCACCACCGACAGACTCTTCTGGTCGCTCAGTCGCACTCGCTGTGCGTGCTGCCATTCAGAACCTCGATGTCGGTCCCATCGTCAGCTTCAAGGCCTACCTTGAACTCTCTTCCGAGACGCAGGCACCCAATGCAGCACAGGTGCAGCTCAGAAGCGAGCTTCAAGGCTGCGGCGTCAGCCTCATCGATACTCCAAAGAGCGGCAGGAAGGACGTCGCTGACAAGATGATGATCACCGATCTACTCGCCTATGCCATCGACCAGCCTGCTCCTGCCACCGTCGTTCTCATCTCGGGTGACCGCGACTTTGCCTATCCACTCGGCATTCTCCGAAACCGTGGATACAATGTCGTCCTCGTCACTCCTCCCATCGGCGCCGTCCCCATTCTTGAGGCTTCGGCCAACGTCGTCATGTCTTGGCGTCAAGACGTGCTCGGCGTAAACACCAACAAGGACGGCAAGCCTTACAGCAGCTATTCCAACGCAGGACCGCATACACCCTCCAAACAGGGTCATTCTAGCCATGCAGGCCACCACGCTTCTTCCGCCACCAACGGTAGTGGCTTGTCAGTTGGCAAGCCTCCCGGCGCTTTGAAACATCAAGACCGTCGACCGTCGAATCGCACCCTACAGCTCTTTGATCCGCTCATCCAACTGCTCGAGCAGATCAAGAAGGAGGGCGACCCCAAGCCCTTGAGGTCCATGGTTGCCGCTCGTCTTGTAAAGCAGGATAGAGGCATCTTTATCCGTGCCGGTGCGGCCAAATGGGCCGAATACGCCGCTGTCGCTGAAGCAGCTGGCATTGTCAAGCTTGGACAGACTGGACAGACCGGCTACGAGTGGGTCGCACTCAAAGACTCTGCCAAGTCTGCTTCTTCGTCGTTGCCCATGATGCCGAGCACATCGTCGTCCGGCTCCACTCCCAATCGTCAAAAACCAATCCCTTACAACACAACGCCGAACGCCGCATCCAGCGACTCGTCGAAACTCAAGCCTTTCCTCCCGCTCATCGAGATATGCAAAGAGCAAAGGGCTCAAGGCAACCCAAAGCCGCTTAGCTCGTTTGTTGGCCTACAGCTCGCCGTCATGGCTCGTCAGGGCGTTCTCGACGCCTATGCGCTCGCCGGCGTTCCAGGCTGGAGAGAGTACATCGCTGCAGCTGAGAAAGCTGGAGTAGCACGATCTGCTCCCACCGACCAGGAGGGTGTCCATGTCGTCGAGCTGCACCCCAAATATTTGAACTGGCAAACTAATCAGGTTATGCCTAGTGGCAGCCGTATCGCAGACACTGCCACTACGCCGTCGCCGTCCGTCGACAAGAAAGTATCGTCTCTCAAGCGTTCACTTTTCGACTTTGGCTCGCCTTCAGCTAAGAAGGAGAGTCCGTCGAAAACTGCGAGCGCCGCAAAACGCCGCACCATCGTCAACGGTCACGAAATCCCCCTCATCTTTGCGCCGCTTGCCCAGCTGCTCCTCGAGCAGATGTTGGAGGGTCGCAACTACTCGACCGACTATTTCTGTCAGTCGATCATCGGTTCGCAGCGAAGCTCGATCGTTGTCACCGGTCTCAAGGCTAAAACGCCAGAAGAGTTTCAAGAGCACCTCGAAGCAGCTGTAGCCGCGAAAATCGTCACTACGGAGCCTGGGTTCAAGCCGGGTGTTCGACATATCCGACTGCATCCCAGGTTGGTTCGACCTGGAGCGAAGGCGAACGTTACCGACGAGGAAGACTCGGACGACGGTCGGCCCCGCTTCAACTTTTCCGGGAAGGAGCAGCGGTCGGACGACCTCGAAGCTCTGCGCCACGAGCAGCGGTCAGACGATCTGGAAGCTCCACGCAAGGAGCAGCGGCCAGAAGACCTAGAAGCGCTACGCAAGGAGACGAGCCAAGTACTGGCGTCGCTGCAGCGATCGGCGTCGTCGGAAGGTGCGACTAGTTCGGGCCCGGTTCCCGCCGACGACGCGGTTAGGTTCCGACCGCTGATCGACAGTCTTGTGGCGCTCGACGGAGGCGAGGCGGGAGTGACGAAGGCGAAACTCTCGGGCGAAGTCGGGAAGAGGAACCCGGGTCCAGCTGGGATTGGCGCTTTTTACCAATCGCTCGGCTCGACGGGGTTCACGGATTACTTGCAGCAGGCGAAAGAGAAGGGGTTGGTGAAGGTCAGGGATAGCGAGGGAGTGCTTCTGGATCAGTCGAGGTCGTTGATCGGGTTGAGCGATTATACGGTGTCGTTGTAGGCTGCGATAGGGCTCACGTTTGCATACGCTGTAATAATGTCGCTATGAGCGAAGGTCGAAGTTGCATTTCCAGAAATGGCAAAAGAGACAAAAGTTACACTGTATCATGCATCGCTTTTCTTCTACGACATGTAAGGCAGCCCACCCTCGTCGTCGTCGCTATCGTCGTCGTAGACGTTCGAAACCACCTTTTTGCGCTCGTCGAGCAGCTGAGTTTCCATCCTCCTGAAGCGTGCCGCCGACTCTTTCGGGTCGGCGTACCTGGGTGCGCTGTTGTTCGAAGTGATCGAAGTGGGCGTGGCCGCGTTTGCTCGTTCGTTGAGCGCGGCGTGGAGGTAGTCTCTTTCGGTGTCGGAGTAGAGCCGGGATGCGTGGGCGTACGGGTCGAAGAGCGAGGTGGAGATGGGGGCGGGTGCGGGGATGCGTATGGTGGAGAGGTCTTGTTCCGAGTCGCGCGATCGGGTGTAGGTGGAAGAGGGGGAGAGGGGCAGGCCGGAGATGGCGAGGGTGGAGTGGCGTGATGCTGGGTGTTGCTGTGCTTGCTGTGCTTGTTGGTCGGGTTGCGGTGGGTGTTGCTGGTGAGGTTGGGGTGGTTGGTAGGGTTGTTGAGCAGGGACGAGGTTCCGTTCGTGAGTGACGGCAGGGTTTCGGAATGGATCCCTCTGCTGCTGCTGGGGTGGCTGATACGAACTGCCAGAGTCCGATCGATCGCGATTCCACTGCTGCTTCATCCCCATCGCACCCACACCCGCACCCACACCCGCACCCACACCCGCACCCACACCCGCACCCACACCCGCACCAAACCCGCCCATCATATTCTGATTCCTCGGCATCGGCGGCGGAGGCGGGAACAACGCCTCATCCGGCACCACCGAATGCACACTCGTCGCGCTCGCAAGGTTGACACCACTTCCACCACCGAAAGAATCTCTACCCCGGTGCAAGCTCACCGAGCTCGAGTGACCCATGGATCTCGGCCCGTCGTTCATCCTGCCGACGATGGCTCTGCGGTCTTCGGACATCTGTGCCGAATCCTGCGAATCGGACAGCCCGACGCCGTTGTTTCGCGATGACCATCTCCACGGCGAAGCACGACCCGTGACAAACGGCGAAATGCCCCCCTGCTGATCGGTTGACGCTCCGAAGCGGGTACCGACTTGAGCACCGCGGCTGCTGAACGCAGACCGGTCGGAAGACCTCCCCGATCCAAGCCCACCAAAGAAGCCCCGCTTCTCGTTGCTCGGATACACTCCGTATTCGTCCGGTCCCTTGCGTTTCCTCCTGCACAAAAAGATGACCAACCCTACCACCGCAACCGCACCCAGCACACCACCCACCGCTCCACCGATCACACCAGCCGAAACACCGCTCTTGCCGTCCTCCGCATCCACCTTGGCAGCTGAGCCCGTCGCTGTCGACTTGGCACCGCTCGCCGTGGCCGTAGCTGCCACTCTCGATGTCGCCATACGACCATGCGACGACGACGACGTGGCACTCGCCTGCCTCGCCGCCGCTGTGCTGCTCGCACTCGGCAGTCCCTGCACCGCATCACGCTGCGCCTGCCCCACACACCCCGCGTCCCTCCCACTGCCCACCGTATACACCTCCCCGCCGACACCCCCCGTTCCCGAAGTCCCCGCATCAAACGCGGCCACTGCAAACCTCGTGCCCCTTGCGTAGTTCACCGTCCAATCCACACTGCTTTTCCTCGCATCGGTGATCCTCAACCTCGTCGGTGCATCGTTTTCCGGCAGTATCAGCAGGTCCACCGGCATCTTCAACCCCAAATTCCCGCGATCCTCTTGGACCGTCAACAGCCAGTCTCCGCACTGCCGGGGCGCGGACGAGGGTGGGTACCACACGAAATCCAGGTGCTCGGGTGGAGCCGAACACGAGCCAGCCTTGGTCAAACGAGCGAGCGACGACGTGCCCGTGACCGAACCGGTGCTGTCCGACACTGCAACGATGACCGACGATACGGCGGTGGTGTACCCCGGAACGGTCCAGTCGTAGGACCAGGTTTGGCCAGACATGTAGTTCGAGGGCAGAGACACGGTGATAGGAACGTGTCCGAGGGGTGCGATGGTGAGGACAAAAGGTGCGCTACCGGTCGAGGTGTCAAAGGAGATGCGCGTGGTTTGGCAGGTGGTGGGGTTGTCCGAGAGCGTCACTTTGAGAGGGGGTGCGGCCAGCGCTGTTGATGTGACGGTGAGGAGGAGGCCGAGCAGGCCGATGGTGGTGAAAGGCGAGCGCATTGTCGTAGGTCGGAGACACTAGGAAGAATGTTGGCTCGGTGAAGCAAGCGCAGGTTTCTATTGAGTGATGGTGCGGCCCGTCGGGATATGATGTTGGCGAGCGCTGCGAAGGTAGATGTAGTCGGTATGAAAAGGGTGAAATCCAGCCGATAGGGTATAAAGCGAAGCCAAAAAAAATGAGTGTGGGGCACAAGTCGAGGAGAGGATGTAATGATCGTGTCGGATGCAATCAACGCATCACCATCGAGCGACAAGGGAAGGTACTCTTGGAAAAAAGAGAGGTCGGGAGGTTGGTGGAAAGAGAAGACGATGTCAGGTCCGGATAGCGAGGAGGGGGAGAGAGGGTCAAGCGCAGGGAAAAGAGCGGCGTAGCGGAACTGACGAAGCAAAGAACCCCTCTCTCTCAAGCCGAACGAGTCGAAGGCGGCGGATCCACGCTATCCGAGCAGCTCCTTTCGTCGCTATCCGAACACGCCGCCAAAGCTGCACGCCAAGAGAATGGAGACTCGTCTGTAAGGCCGAAGGTTGCACTCTAGACATTGCCGAGCTTTCCCCTCTCTGATGTGCTGCTTAAAGTGCTTCCTTCCTGCCTCTCGGTCTTGCAGGAATGCTCTTTTTTGCAGGAACGTTCCTCAGCCTCTCTCTCTAGTCTCCGGGCACTGCAACACTAAGACACGCAAAGACACGCGGAATGCCAGTCGCCTCGTGAAGAAGAGCTTTCTTTTTTCATGTCTCGGATTTTCGAAAGGAAAACGCGTAAAAAGTGGGCGGCTCGCGCGTTGACAGCGAAAGAACCGCGGCGGGGGAGAGGCAAAGCCACCAACGCCCTATCTTTTGCCGCACGCAATGCTGTAGGAGACTGACAAAGTGCCCAACCACGCTTACCAACGTTCCCACGCTTGGATGCGCTTCGTGCAGATCCGTCAGGTCGATCCCTGCAGGACTCACTCGCTTGGCTTCGTCGAAAAAGGCTTGGGCCCCATCAACTGCTGGCGACTCTTCTGACAGCCCACTTCGCTCATTGGCAGACCAGCTGGCCTCTTGTGTTCGTTGACAAGTTTGACAGCTTCATCATTCGCCACTTCATAAGTGATACAACAGAAAATTCGCATCATGCTCACGATCAAACCCCCTTCTGCGTACCGTGCCTTAGAAACCCATATGAGAATCCAAAAACCGCTGATCAAACTCAGCAACGCCTCCTCCACGACCCGGCTGATGCGCCTGCCCCCGACCATCTCCATGTCCCTGCTGTTGACCCGACGGATCCGCAAACATCCCCATCGACGCATTGTACTGCCCAGACCCGCTCATACGGTATCCGAAACCCAACGCTTCCCAGTCAGCCTCGTACGCTTCGACGTCGCCCATCGGAACACCCGTCTGCTCGACGGTGATCGAGGGACCCGAATCGAACGCCCACCTCTCTCGAGCACCACCAGATGAAACGCATTGGACGGGGTCGTAGAAGTTCCCCATCGCCTCAGCTTGTACCATCTGCGAGCCCGAGTGGTCACGAGCGCTGCCATCCATCGCGAACTGCGACGCTTGCGTTGAGCTGTTGAGCTGAGTATTGCCACCATTATCCAGCCATCCCCGCTGATCAACCGTTGGACCCGCCGACAACCCAGCTTCACGGAAAAGCGCATCCAACTCCATCGCAGATGTAGCCATCAACGACGAAATATCAAAGTTCGACGGGCTATCCGGGAACAACACCTTTGGACTAGTCTCTGAGCCGAACCCATACCAAGCATTTCCGCTGTTTGCCGCATCAACCGAATTGGATCCCGCATCTAGACCTCGGCTGGGAGTCGTAGCATCCGTAGCGTATGCATCTGCCGAGGCCGACGTCAGTCGACTGCGATCGCCCAAATTCGAGCCCATACCACGCCCGCTCTGGCTAGCATCGCTGCGGTAGGTAGGGGTGTCGTTCTCAACAGGCCACAGGACGCCTGCGCCTTGATTCCATCGTGCGGCCTGCATCGGAGACTCGGACTGCGGCGATGACAGTGTGTTCTCGGTAGACCTCTTCGCACCTTGCTGCCGCCATTCTCGATCTTGCGAGTACAGAGACCAGGTCGACGCAGGGGTTCCTGCAGCGGGTGCGGATCGTTTCGATACCGACGAAGATCGTTTCTGTGAATGTTCCATTTGTGACTCGGGCTGGCTTGTTGCACCTTTTCCTTTCGCCGAGCTTGAGCCGACCGTCTGATAGAGCTCTTCTTCGTCGCCATCCAGCCGTCGCTGTCCTCCAGCACGAGCCGAAGCCATCCTGTCGATCTTCTCGACCACGACCGACGTGGCATAGAACATGGTTCGCAAGCACTTGCGGCACTTCTCCGCTGTAGCCCACTGCAGAGAGGACAGCACCTTGTCGCACGCAGCTGCAAAGTGATGAATCTCATCCACCTTGTTGCGGAAGCCAAGTGTGACACTGGAACGAAACGACGCCGGATCTGTGGCACTGATTTGCCAGATCGCATAGAGATAACTCGTGCAGGCGATAAAGACATTGTGACCCGTCATCCACGTGTAGTTCATCTGACCTTCCTTGGACAGCGTCGCATACATGTTGATGATGCTGCGACTGCACTCCTCGACGTTGGCCAAGTCCTTGCGAGATGCATTTGGGAATCGAGGACTGAGTCCGTACACCATGAGCAAAGTCTGCTGGTAGTTGAGCTCGAGGAAGATGGGATTGTATCCGCATCCGCTCGTCTCGAGATCCTTCTTCGACGAAGGCGCGTAACGACGCCAGGCATGCAGCCTACGAAGGATGTCCGTCTTCCAATGCGCGTACGTATCGAAACGGCGTGGCAGCTCTGCGTTCTGATACAGCATGGACTGAATCTCGGACTGGAGGATGCGCATGCGGAAGAAAGACAATGACACCCATCGGCTTGCATCCTTTGGCTTCGGCAGCGACACCTGTGTGGTCTGGCTTGGCGAGCCTTGCTGATCGTTCGCGCTCGACTGCAGCGCTGCCAGGGTCGACGCAGCCTCTCTGCGCGCCATCTCGGTGCAGGAATCGACATCGTCCTCTTCGGCATCAGCGCGTTGAGCCCGATTCTCGCCTTGTTCTATCGGCATTGCAACCATCTCGCTCTCGTTGTGGACCCACGGCAGATTCACCTTGATGTCCGAATCAGCAATTCCGAAGGGTCGCCCAAGATGAACGCAGACTTGTCGATCAAGCGCGTAGGAGCACCAGAACAGCCGGCGCTTCTTCTCAACGAGGGTCTCGCTTGCATCTTGAGGTTGGCTCGCAGAAGCTTCCAACACGCCCGGTGTCTCCGTATAGAGACCAATGCCTGTCGTGAGTCGGAGTGCGACACCAAGGCAGTACCATACACCAGGCTTCATGGGCCGCATGATCGAGTACAGCGCGGTCAGAAGCAGACACTGGAGCTGTTCGAGCGCATCTCGACCCATGATAGCGCCGACGTTGCCATCCTGACCCGAGCCAATCAGTCGTCTCGGATCAAGGAAGCGCATTGCTGCTTCGTGGTGATTCTCGGCGCTCCAACTAGAACGTGTCCAGCCCATAGCAGCAGCAATGGCAAAGACGAGGTGGAAGAGATGACCGTCTGCTGGCTGCATATCAATGGCGACCTTGTCGTCGTCGTTCTGAACCTGGTGGCGCTCCTCAGCAGACATCTTGGATCTCGCCCTTTCCAGACCGGCTCTGCAGGCCTTCTCGAATCGGACCATAAAGGAAGCGCGGTCGAGGATGGGAAGCTGAGGATTAACACGTTCAAAGTAGGCATCGATGAGCTTCCTCGCGACGGACAGTGGTGGGAAGGGTGCTGGGCGCGGCGATGGCTTGAGCGCTTGCTCGGGCGCAGGGACCGTGATGTCGGCGGTCTCGGTTGCGGTGGCGTACTGCATCGGATCTCCGTCGTCGAAAGGAGAGTTCTTCTTGCCATCGGATGGAGTGACGGTGCCGCTATGAGGCGAAGCAGATTTGACCCCAACCTTGACGGATGGATCGTACGTGTTACCGCTGTCTGAGATGCCGGGTGCGTCATCTTCTGCTCGCGTTGAATCTCTGGACGAGTGGCCCTTTGCTCTCCTGCTGAGATCTTCTCCGAGGCTTTGCGCGCCGAACTTCTTGGGACGCGACGCAGAACCAGGATCGCGGATACGGAGACCGGCTTGCGCCGATTGTTGAATGGCCTGACAAAGCAACCGAGCGGGGGAGAGTCCGCTTGCATGGGAGTTGAGGCGGCCTAATGAAGGTCTTGCACTAGCTTGTTTGATGTCATCCGCTGTGGATGGCACCACTTCCACTCCAGTTGGCCCGAGGACGAGACCTGGCAGCAAAGGATTGGATGCTTCATGCTCTCGTTCTTTGCCAGGCGATGTGGCGAGACGCTTTGTCGGACGGATGTCAGGCGAGGCAGCCGACTCGGATCGATCCAGCGGAAACTCTGTCTTGACGTGCTGCAGAGGACGTTTGAGTCCTGAGGAAGCATCGGCAGTCGGGCGTGAAGCAGACTGTTCTGCCAAGAGACGCTCGAGCTCTGCATTCTGTGCTCGAAGTTCGGCAACCTGATGTTCGAGGTCGACAATGTAGCTGCGACTTACTTCACGACCCGTGGCCGAGTCGATTCCCACACAGGGCTCACCGGCTTTGACACAGGATCCGCAAGCTGGGAAAGCCTGATCACACTTGATCTTTTTGGAGCGACATCTCTTGCAGACGAGAACGGCTCTGGCGAGCGGTTTTGTTCCATGCGCATCTGCAGCATCTGGTGGTGAGTTTCGTGCCTTCTCTGGCTTGCGCTTGGCAGGCTTGGCTGCCGAGGTGTTAGAAGGGCCGGCGGGGTTGCTGGCTGAGCCGCCTGGCTCGCCGTTGGAGCCGGAATTGGAGGCGGGCATGGATAGTATGGCTGGGAGATGATGGTATCGGTCCGTATCGAGGGTATATGAATGGTGGATGAAGGAAAGAGGACGAAAACAGGCTGAACAGATCGAGGTATTTGAGCCTTTAGAGGAGTGCCTTCATTGCTGTAGCGGCGTGGCGTGGGACGAACAGCTTATGAGAGTGTGAGGACCTTGCTTTGTGATTGGATCAGAGTTGTTGAGAAGATTCTTGATGAGCTCGACGGAGAGATTCGGGGATGGCCGATGCGATTCGATGAGGTTTAGTGCGGATGAGACGGAATCAGAGACGATGACACAGCATCAACATTCGAGCTCGACACCCACGCAAATGAAGCTTGCGTCCGCCGGGAGAGCCGCTGTGATGCTCAAACTCGGCTTCCAAAAGAGAGAAGAGAGATAAGGTTGATGTCAACGGGGGCTTCGCTGTGGTCGGAAGTGCCGACCCTAAAGTTGACAAGCAAAGCTTGAGAAAGTCGCCTTGGTCCTCTCTGGTGATGACTGAGCTGCGGTGACCTTTCAGCATTCCACGTCGGAATGTTGACCGAAGTGAAGCAAAGCGCTTGGTGAAAGTTCAAGAGACAGCGACGTCCGCGCAGTTGTCGATGAAGGCCAACAAGATATAAACTCGAATCAAGACCGACAGCCGAATCCTGATAAGTTCGCCAGACCCTTAAGCTCGCGAAATGGCCGATGCGATACGCGCCTCAACTCTAACATTGCTTGGCTGGCCAAAAAATCCAGCCAAAACTCACGACTCAGCCTCCTGAATACACCACGAGCTGAGAAGCACGAGCCAAGTCTGAATTGCAGAACACTGCCACGCACTCACTCTACGGAACGAGATCCCGCCCACCACTTGTTCCTTTCTGAGAACACACCACCATCCTCACCTTACTGAATCTCTTGGTTTGACTTCTTCCTCACACCGCTGCACCGAACGCACTCCAACCACTTCGAAGGTTTGACCCACAACTGCTTTCCCCCCGCTCCTATCCATCTACAAGCAACCGAAGCTCGGATTGGCCGACACACGCACAGCAATCAGCATGTCCGAGCCTGTCCAGAAGGGCGAGATCGACCTCAAGTCGCTCGATCAAGCCCTCAACGATGGAGAAGCCGCTTCCGAAGTCCCCGTCGAAACGCTGCAGAAGAACTCGGACACATTAGCGCAACCTCCCGCTGATGCTCGGTCCTCTCTCGGCACCGCCGCCTCTGGCTCCGAGAATGCGCGCAAAGCCTCTTCGCCAGCAACCTTGTCGCCATCTTCGCCGCGTGCCATGTCGCCCACGCCAGTCGCTGCTTCGACTCAGCCTCAACCAGCGTCGGACGTTCCACCGGCGGTGGCCGAGCTCAAGATAATGTTTCCGGATTTGGACAATGATACTATTGCAGCGGTTCTATCGTCACGAGGAGGCGATCAAGAGGCAGCGGTTAACGCGCTTCTGCAGATGTCCGATCCAAACTTCAAGCCATCCACCACCGAATCAAGAACAGACTCGGACGCCCTTCTCGCACAATCGATTGCTATGGAAGAGGAGCAGAGACATCACGAGCACTTGGCCCGCCGACAACAGCAGCAGCAATCGCAACAACAGCAATACGGTTCAGGAAGGGGCGGAGGTGGTGCCGGCTCCTTCCTTAGTGGACTCCTTAACCCCGACGCACGAGACTCTGCCGCGCAATCGGCACCTTCCTACGATCCCAATGCACTGACCTATCAGCCTCGAGTTAGGCGTGGTGCTCCCGCTAACCCAGCAGGTGCCGCTGCCCCTGGAGCAAGGACATCGTGTGCCCCTCCCAGCCATCCACCAGGAACTTCGCCATCGTATGAGCAGGGCGACAGCCTCATCCCAGGCATGCCCGGAGCCAAGGAAGCAAAGCAGTGGCAGGAAGAGATCAACCGGATGGCAGAGACTGGCCTCGCCAGAGCAGCTTCCACCTTTTCGAATTTCCGCCAGAAAGCCAGCGCTGCCTTCAACAATCCTCAGGATGGCACGGGTCAACCGGATGTAACCGGAAGCAGCAACAGTGCGGGCAGCGGCGCTGGTGCTGGTGCAGGTACCGGTTTCGCTCAGGCTTTCCAGAACTTCCGCAACAACACTGGCAGAGGTTCTACCTCGACTGGATCACAGCAGGCGACAGCTGCTGCTGGATCGCCGCGCAACTTCACCTCGCCACGATCGCCGCATGCAAGCGAATACGACCAGGACCCTTCGCCCGTATCCGAGAACGAGCTGGCCAAGATCATCTCTCGTGGCGGAGGCGCAGGTGGGAACTCGTCGAATCCATCTACAGCCGGCAAAGCACGTGCTCTCGCAGAGCGATACGGTCTAGGCATCAACAACGGCGGCCGGGCCGGCTCCTCGCAAGCCGGCGGTGGATCGACGGGAGCATCCGACTACGCAGGGTGGGAGCAAGCAGGTCGTACGCCGATTTCGATCACTGACAACACGACAGGCAAGACTTCCAAGGACTCGGTGGCGCTCATGGACTCTGCGAGTGGTCGAGGTATTACGAGTCCGCGCTTGGATCGCAGTCCGACCGGAGAGGCTGCTGCGACTGGGAAGAGCGCGGCGACTGCGGGTGCTGTTGGTGCGGGTGCTGTTGGTGCGGGTGCGGTCGGTGCCGGCGCAGCGGCAGTCGCGCTTGACAAGCACGACGATCACGATCCCAACGACGATTCGGACGATCTTGAGTATGTAAGCAATCCGTTTGAGGATGAAGATTAGCCGCGACCTTCACGTTCAATGCAATACCACATCTTGACACAAAACACAGACACGACTGTGAGACGCAGATTGGTGAACATACAATCTGGTGGGGTATATTAAAACAAACAAGACGACGGATCACTCCTCCATACACGGACGTTGTTCGAGTCGTCTGTTGACACGACGATTCTTCCGTTTCCGCCGTTCTTTGCGATCGGGTCGTGAGCCAGTGCCAGCAGCTCCATCGTTTTCTGCGGGGCGAAGACGGCGCATCTTACGCTTCCCGATCCTGCGCTCCAGGATCTCCAGGATGCGGTGTCGGCGTCGTCGTTGGGTTTGAGGAGGGATTTGGTGCGTTTGATGCCGGCGAAGAGGCTCGGGGTGGAGCGGACGTGGTGGTGGAGGTTCCAGATGTGGATGGAGGCGTCTTCGCTGCCGGAGACGATGAAGTGGGAGTCGGAGGAGGGGGTGGCGCGGATCTGGCTGGTGCGGTTGGTGTAGTGCGGCGACTTGAAGCGCGAGACGAGGGTGCGGGTGGGGACGCAGTAGATGCGGACGTGCGAGTCGTTCGAGGTGATCGTCATGTGCTCCTCGTCGGACGATAGCTGCACAGGTTGGATGGAGGTAACTTTGGCAGCTGGTTTGCCGGTCAGAGCGCCTTCGAAGAGCAGACGATCGCTGCAGCCGAACGTCAGCACTGCTCCGGCGTGCGTTCCGACGTACACTTTCCCCCCACTTCGCGTGAACGACACCGCGGTGATCACGCCGGGAACATCGCATACGCTCTGCACTTTCCTCCCCGCGATATTCCACAACCTCACCTTCCCATCCAGCCCACCGGTGACAAAGAACCGATCGTCTTCCGGGTGAAAGTCGACACAGCTCACCACCGCCGAGGTCGTAAACGTACACAAACAGTCTGCTCGATTCGGATGCCACAACCGAGCGGTGAAATCGCTGCTGCAGCTGAGCAAGAAGTTGTTCTTACTCCAGCACAGGTCGAGCACGTCGCCCGTGTGGCCGTGGAAGATGTGGATCGGGGTGGATTTGAAGATCGGCGCCAGCTCCGGCGTCGTCGACCGAGCGCGCGAAGAACACGTCGAAGAGCACTTGGACTCGCGCATCGACGCCAACTCGATCTCGTCCGCTCTTTCAGCAGGCGAAGCGAGCACTTCGTAGACGCGGATGAGGTGGTCCGAACCAGCAGCGGCGAGGTACCTTCCGTCCAGCGAGAACTGCAGGGCGTAGGTCTTGCGCTTTGTTTTACTCTGCTTGACCTTGCTCTCGACCGTCGCTTCTTCCAGCCGTGGCGATTTCGGTGGTGCCGAAGCATCATGGTCAGACGAGCCCGTGGTCGACGAAGCGGTGGTGAGGTAGCTACACGTGCTCAGCTGGCGGTCGATTCGACCCCTTTGCACGTGTTCCGGCTGGTGGTCGATCGAGCAACGTATCTGCGAATGGGGGGAAGTCGACCGTCGTGCGGCCCAGCTGGATCGTTTGGGTCTCTTTTCCGCGTTCAGCGACGTATCCTGCTGTGGGCGCGGAGATTTCGCCTTCCCCACCGACGATGGAGAATGCAACTCCTGGGCAAGGAACACATTATCAAAGTCTGCCTCGTGCTGTGTCCTCGTCTTCGAGCTTAGCTTGGTCTTGATCGCTTTCGGCACGGGGATCGAGCCACTACTCTGCAACGTCTCGGCGTCGACCGGACAGGCAGAGGATCGAATACTATCGTGGCTGCCAACTTTCTTCATGCTCGGTCTCGAGCTGCTACTGCACGATGCTGACGAGATGCTGCTGAACGTCGTCGACCGGTTGGGAGGGGCAGCAGTGCCGTGCATGAGCTCTGACCACGCGGCGAACTGCGATGCTGGTGTACTGTCGTTTGTGCGGATACTGTCAGCTGTGACCGGTCGTCCGCGTCGAGGTGCCGAAGAAGAAGAAGCGAAAAGACCGCCGCCAAGCCGCCATACCGAGCCGAGCTTGGGCGAGGAAGCGGGCGATGAGCGCACGGGCTCGTTGATGACGAGCATCGGCATGGATGCGTTGATGTCTGGAACGGACGAAGGTGACGGAGTTGGTGAATCCGCCTCGCTGTCTAAGCGTGGATCATAGGTGTCGTTGGGCGAAGTAACTAGTGAAAGAGCTCGTCGTGAACCGATGTGGAGCTTGTCGAGATCGGTTGCTACGTCGGATGTTGCTGGTGGTGGAGGAAGGCTGCTGATGCTGTCGCAGAGCAAAGTGTCGGGTGTACTGCGGCCAAAGAGCGAGAATCGAGGTAGTCTGAAGCGATTCGAACGGTTGGGTGGTGGTGTAGTCGGAGACTCGCGAACGCCGCTAGACCCCAAGGAAGGATCGTACGATGACGACGACGTCGAAGGTGAAATAGTAGGTAAAGAATCTGATAGCGTGGTCGGAAAGCGGATCTGGGGAAGCGCCACCGAAGCGTCCTGCATAGAAGGCGAGTGGTTATATCGAATGCTGTCCAAGGCTGCAGAGGAAGGGCCGGGCTCGGAAGCCGTGTGTGGTGGGTGGAGCGTCGTCATGGTCGCAAGGCAAGATAGTGCGACGCAGCAAGGGCGATTGCTGTACTCGTGCTACGACTGAGCGGGCATCGAGCTCCGAGTCAAGGTAAACAATGGCTTTCTAGAAAAGATGAAGCCAAGGGGATCTAATCGCTGGCGAGGGAGAGAGAGCGGCTGACGGAGGTAAAGAACCGTAGGCATAGATGCAAGCAGATGCGTTCGACAACACGGGCCGGCGATATTGTTTCTGTTGCTGAGGTCCTTGTTGTGAAGGGACAAGTGGGTGATAAAGGTTCAACACATGGAAGGTCGGAAGCTGAGCAGCTCGGGAGGGGAGGGAAGGCCAACAGGCACGAAAAAAGTTTTTGGTCAGCCTCGGTATGTGACGGTGGCAGCATGAGAGGAAGCAGGGACCCTTGACTGCATGCTAGACCCACGGAGATGAGTTCCGGAGCTGATCAAAGCACAGACGAGGGAGCATCCTTTAGAAGCGGATAGCATTCAAACAAGGCGCGTCATGTCCACGAGGGCTGTCTCTAGGACCATAGGAGTTTCCGAGCTCTCTCTCTCTCTCTCTCTCTCTCTCTCTCTCTCACACATACACATCCTACTCCCAATCCCACTCTGAGCAGGACAAGCGTTTCGCCAGCCTCGGAATGGGGACCTCGAAGTGAAACACCAGAAAAAAGTCTGGGCTGGCTGTGTAGTGGTAACTTGACCACGATGCGAAGGCAGCGCCAACATTGGCGAGGCTTTTAGAGAGATCCGGGAGCTGCTTCCGAGGCGGGTGCTCGCCTGCTTCGCGGTGCACTAAGCGGCAGCCGAGGCGACAAAAAAAAAGTCGACGATCCATGCAGCTACAGTTCCTCTCCTTCGTCTCCTTCCTCAGCACCGCTCAGCAATGAGCGTGTGACAGTGGATTTTTTTGGCGCAAGGGGAAGTGTGGATGTGCGCGGACCTGGAAATGCGAAAAAAAGGCTTTCAATCATTGCCTGACATGTCCAACGGACATAAAAATTATTTTTTTTTAAAAAAAAGCAAGACTTGGCAGAGATCAGCTCACTTCACTTTGATCCCGAATGGTGTCTCAACCACTCACGATTTGGACCATTCTTTCTCCTCTCTTCTCTTGCTGAACTTCAGATAGAGGCGAGAAACGGGAACGTCGTGACCAACCGAATTGCGGATCTCAATACGTCAGTCTGTGGTTCCTTACGGTATGAGCAAACAACCAATGACAAAAATCCACCACACCCGCGGCAGTGACATGCTCATGCTCCGGAAGCTAATTTCCGTGGACATGCCATGGGCGATTCATTTTTTTTCGCAGCTTTTTTTCCCTCCCTCTTTCCTCGGCTGCAGGGACCGTCCTCTTCAAAATATTACCGCGGATCGTTTTTGCCATGCACATGTGCTCAGCAAAGACACGTGAAATGCATTTGGCTACGAGAGAATGATCGATGACGAAGCGACAGCCTCTCTCGTAGAAGATGGATCTCTGCGTATCGCCACGGAGCAAGACAGTGGGCAGTGTGGGTTCAGGCGCCACCTTGAGAAAGAAACGTTACCCACGGGCCGCAACGCTTTCAAGGCTGAAAGGCTCCTTCTAGACTAGAGTACAGTCTCGCTTAAGGCGCGGGGCAAGCTGCAAACGAGATCTGGCGCATTTTTTTCCGCCCACCTTTTTGGCTGTTCTCTCACGCGATCATGCTCCCCGTTTCAGAAAGCTGAGACGATCCCACGTTTTTGGTGCAACAAAGATGGCGCTTCCTTCTCAAAAGTGGCCGTCCCTGAGTCGGAAAAGCTGTAGATGAGGCTTGACACCAACATCGTCCACCACCGCAGAAGTATATGTCCGCTCGATCAACCAGAAGAAAACGTTCTTCAACTCGTATCCCATTGGCCCATTGGGCCGTTCACGACGAGAAAAAAGTGTCAGCGAGCATTATGAAAACGCGTCGTCTGTCGAAACGCGCTCAGGTTCGGCGCAGCAGCAGAGTGACACAAGATTTGAACTGGTTTCAGCACCTTTTTGTGCAGGTTTGTCGCGTGAGGATGTGATAGGCTGGCTACCTGCGAAACATGTCGGATTCGAAACCTTTCTTCGTCTTGCAAGGTGCACGCTCGTTGGTTGACAGAGTAGTCCGGATGTCGACAAGCCCGACTCACATAGACAACAAATACAGTATTCGACAAGCGCTCGGAGGATCCACGATCGCATAAAGCCACTTTCGAGTGGGACGCGGGAAGCATCCTTGGCAAGGCGACCCTCACCTTGGCCTCAGGCGTTGAAAGCCAAGACCTGTCGGAAATTCAAATCGGCGATTCGATAGCGCTGCCCGATCGATCCACTCCAGCTCGCTGATGGTGGGCTTCGTGAGGGAAGTCCCTTTGAAGCTTCTCGACCCACCTTGTCTGCTGCTGCAGAAGCTGTGTGAAAGCTTCAAAGAAGCATGTCGTGTCCATGTAGACCCGTAGATGAAAGACGTCACACAAAGCATTGACAGCTTTCCGAAACCAACACCGGTTGTCGCTATGTCGTTACGCGCATCGCCAAACGACGCGTCCACTTTACGCCAGCTCACAAAGGAGCCTTTGCTACCCTTTGTTCTTCTTGACAAGTCCCTTTGAACGCCCTTCCTCGCCTGAGCTTCCTTTCCTTTCAGCAGGACTTGGAGTATAAACGTCCAACATCCTCCCCGGTACTTCGCTCACTTCACCACCATGTCTTCCTCTCCACCGTCTATGCGAAGTTGTTGCCCAACATGACCCTCTCCAACACCTCCAAATTCACCTTTCTCGCCCTCAACGCCATCCGCCTCGTCTCGCTCATCACCCTCCTCCTGGTGCTCACCACGCTCATCATCGGCTTTGTCGGAGACGTTCGAGACTACCGCACCAATCTCGACGCGGCGGAGGCCGACGACTGCGCGTACGTGCCCGGCACTTCGATCCCCATGCAGACGTGGGGTGTGTTTTGGGTCGAGGTGCACCGTACGTTGCTCATCGCTGGAGCGGTATCGCTCTTCGGCGCTGAGCTGAGCTGGTTCAATGTCGCCAAACTCGAAAGCGCAGCGCGAGCGTGGATCCCTGTGCTGAGCCGCGAACGCGGGCTAGCAGCGCTGGGAGCGGTGCAGGTGGTGGTCGCGACGAGCCTTCTCAGCCATTATCTCGACGAGTTCCCGCTGGTGGTGAGCTGGATGTTGTTCGTCATCGGCATGGTGTACGTGGGTTTGGGGCTGGTGTTTCGGTCGTATGCACTCAAGGATGGGCGCAGTTTGTTTGCGAGTAGGCTGGAACGGTTCGGTAAGCGTACGGCATCGCCTGTATATCGTTCGCTCGAAAAGGACTATGGTGCTACGACAGGCACTACGACTCTGTGGAAGATCTTCAAGCGCAAAGGAGCAAACGGGACTCGGAGTGCAGCGGTATCGATCAACGAATCGTTCCCCTCGCTCGAAACGGAATCGCACAAACAGGTGTTGGCAGATCGCGCGAGACGAGCTCAACACTCGCGCAAGACTTCCAGCGTCGCCGTCGATATGAGCAACATCGAGGCCGATCGAACATCGATCACCCGGGATTTCGTCTGGAACGCACACGCAGGCGTCGTCCACGAGCGCAACCCCTCGCCTCCTCAACGCCGAGACAGCTCAACCAGCCACCAATCGTCCACCAGCATCGCCAGCAGCACACAGATCCGCATCGGAGGATACACATCTGCCGAAGCCGCCCTCGCACGCGAACGCGCACGCCGTCGACGAAACGAACGCCACTACCCCCCACCTGCGAAGAGCAGCAAAGCAGCGGCAAAGGTGAAGAGTGTCAAGCGGAAAAGCGTGGCAATGGTCAACCGGTTGAGTGCGGGTACGGCGTCCGCGTTGGCTGCGAGGAGGAGAAAGGGGATTCAGAACGAAAGCGGCGAGGTGACGGTGGTGTATATCGAGGATGAAGGTGGGGCGCCGCCGGTTCCGCCGCTGCCGGCGTATCATCAGGCGATGAGGGGTGAGGGGGAGATAGGGCTTCCGGTTGCGGGGCGGTTTGCTAGCGGTCGTGTTGTGTAGGTCTCAAAGATGCTCGTTTCGATAGACATTGTTTCCTTGTCACTCTTTTCGTATGTGGATCTCAGTCTGTTTTCACTGATATCAATCAATGCTCGACAGTGTTTCCACTTGTGCGAGTAGTGCTTCAGCGTGTGACATCCTCCATCGAACACCAACGCTCTCTTTTCAGAATCGTACAAGCTTCCGTTTGTGTGAGCGGGTGACAAGGGTCATTCACCCTTCCGGCTTGCGCGGGTGATGGTGTCAACCAAGCAACACGCTTCTGTGTTGCTAAACCAAAAAAATAAAAAAATAAAAATAAAAAAGTCGAAATTGGTGACAAGAGTGGGATTCGAACCCACGCCCGAAGACTGCGATATGGACTACATCCTGAACACAGCGCCTTAGACCACTCGGCCATCTTGCCTGATAGTCTAGATCGAGCCAGTATTGCATACATATGTCACCCTAGGACGACTCGCCCTCACACTCAATCTCCTCTCCCCACTAGTCGACTCTCATGTCATAGTCTTCACAGCCGCCATTGACCCCATGAAAACACTACACTGTGATTGCTAAAGCTACATTGTACGAAAGATTGCGAAAGAGAGACAGAGAAAGAGAAAGAGAAAAAGAGAGAGAGAGAGAGAAGAATCGCAGCGAAGAATCGTGTACTGGCTGCGATTGTGTGTGCGTAAGGTACTACTGACGAGTTATCCAGGTCGGAGAGAGACGCTCGGCATCAGCAACTGCATAAGTACGCTGACGAACGAAAGAGGAATCGGATCAGGCCGCAGTGAAAGCATCATACCCCGCCCCCGCAGCCGCCAAATCAGCACCGCCTCGAAGCATCGGCAGCGCCGGTGTCACTTGTCCACTCAACAGCGAATCACCTTTGCCAAAACTAGGCTTATTCTTGGACCCGTTTTCAAACACCATATCGTCCAAGACATCAAAGAAGTTTGCTCCATCCGGTGCATCGTCCGGATTCTGGTACGAGGAAAGCAGCTTGAGGTAGTCGTCCAACTCCGTATCGCGACCTTCTTGATCTGAGGCTTGGCGATCGGTGAGCTCGGCCAGCTCTCCATCTAGAGCTGCTGCTTTACCCAGGTCGCGCGTGCTGGCAGCGGCGTCAATGGCGGTGTGCAGCGAGGATCCGTCCTCGGTCGATGGCGTTCGGGAGATGGCAGACACCCTTCGTGGCACTTCACCAAGGGGCAAAAGCGCGTCGGCGGCCAGGTTGCTTGCGGCTTCGGCTTGAGCACGCAGCTTGTCTGCGTCCACCGTGTACCACGTCTCGTTGACACGACGCTCGAGATGATCCGCCAAATCGCCTGTGAACTCGGATGCGCGCGTCCACTCGCGAGCCTTTTGCTTCCTTTGCGACCCGGCGCTCCCAGCAGGCGAGCTTGCCGAGGTGTTCTCCGAACCAATCGGAGTCTCTGCACTCGCCTTGTTCTTGGCACGACGCGCTTGCTCCTCCTCTCGCAGCACTTTGATCACCTTGAGCGACGAAGCGAGCACCGGATTACGCCCCTCGACATCCGTTCGTGCGTGCAGCATCTTGAGACCAGCTACGACGTCGGCACGCTTTGCAAGGATCTCGTTGTTGACCGGCTGCCTTGCCAGGTAAAGCAGATCGACTTGCAGTGCCAAAACAGCATGGAAGATGTGAAACTTGATGATCCAATAACGCTGTCCTCGGCAGCCCGTCTTATCCAGAGCACGCAAGATTCCGATGATGACGCGGGCACTTTCGATGCAAGTGCGCGTCGAGTGGATGTATTTGGTGCTCCAGTAGCCTCGACTCATGTAGAGACGATGCAGCTTGAGCAGACGATGGTGCACGAACTCGTGGATGATGGCTCGCTGGCAGGACAAGTATGGCCTCTCCTGGTGCAAGCGATGAATCGCGGGATCATATTCGCTCTCCCCGTCGAGCTTGAAGAAGCGAGGAAGCGACCTGAGGACCTCGCGCAGGCGAGCTTCAATGGCAAGCACCGTTTCAAAGGACTCGTCGCCATGATTCAGTGCGTCTGCGATGCTGCGTACAGTGTGGCAAATCTCGATGTGGATCGGGATGAAGCTGTTGGTGGTCGGCATGCTGGTGATGCGGATCTTGTCCAGGAAAGGGTTCTTGACGCGATAAGGGCGGCGGCTGCTACGATCGTCGGTGGCTTCGAGTGTGATCACGTCGCTGTCCGTCAAATCGGCATCGTCAATGTTTTGCGGGCTCTGCGTCGTGAACATCTCGTCGTGGCAAGTGTAGCATCGATCAAAGTGAGCGGCACAGAGCCAGTCCATGCAGGCCAAGGCAAACCAAACCTTGCGGCCGTGCTCTCGGCTGACGCGACTGCCTTCCTTGTAACGCTTGGTCGCAGCGATATCCCACTGTTTGCGCCTGGCTCCGCGAGGGAGCCACATTGCATTCATGTCCTTCCTCTCGTTGCGATCAGGATCCAGGTCTTCGCCGTCTGACTCAGTCTCGTGACCATCCGTGACCTGAGTCGAAGTGAGCATCTTCCATCGATGCGTCGAGGTCGAACTGGCGTCTTTGCCATCGTTGGAGGTCTGGGCACGAACACGCTCGCGCTCTTCATCCTCCCAGCGTTCCTCATCCTTGAGAGCTGAGCCGAGGTGGTGGAGGCCCATGGTCTCGGACGCTTTGATCGCCATTGAAGCGATGATCCGATACTCGTCGCGATGATCGCGGTTGAAACAGTAGTGACGCAGTAAGGCGATGGTCTGCATGCCCCAGATGGTGGGATTGCGCACGAACTGGCCAAGGCTCAGCAGAGCTAGACCGGACCGGGCAAGCAGGGCCAGCTGATCGTTGATGGAAGAGCGCGAAGTGCAGATCTCGCTTTCAAGCACCTCTGCGGGCGTCATGAACTCGCAAGCGGATTCGCAAATAACAAGCAGCAAAGCTCCAAACTGAAGGTCCGTCAAGGATGTAGGAGGAGAGGTAGTTGAGTCGGCCGCATCGCGAATGTGATCTAGCTTTTCCCAGAACAGGTGGATCTCCTTCCAGAGCGATGGCTTGTGAAACGATTGCACGATGGGCTCGGCTTCCCGGAGGTAGTGTTCGACGAGTGCTTCCGTCTTGTGGCGTGGTGGAAGCAATGCGAGCACCTGAAGAAGCCCATTGGTGCGGACTGCGTCTTCACCCGTCCACGCGCCCGCAACAGCTAACGTCGGCATGGCTGCAGATGCAAAGTGAGCATTCGACGGGAGTATGGCGCTCGCTGTTCCGTTTTGAGAGTTGGCATCTCCTCCTTTAGCATCTGATCCCTTCGAGTCGCTGCTCGGCCTACGGGTCGCACCCTTGACCTTGGCATCCTCGCTTCTTTTCACTGTTGCATCTGCCTGTTGCGCTCGAGGTGGGGCGAGCCTGCCGTCGTTCTTGAGCGACGTTCCTTTCGCAAGCGCGCGTAGCAGATCGCCCGCATTTTCATCGCCCGATTCTGCGCTTTCGTCGCTCTGTTCGCTCTCGTCCTCTTCTTCATCATCATCTTCGCCGAGAGCGCCTCGCCTGGCTGCTGCTTCGCCTCTCGGTTTCGTTCCAGCAGTATTGCGGTCTCTGCTCGTAAAGTCAGGTGGATACTGGATGCTCGAGGGACCACTGAAGCGAGACGATCGGGCGCTGGAAGAGTCGGAGGAGCCGTACTTGGGCACAGCACGCTGTGCAGAGCTTCGTTCCGAGACGCCGGCGTCGTGCGCTGCTTGGGGTGAAGCAGATGTAGACGTCGACTGCAATACGCGAACCTGCGACTCGAGTTGAGCGATCCTCGCCATCAATGCGGCATTGGATGGAGTGATGTTGCTCGAGGGAGCCGCTGGCAGATAGTCGCGTTCGTCACCCCATCGGCATAGATGCGCTACACCACGACGAACGCAGCTTCCACAGTTTGGCACATTTCGATCGCACTTGATCTTGCGTTGCTTGCATTCGGTGCAGCTGAGCACTGCACGTTTGCGTCTCTTGACCTTGCTAGACTGGCTGTTCATAGACTGCGCCTCGCTGCTGACGCTGAAGCCGGCGTCCAGGGTGTGATGAGAGACGCCCGAGGTGCGTCGACTGGAGTGAGGTCTGTCGCCATCAGCCCATTCGACACTTCGGGCACCCTTGCTGGTGCCATCTCCAGGATACGGCGCATCGACGAAGTTGCGATGACGACGATCGCGTGGATCCGATCGCTCTGCCCACTCCATTGGGGCAGAGTTGATGGAGCGATGCGATGACGAAGACTGCAGTGGCGGAGGGCGAAGCAAGGTTTCAGCGCCTGGTTGTTGCCTTTCCGAGTAGGGGTCGAGCCTGGCTCTCTTGTCGCGGTGAAGAGAGCTGTCCGCAGGATCGAGGCCATATGGTTGGGACGAGTCGCTGACTCTCCGAGAACCGACTGCGCCAGTGTATGCGGATTGCCCTGAACCGGGCGAGCGAACGCGAGTCAGCGCAGCTTCTGACCTCGGATCAGCCGCGTGACCCATCGGAGGTTGCCGAGCGGAATAGAATGGTTGGTCGGCGTAGCCATCAGCGCGCGATTTCGGATCACCCGAGGGTCGTCGTGCGGGATAGTAAGGGTCGCGTGATGGTTGTGCAGCTGGGCTTCGGCCATCGATGGAAGCCATGTCATCCTCGTAGCGATTCGGTCGAAGCGGATGACGCGAAGCCATGATGCTGGGATCTTGCGAGGGCGAGGAAGACATGCCGGCGTGCGGCTCGAGGTAGTAGTCATCGGGTCGTGTGGACCGAGGCGGACGCGGCAGGTCCGATGGCGGGTATCTAGATGCTTGTGAGTCCGCAGGGCGCGGATAGGGGTAGCTTGACCTCTGTGATGGAGGTGGACCATCACGCACAGGATACGAGCGTGATGCTGATGTTGGGTCGTGATCGGTCCATGCTGCGGGGCCTCGACTATGAAGTGATGACGGAGGAGGCTGCTCAAGCTCGGAGCGCGAATAGCGATGGGCCGGATCAGACTGCTGTGGTCGCATCCTGAGTGCTTCGTCGCGCGTGGAGCCCATTTGGCGATAGGATGGATCGTGCGAAGGCGGTAGACGATCTCTGAGATGTGGTGGCCCTCTGGACGAATCGCCGTCCATGGTGGGCCGGTAGCGCTGTGCCGGACCTGTGGAGAGGTCGCAAGGTCCGTTGCAGATGACTTTGAGCGCGCGCTAGGAACTGGGTCAGTTGACCGAGGTGGGAGCGGATGATGCGACGATTAAGGTGTTGGCATCAGAGAAGGTGGAGGTCAAGGCGACTGAAAACTTTAGACGACGCGGCCGGCTGGTGTTGCTGTGTAGCTAGAGAAGGCACGCGTGTATAGCCTATCTCTGCTCAAGGTTTTGCGGTGTCGGAGAAGCCGTTTTGTCGATTTGATGGGAGCAAACTCGGCGCCGATTGTCGGAACGAGACCTCAGCTAAGGCTGGGCTCGGAGGTTGGCGTGCAGCCCCGACAGGGGGGAAAGTCGTGTGATTCGGAAGGCGACTCAACGACGCGACATGCAACAGAAGCTGGAATGACGAGAACCAGGGCGAAGGGACGGAAACGATGCGGTGTGACTGCTGAAAGATGCTGCTGAACGAGTGAAATGAAGGACTTGCCCGCCTTGCTGCGCAGTTGCATCCAAGTGAGCTGAGTTGTTGGAAAAAGGGATTGCGGAGGATCCGAAATGTGATGTGATGTGCTAGATGGTGGAGAAGAGGATGGTCGAGGAGAGAATGATCAGTTGGTCACCGACGATAGCGGACCTTTGATTCGGGAGAGGGCGATGGAGACAGGAGGGTGAGGACAGCGATGAAGCCGACGGAGTGGACGGAATGGACGAGTCGATCGGGTTGGAAGCTGAATATGGTCGTGCCTGCGGCTCATGTCGATTCTGGCTTCTGCTGCTGCTGCAGCAATCTGTGCTGTATTCTGCGGCTGTAACGGTTCATCACCGGCCAATCAAGCCAACTGCGCAGAATCCTCGCAGAGAAAGTGGGAGGAGACTGTCAGGGAGCAGCACTCACCTTGGTCCGATTCCGACAGAAAATTCACCACAAATTTTACCAGAAATCTGGTTTTTGTTTTTATTTTTTACTTTTTCTTTTTTTTCATCTCGCGATTCAGCAAAGTGTGCGCTTCTGCCCGTGTTCGAGCTGGTACGGTACAGTGACAGCAGCCCCAAGCGCAAGTTGTGCATCTGAAGGGCCGGATTATTAGAGGTAACGATTTCAACTTGTCGGCGTTCTGCGCCGATGTTCGGCCAAGAAGCGGCTCCCGAGGCGCGCTCAGCCCAGCTTTCAGGGATCATCGGCAGCGGTGAACTGATGCTGTTGAATCAAAATTCCGAAATCCCGTGTTCAGCTCGCAAAAGAATGCCTATGCGAGCCTCCGCTGCACGAACGAACTGACACGAGATTTTCGTTGCAAAGGCCGATAAGTCAACTGCTGCCAAAGTAGCACCCTGAATCTAGACCGACCGACTAATCGACCGAAGCGGAAGGCATGCAGTGCGGCTTCTTCTGCTCCGTCCAGCAATGGCTGCTTTCAGGTGCCGATCCAAGACGGGATCCACCTTGCAGCACCGAGACAGTCCACGAGTGCTCGTCAGGGTAATCACGCGCTACAGTGTATCGCAAAGGCGGCTCGAGATGAAAGGCACAAGGAGCAACGAGCAGTCTCATAGGAAGGCGCTGTTGGAAAGATACAGCATCCATGTCGAACGGTGGGTTGGTCAGGCATACTTACTGCATGTTGAGCCCACACTTGATCACCGGCCGTTGTGACCAAAGGCCTAATGAGGAATGTGGGCCCAATTCGGAGTCTTTCTTCCGGTCAACGCAGAGGCCAAAACCAGGCAAAGTTGGATGAAGCAAGAGGCGCAAGGTTGCAGTCAGGTCAGATCATCCGGGCTCGTCACTCATCCACACTCCCTCTGACACACCGGAAACAATAAGGTGCTGATAGCTCGTCAACCCACACAGAGAAAGCCGCTCTCAACGCTCAGACCCTGTCCACGATGGCGCTGACGCATTGGTCCACGAGCTTTCATTCGTCTCTCTATCAATCGCAAGTGGTCCTATTGTGCGAACTCCGTTTCCGATCCCGTACAATGCAGACGGTGCACAAGTGCACAGACCTCGGCGGTTGCCGAATCTTCACATGCCAACGGAGTCAGCGTTTGAAGGGGGCCTTACGAGGACAAACGCGGTGAAGGCGGCTTTTAACAACTTGGGGCGAGCCAAGATGTGCGCCTCTCTCTAAACGAGCCTCGGCAAAACTCGATTCCTTTACCATCAAAAAGACAGCGGAATCCGGCCTTTCTTCGAGCCAAGCGAACTTTTGCCGAAATCACAAACTGGCAATTCCTTTGGTGTCGGCCTCCCGTTGTTTGGTTCAAGCTCGCAAAGATTACGGATGTATCATGGACTCTTGCGCCACCCGAACAGGATCAAAGTTGGAGATAGAGTAGCAAAGTGTGCCCCAAGAGGGTGAAGCAACAAGGTTGAGAGGCAGATAAGCCGCCGGTTTCAGACAGATGCGCGTTGACTGCAAGCCCAGCCTGAGCCTGCGAGAAATGCAGCAACCGAAATCCTGGGTCAGCCCGATAAAGCTGAGGCGCGGGTGCAAGATGTGAGATCCTGGGGAAATTTTCGCAGAAAAGCAGCCTGGTTCGGCGTAACAATTCACGGCCGAGAATTAGGTCATGTTGGGTCATGCTCCACACGGGCCTGTTGTTCTCACTCAGCATGTGTCGGTCACCGTCGGACGTCTTCCAACCACCATCCAGTGTCTTTTCCGCTATCATCGTCGTTACCCTCTAGACGGCAACGACTTTATCAACTAGATCCACCTATCTATATCCATACCGGCTGCTCGTCGGAGTTTCTCCAATCCACCTATCTATATCCATACCGACTGCTTCTCGGAGACTCTCCAATATGCCACCCAAAGGCTCAACACAAAAACCGCTCTCCTTCCGGGCGCAATCCAAGCCGAAATCCACCTTCTCCTCCTCCGCAAAAGATCAACTCAAATCCAAATCCACCCCTACCAAACCGCTCACATCATCGCTGCGCAAGCCATCACCCACCTCCACCGCCAAACGAGATGATTCGGACCTCGCCGCCCTCGACACTCTCGACGTCGACGATCCACGATGGGACGCGCTCTGGCGCAAGACACGAAAGACGATGAACGTGCCACCGTCCAAATCCGTCCACATCGATCACGAGAACCGCATCCAGCAAGCGTTGAGGGTGTTCGATTGCGATCCCAACTACGGGCCTTGTATGGGCATGTCGAGGTTGGAACGCTGGCAGAGAGCGAAAGATTTGGATCTAGACCCGCCGCAGGAGATTCACGACATCCTGACGACGAGGGAAGGCGTCAAGGAGTACAAGGACAATGTGTTTGCTGCCCACGGCCTCTGATGCAACCTCCCGTCAAAGTAACTATGCTTACGTCTTTGAATTCACACACCTTTGCCTCTTCTCGTTCGGACCCTTATTGCAGATCCCTGTACTATATACCCATGCTGCCATTCACAATGCAGATCATTATACACGGCGTGCTCGAGGCTTCTTCACACCGCTCCAAGATTGATGGTTTGACAAACGAAGATGCGATTACTATTGTTACAAATGATGAAGATAGAACCCTGAAGCAAATGCCTTATGTTGACTTTTGAGCTTGCCCCTGCTGCCCCTGTTGCTTCTTCTTCTTCTCTGCCTCCTCTTTCGCGACCTTGCGAACCTCTGACCAGACCTTATTCTCCCACTCCTTCTCATGCCTCTGCTTGCGCTCTTCCATCTCCTGCTCCTCGTAAAAGTCGCGATGATCAATGTACCTCTCTTGCACCTCGAGTGCGTCTCCCCAGCCGAGGGGATCGCCTCGGTCTGCTACGCTGAACAGCGAGTGAGGATCCGCGCCCATCCCGCCTGCACGTGTCTGCGCCCGGAGTGCAGCGGATGCGGTCGCCGAAGCTCGACCTGGTTCGTAGGCGCCTTCTTCGTCTTCTGGATTGAAGTCAAGTGCGTTGTTGGAAGGCGAGACGTAGATGTAGCCTACAGCCTTGTCGAGGACTTGCAGAAGGCGGAACATCGAGCGTCGGTCTTCGACGGCGAGTGTCTCGAATGACACCAGACCGAAGTCTTCTACGAGCTCGCAGATGGCTTCGTTGAGCTTTCCGTACTTTTCGTTGCGCCGTGATGAGCCTGGACCGGATGGTTGTGAGAGAAGGTCGCGGAGGTACGAGAGATCCTGGACTTGGGTGTAAAAGTCGAGATTGAAAGCCATATCCGATTGCAGACCCATGCCTGCTGGGCCGCTCTGATCTTTGTCGACATCCTCCATGTCCTCGTCAGAGTCTCCTTGTCCGTCGTCGCTTCGAGAATCGTAGCGGTCAAGAGAGCGCTTTGAGCGAGATATGTACGATTGACCCAGCAAGTCCACTTTCGAAAGTACGTTGACGTGCGGCAGTTCGAGCGCGAGCATGGCACGCAGTGAAAGGATGAGAATCGAGACGTAGCGTGACGCATCCGTGATATGTGTTGCGTCGGTGAGGTGGACGGCGACGAAGCGAAGTCCGAGCTGCTTCTCGAGCGTTTCGAGGATGCGTTTGAGTGCTGGGTGGTTGGTGGACAGCTCGACCTGGCCTGGAAGATCAAAAATCATATACTCAAACCCAGCGCTGACAGGTCCCATGGGTGCTTCGTTATCACTAGGACCTGCTATTTGAGCAGTCTTGCCCTGCCTCTGCTCTTCCATGACCCTCTTGAGCTCCTGGATGAGCCAGTCGATGTTCTTTTCGAGATACTCGATGCAGTACAGCATAGCCGCGTTCGGACCCAGCGACAGTTCGGCCATCACATCGCGGACAGAGATGAGCCGATTGATGTCGACAGCGCATGGGTATGGCAGCCGGTCATTTGCGGGATCGAGGTTGATGACGCTGCACGGTCTTGAAAGGAGAGAGAGGAATTGGTACTGTCCGAAACAGTAAGTGGTCTTGCCTGAGCCCGGGGGGCCGATGACTAGCTGCGCGAACGGCATCCTGGAGGAGAGGGCCGCTGTCCGATCGATCCGCTGCTAGCTGAGAGAAGTGGTCAGCGAAGGTCGTGAATGGACAGTGACGGCAGCAGCTCCGACACCAACGACATCGAAGAGCGGAAGAAGCGATGGAAGAGTCGACTGAGCGCGGTTTCACATTTTTGTGTACTCAATTTTTGATACTCTTTAATTTTCGTGCAGCTTTCCCTTTCTTCCAAAAAATCACAGAATCACACCGTTGCTGCAGCTTGAGCCTCACACCTTCTTCGCGCTTGGGTCGCCTCAGCTGAGCTCAGTCAAGGATGTGGAGTGGCTAAGCTGCTCAGCGTGGGCGAATGTGATTTTAGAGCTGCCTTTCTGACACGCACCGTGACCCGCCGTTGTGATTGCGGCTTTTAGAGAGTTGAGGAAAAAGCGGGTCGCTCTCACCATCTAATCACATCTTGCAACGTCACTGGCCAGCCTTCACTCCCGCACACCACCATCCGCATCCTTGCACACCGTCAAGATGGGGGACGCCCGACTAAGGAGAATCAACAAGGAGATCAACGACTGCAAGAATGACAAGGTCTCCGGCATTCAGATCGCGATGGTAGATGGTGAGTAGATACTCCGCCTCGGAAGCATAGCGGGAAGGAACTGCGGCTGACACTTTCGCTTTCACTATTCTCTCATCGATGACAGAATCGCCATTTCACCTCGTCGGTACATTCCCAGGGCCGGAGAACTCTCCATACGAGAAGGGCACTTTCGATGTGGTACGTACCTTCCCCTAGCATACAATCAAAGTTGGACACTCGAGCTGACATGCCTTTCTTGTACTGTCCTCATTTCTGCAGGACATCCTCGTACCCGAAGGCTACCCATTTCAACCCATCAAGATGAAGTTCATCACCCGCGTATACCATCCCAACATCTCTTCCCAATCCGGCGCCATCTGCCTCGACATTCTCAAAGACCAATGGTCGCCCGTCCTCACGCTCAAATCGACGCTCATGTCGCTCCGATCCTTGCTCTGCTCTCCTGAGCCAAACGACCCACAAGACGCCCAAGTAGCGAGTCACTACCTTCGAGACAAGGACGACTTCGAAAAGACGGCAAGGTACTGGACCGAGATGTATGCGAATGGGTCCGAGTCGGCGCAGCCTCCCAACAAGAATGGGAAGGCGGATGAGAAGGCGGATCCGATCTTGCTGGCGGGGTTGAAACGCGAGCATGTCGACCAGTTTGTCAACATGGTAAGCACTAGGGCGACTCAGTAGGAGGACAGGTGATGCAGCATATACTGACGCTAAGAGGTGTTATTGTGCTGGTACGATTCAACAGGGCTTCGAGAGCAACAAGGTGATCGAAGTGCTCAAAAAGTTGAATTACCGAGGAGCAAAGTAAGTCTCGCCGCCATTGTCTGACTGCCAACAATGAGGCTATACACTCCCACCATCACCCTCGCCGCGCATATACTGACGTGTCTTCCAACTCTCGCCTTCAACAGCGTCCGCAACATCACCGACGATGCAGTTCTCAACGAGCTTCTCAAATGAGCATCTCATCAACCCCTCAAAAGCATGTTTTGCCACAATGAAAAGATCATACGCATCATCGCGTCCTTCACAGCAACAGACAGATACCATCTGATCATGAACAAAACAAGATGATGGAAATTGCAGCCCAAAACCTCAACCCACCTTCTAAGCACCATTGCGGCTAATATCCTCGAGGTACTGCGACAGCTTGAGCGCACCCGAACGGAAGCTATCGATGCTGCTCTGCACGTCCGGATTCGCCATGAAGCGCTGATAGTACTCTCGGGCGGTGGCTTCGATATCGCTAAAGTCTCCGCCTTGGACGGGCGGCTGTTCGCCTTCTTCGTCCTCTTCCCGGCCAAAGTACTGGTTGGACGAGATCGACGTCTGACCTTGGAACGACTGCAGACGCTGTTGAGCCTCCGATGTGGCTTGAGGGTCGTACGAGCCGCGCTGGAAGTACTGGTCGGACGAGATGCTCTTCTGGCTCGAGAATTTGTTGCGGGCGTAGCTGGGCTCGTCTCCGCCCGCATCCGAGTCGGTCGCCGAGGCGTTGTTGGCAGCCGCTGCTGCACGTTCAGCTGCGAGCTTGGCTTGGTGTGCATTGGCCTTCATTCCGAGACGTCCGAACCCCATGCCGAGGCGGTCCATGTCTCCGTTAGCCTTGGCAGCTGCAAACGCGTCCGGTTGAGCAGCAGCGGCGCCTCTAGCTCCAGCGGCTCCACTCTTCGACGCAGGGGACGCAGGAGCAGCAGTCTTACCCATAGCCGCCTTGACCGCCTCGCGCGCGATCCGTTCTGCTTCGGCCTGCTGCTCGTTGGCCTTCTGTGCTTCGCGAGCTTTCGCTTCAGCCTCTTCTGCCGCTTTGGCCTCAGCAACACGTGTCGCTTCTTCCTCCTTAGCCTTCTTCTCGGCTGCAGCGAAGTCGATCGGTGCAGCGGCTTTCTTGACGCCAAGTCCGAGCTTGCCTGCACGAGCGGGGCGCGCGGTGGCGGGGGGGGCGCTGGTGGTGGGGCCTGTGCCTGTTGGAGTGGTCGTACCCGGTGTAGAGCTGGCAGAGGATGTACGGCTGACGGCACCGAGCGTCTTTCGAGTAGCAGAGCTGCTAGCACGCAAGGAAGCTGAAGTGACGGTCTTGGGCGCGGCTGCTGGCGCGGCGGGTTTCGACGCTGGCGCTGCTTTGGCTGCTGCTGGTGCTGGTGCTGGCTTGGCGGCGGATGCAGGCTTGTCCCATTCGTCGAAGAAATCGTCGTCAGCTCCACCACCTGCCTTTGCACTCGCTGCGGGTGCCGCCGTCTCCGTCGAAGCCACAGCCAGCCCAGGGAAGTAGACAGGGCTGTTGAGACTCTGACCAGCCGCATCCTGCAACGCTCTCTTCTGCAATTCCTCCTTGTAAGCCAGTGCGACCGACGACGTGTACTTGACTTTGCCTTCGGTGGAAGGAGCGAGGAGATGCGCTCCCCCCTTTTTGTTGAAGAATTCGGCGGCGGCAGCATTACCTCCCACCTTCATAAGTCGAAGCTGAGACCAGTGCCACGAGTCGAGGTTGGTGGATCGGACGAACGTGATGTGTACTCCCATGTTGCGGTGAACGGAAGAGCAGTCGAGGCAGATGTAGATGGCGTAGGTTGCTGAGGCCCATGTTGGGTTTTTGGCGCCGCAGTCGAAGCAGACCTGTTGAGTTGCGAGAGGGAGTCAAATCAGCAACTATATCAAGATGAGGTTGTGTCGAGCAGTGTGCGGTGCAGAGACGTACCTTGTTGCCCTTTTGTGTCGCCTTGAGCGACTTGAAGATCTCGACGAGCTCATCCTTGGAAGGTCCGTCGGCCATGATGGGCTATTTAGTTGTCTCCAGGTGGTGGGGCGAAGACTGCTTGTTGAAGCTTCAGCGGGATCGAGTGACTTGCGACGAGTGCAGCTTGGTCAGAGTCAAAGTTCTTGCAGCGAGGAAAGGGACGAAGAGAGTGTGGAAGGATGCAGTTGAGATGGTGAGAAGAACAGAAAGACGAAAGCCTCTGCCGCGTCGATTGTCTGTGTCTGTGTGTTGATTGATTTCCAGAGCTGTGGACGCACACGCTGCACCTGTGCGCTTTCGACTCGTCCGCGACATCTTCTTGCCTCTCATCTCTGGCCAAATCCCACGTTTCCCTGCAGCTTGAGCAGAAGACACGTAGACGGCAGCAGCAGCTCGGATTTTCAGGTCTATCATGTTAGACCTTATCAGACAGCACAATGCACGAATTTCAGATTCCATTTCTTTTGTATTGACACAGAATCTTGTATTTAGCCTTTTCTATTCGAGATCCGTATGCAGTTTGAGCCACAGCTTACAAGTCGGTGCAGCAATACAAAATTCTTAGTTCGACATTTCTTCTCTTGTATTCAATCATTACAAGAGTGGATGATCAGGCGAGCTAGGCGAGGAAGCGCAGAAAAGGCGCAGAGAGAAGCGGCCGCTGCTGCCTCATCAGCCAACCAGCGGTCCGCAGCAGAGTGAGAGAGAGAGTTGAGGCAGCAAAATGCGCGGGCCTGTTGCTTTTCCCAGAGGCAGAGCGAGTCTTCACATCACCCGCAATCCGCATTCTTTGCACATCGCATCCGCAGAACCAGGTTAGGGTCCTTCTCGTCTTCAACCTATCTCGCCTTCGACATACAACGGTTCTCTCGTCTTAAATCCACGAGCTTGGCTATCAAGGAAGCTGTAGGTATCGCCACGACTATCGAACAGGGAGAACAGGGAAAGGAAGGGCCTCAACACGGAGCATTCCGCATCATTCGACCGGGCGCCACCATCCTACCTTTCATTCGGACAGCTTCCCTCTCGCGTCTCAGCATTCCAGAGCAAACGCTGACTTGTGTGGTCTCTCTGCGCACTTCCGCCTTCGCTTACCGCTCGAACCAACAGACATCTAGCTAGATCTTAGCTACTTTCGCTTTTGGCTCGGTCATGCAAAGACCAGGTAGGTTTCCACCTTGCAGAATCCTCGGCATCCTGCTCAGTTCATGACTGCTCACCTCCTTCTCGTCTTGATCTCATACTCGCGCCTCGACAGGTTCCGCAAATCAAAGGCAGAATCATCCGCTTCCTGCATTCGCAAACAGGCTTCCGCATACAAACACCACCGCATCTCCGTCTTCGAGTCCCGGCCCAGCTATCAACGCAGCCATGTATCCATATCTACAAGGCGGTCCACGCATGATGGGCTCGTTCCCAGGCATGCCGCAGTCACAACAAGGTAGGTTACCTGCGCACGAGGCAGGTGCAGGTCAGCCTCGTTCTGCAGTCCCGCAGATCCAGTCACTCACACCTTTGACTCCTTCGTTTCCGCTTCGACCTTCAGGTGGTGCAGGTGCTTTCCCATTCGGTGGATCAGGTTCGAACAACACGACGGGTGCAGCGAGTTTGGCATCGCAATTGGCAGGTCTTTCAGGGCAGTCGGGAGGGCAATCGCAAGGGCAAGGGCAAGGCGGCGAGCTCAATCTCAGCGACTTTCCGGCGTTGGGAGGAGCTCAGGGTCAGCAAGGTGGCGCGCCCGGTCTTGGCGGTCTCAACCAGTCCTTGTCGAGTTATGCGACTCAAGCTGGAACAGGTGGTGTGACCGCAGCTCTACGTGGCGGCGCACCTCTGCGAAACTTCAACCAGGACGACTTCCCTGCACTCAACCAGGCCGGTTCGACAGAAGGACGCACAGGTGAAGATGGGTTCCCACATGGAGTCGCGGAACAGGTCTCAGCAGCAGCAGCACTTCAGCACCAGCATCAGCAACGCGAACAGCACAGGCAGAGTTTGTTGGGATCCGTGGTGGGTGGCGCACGAACCGACGCATCCTTGTCGGCAGCGAGAGGTGGGTTCGGAGAGCCGGATCGCAACTACGCCACCAAGCTCGGCGCAGGTCCACCCGGACCAGGGTTGGGTGTTCAGCAACAGACGTGGGCGCCGCCAGGCTCGCTCTTTGGCGGCAACAATGGGGGCGCAGCACCGAATCAGCTCAACGGACTTCAGCGATCGTCTTCGCCATCTTCGGCACGATCACCCCTGTCGAGCGTACGCAACGCAGCGGGCAACCTCGGCGCATCCTCACCATTGACCGACAACGCATCGATCCGAGGTGATTCCAACAACGTCGGCGGCGGTGGACTCGGTCAGACGGGCGCGATGGCGCAAACACCTGCGCAGCAGATTCTCACATCGCCAGCGGATCGTTTCGGGTTGCTTGGGTTGCTCTCGTTGATCAAGTCGTCGGATCCTGATCTGTCGATGTTGTCGATGGGGGTGGATCTGCAGACTTTCGGTCTCAATTTGAACCAGTCGGATCCGCTGCATCCGTCGTTCATCACGCCATGGTCGGAAAACAACATGTTGGCTTCGTCGCGAGTCGAGCCAGAGTTTACGTTGCCGTCGTGCTACAACGTTCAGCCTCCACCGCCGGCGCAAAGCAAGATTGCGTCGTTCTCGGACGAGACGCTGTTCTTCATCTTTTACTCGACGCCGCGGGATGTGTTGCAGGAGGTAGCGGCGCAGGAGCTGTACGCGCGCAACTGGAGGTATCACAAGGAGCTGCATGTGTGGTTGACCAAGGAGCAGAATACGGAGCCGACGCAGAAGACGCCGACGTACGAGAGGGGCACGTATGTGTTCTTTGACCCTTCGGTGTGGGAGAAGGTGTCGAAGAATTTCCACCTGATGTACGAGATGCTGGAGGAAAAGGTGCCGAGTCAGGCGCAGGCGTTGGCGGCTCAAGCGGCGGCTCAGCAGGCGGCGGCTGTGGCAGCTGCGCAGCAGCAGCAGCAGCAGCAGAGGGGGGAGTCGGCGTCTCCTGCGCCTCAACAGCAGTAGCGGGGTGGTGGTGAAATTGTATTTGTTTTGACCGTTGATGGAGGGTGTGTCTGTGGGCGCGGAGTGAGAGTGAGTAAGGAGTGAGGGTGAGTGAGAGTGGTGTGTGTGTGGGGACGAAGGTGAGTGTTAGAAGGTTGACTGTTTGAGCTCAACGTTGGTTTGTAGGACTGGCTGACGAGCAGGTGCACGGACACAAACGGGCAGAGATGGCGATGGCGAGCGATGCTTGCGACACGAACACGAGAGCGAGGGGGCGTTCTGTCGTGTCAACGCAGACCAACCCAACCGAGCGGTGAGCTGAGTGGGAGGGCTACATGGCCGGGTCTGAGTCTCGCTGTTGGCTCACGAGCAAAGCACACAGACACAAAGCAAGCATCGGTGACGGAGGGTGAAACGAATGTGGATTAAAACAAACAAAGGAGCGGGACTGATGCTGTACGAAGATTGCGAGGGAACGATTTTACTTGCGGAGGTGGTACGACCTGTCGACGGGGTCCAATAGATGCTTGTGGCTCTTGGATGCGCTTGGCAGCGTGCCTAGCCTTGGCTGCTGGGGAGGCTTCTTGGCTGCGGTGGTGTTGGCGTACTTCTGAGCCATGGCGTATACCGCGCGGTAGTCGAGATCGGGCTGGGAGAGGTCGAACACCGGTTCATCCTCCGCGGACGAGAGGTCCGAGAGCGAGCTGTTGCTGGATACCGACGAGGAGGAGAAGCGCGTCATGTCCGGTGTCGCTGCTCCGCCGTCGAGGCGGCAGTAGTCCATGGCGCTCATCTGCGGCGTGCTGGTGTGGTGGTTGGAGGCGAACTTCGCAACGCTACCGAGGACGGGCGAGAGGATGCCAAACAGACGCCTTGCGTCCTCCCCCGCGCCCGCGCCCGCGTCCGAGTCTTCCGAGAAGCGCGAGCTGAGCAGCTGCTCCTGCGGTTCGAGCGTGTCAAAAAAACCAGTCTCCGCTGCGTGCCCGGGAGTCAACTTGACGCTTCCGTAGTGCGAAAAGTCGGAATGGGACGAAGAAGACTGCTTGGAAGACGAACGTTTGTGGTTGCGTTTGGCCAGTTTGCTGTCGAGCGAGAGACCCGCTTCCAGGGACTTGAGCGATGAGATGCTGTCGAGTTTGGGCGTTCCGGGCGCGGGACGTGGGAAGGTCCACGAGTCGATGGAAGGCGATTGTTTCGAGTATCGTTTCTTGATCTGGTCCGTCTTGCGCAGCACTGCGTCGGTGGGAGCGGAGGGTGGGGGTGGAAGAGGGCCGAGGGAGAGCGGTGCCGAGGTCATTCGGGTGTGCGAGACGGCGGGTGCTGCGGCGGTGCGCAAGCTGGTGCTTCGGCTGAGGGTGGAAGCAGGAGACTTTTCGTCGCAAAGGTTCATGCAGAGGTTGAGGACGATTTGGTCGTCGATATCGTCCAGACTCGAACGGTTGGGTTCGACCGAGGGCAGAGCAGCGGTCTCGTCTTCGCCCAGGTTGTCGACCCAGCTGTTCGAAGTTCGCGACGACGTCGAAGACATCATCGAGTACGAAGAAGGAGCGCTGGAACTCGAGCTCACCCTCGACGAAGCTGCCACTGTCGTCGCCTTGTCCTCCTCCTGCTTCGCCTCCTTGGGTGGACTAGCGATCACAAACACCTCGTCCGAGATCAAAAACATCTTGGGCACCGCGGGCACCGGCGGAGCGTCGCCGAACCTCGCGGCTGGATTTCGCATGGCGTCCATCGACGCCGACGTGGACCGCGTCGAGGGCGCAGCTAGCGACCTGAAGCGCGGGGTCTTGGGTGTCTTTGGCGTGCTGGGCATGGATGTTGCGCCTGCATCGTGGCTTTTGCGCGAGGCGGTCGTGGAGAAGAGGTCGAACGCGCGTCGGCTCTTGCTGGGCGTGGTGGGCGGCGTGACGAGGGTAGTTGTGGATTGGGAAGCGGCGGGGTTGCTGCCGGTTGCTATGGTGAGCGGCTTCTTGGATTTGAGCGAGAGACGTTTGAGGATCTTGCCCTTGGACTTTGTGCTGGCTTCGGCCGGAAGCGATACGGTGGATGAGGAGAAGCTCTGCATGGTTTTTGCAGCTGTAGCAAAGGGTTGCTTTGCGGGATTTGGCGCGAAGTGGTGGTATGTGAGAGGTGGTGAGAAGATGAGGGATCGCTGATCAGCGATGAGGCGGACTTTTGCTTGCTAGCGATGATTAAGAAGGGTATAGAGTCGCAAGAAGAGCAATGGCGAGTGGGTCTCTAGGTAGGGAGAGAGGGGTATGTGGGTCAAGGTACGAAGAAGAGAGGGGGGCCCGAGGTCTGGAAGGGATCCGTGAGGTGCCTTGTATATGAACTCTCGTGAAGGCCTTAGCGGCTAACGAGATTAAGCCCAGATAGAGGGAGGGAGAGATCTCAATCACCGCAGTCCCTCTCTTAGCACCACAGCAGCACCTTAGCCTCGGTTTCCTCCTTGCTAAGAGATCTGAGCGTGGAGAGAGAGAGAGAGGGCCAAGCGTTCATAGCGCATACATTTGCTTCTGCCATCGGAGCGCTCTACGCCACAAGGCACCGAGAGGCGAGCGCAGATTACCGGTGACAAAAAAGAGATGAGACATTGACGTTTGTAGTCGCAAGCGCCGAGACACTACGAACAAACAGTGTGGTTAGATAGAGACATGTCGAGCAAAAGCTCGGTTTTCCGGCTCAGGGTCGAGGACCAGGCTGCCAAGGCGGCGATCTGAAAGGATCTTCTAGGCTTCAACTGGCAAAAGCATAGATAGCGACGGGCAGCGAGCAATACAGTGCGGCAGAGGGAGAGAGACCTTTGGTGACGGCGGACCGAAGGACCAAAATGTCTCAGATGGGTCGAGCGAGCAGCAAGCAGCATCAGCGGCAGGCGCAGGAAGAGGTCGAGAAGAGTTGCGTTGCGGCAATGTGAAGGTCAGTCAGGGTTTTGGATTTTGATTTTTTTTTTGAAGCCGTCCATCGCCGCGCCCTGCCCAATTTCGCCGTCTCTCCCTCTCTCTCTCTTTCTAACGCCAAGGCGAGCAAACCATGTCTCAGAAAAACCCCAACCCGAACTCGTCCTTTGACCTTGCCGTCGTTTCAAGCATTTGTTTGTCCGACTCTCCTTTTCACCTTGCGAGACATCTCGCATCATTCCTGAGTCAATCTCGGCCGGCCTTATATCCATCTTGTACTGTATCATGGGTGCTATTTTTGAGCACGACAAGATGCCAGCGAAAGAAGTTCAGTTGTCAAAGAATGCGAAAGTTACCGGTTAGCCTACGGCGCTAAAGAAGCACGAAAAAAATCAATTAAACCTGCAGCCTTGCTCGCTTGCAAAGTGTCAAACAATATCCAAACGAGGCAGAGCGGGTACGCTAGAGCGTTTAGCGAGCCACAACCCTCCATTGTAGGGCAGGCAGGTTTCCCACGCACCAGCAGATTGAGCGCTCATATCGGTCACTCTCGCTTTGTTGGGCGGACGGAGCACGAAGAGCTAGCCACACTTCTAGACCATTGTCTGCTGCCTTGTGAGGCAAAGAAATGCAGCGGGGCTGTAAAGTATGCAGGGCAGCCGCGTCTTGCACGGTCCAGAGTGGTAAGGAAAAGTCGGATGATTTGCACGCTCGCCTCTCTCTGCCGCCATGATGGGAAGGGCGATCAGTCAGCGAGGGCCTCGAGGAACCGATCGTCCAAAGAGTCCAGAGCGCTCTTTGCTCGCCATCAGAATTCAATGGTACGGGCGGGCGCAGTTGACTCCAATTCCGCCCAAAAAAGGGCGTTGGGCGAATCTTCAGCGGAGCTTCACTTACAGTATGCCCAGCAGGAAAATTCGAGCGTTCTTTCGGAGGCCGAAATTCTTGCTTTTTAAGCACAAACCGCTGAATGTCTCACACCCGGCGAATCGTCCTCTTCCCCCTCCCAGAGAGAGCTTTCAACTCCCCCTTCGCCGGCTGCTCAAGCATGAAAAATGCCCATACGATTTGACAGGTCTGTATGTCCGTCTCACTAGGCGAGGCAATCCCGCTCTCAAGGTCTCGTATAACAAACATTTGCTGCGTACAAGCCACAATCAGAACTTTTCTTCCCTCGTATCGGCTCTTTCTTCCCAGCCGAGCGGGTTAGCAAGCCACACGAATCCAGGATGATCGACTCGATCTGAACCGTCTCTGTCTCTCCCCTTCTCTCGGATGATCGTTGCTGCAGGTACAGAACAGCAAGTCAAAAGAGAGAGAGAGAGCGTGAGAGGCTTGAAAGCGTCTTTGCGATCTAAATTCTTCGAAAAAGGCCAAAATTAGCGCGGTAGACGGGCGCAGAAAAGGCTGCGCGCCCACCGCCCACTCGATTCTTTGTCTGACGCGTTTTTGTCACTCGCGTGGCCGCCTTTGACAGCCAATGAACAATAAGACGGGTGCGATGGCGAAGGGTGGTGAGCTTCATCGATGATCGTCCGCTCATGTTCCGCGCTTGGCCATCACTACCTCGCTCGAGCTCGATCACAGACTACTCAAGACTCGATCACAGCTCAGTGTAAACTTCTTCGAGTCTTCTCTCTTCGGTACGAGAGAGAGCCAAGCCGGGTAAGCGAGAAAGCCGCGGGAAGACCAAAAATCTCTGTAGGCCCACGTTGACCAACACCACCACCATCACACACCACCTCTTCGCTCTGCCATAACCCACAATCGATACGGAAAACGTGCGCACGACCTCTTTTGCGTGAGACATGACATACTGAAGCTCCGCTTGAAAAGAAAAAGAGAGCTTGGGGGCGAGACGAGCACGAGGTCGAGGTAAAACCCGGGAGCGTCGACTCCGAGACATTTTTTTTCTTGCGCAAAGGATATTTGAAATTTCACCCCTCGCTTGCGAGGAGCGAATATAGATTGCCGTGAGGAGTTTCCTTCTTGGCTCGCAGCGGCGGCCATCTCGGAATCCGTTGCGCGGGGCTGCCAAGTCGATAGTTGATCAACAGGCTCGAGTATGGTGTGACGCCGCTGTCGACCGTCCTTTTTCCGATGTAGACGATACGAGTGGTATCTTGATGCTTTTGCGAGATTGACGATGGTGTATGTGAAAGGAGCATGATTGATGTTGCTCGTGCTTCGAGAGCCTTCAGTGAATGCTTCCCGATCGATTGCGATGGTGTCAGAAGGCTTCATTCATGCGATCAGCCAGAAACCTCGCCAAAACACACAGGCATCGAACATTTGGCGATCTGCTTTGTTCCCTCTGCCGCCTTGTCGCTTCCTTTGCCGCGGAGGTGCAACTTCCAACCGAACCCAAGCCGTGCGGCGAACAACTGATAGCGTTGTCGAGAGAGAGAGAGAGAAGGGTTTGTTTGCTGACTGTGAAAAAATCCAAAACCCTTTCCCACCTGCCGGTCCTTTCAGCAGCACCACTTTCACCGACGTGCATATCCTGAGACAATTGTCTAGCCTCTCGACCCTCCCTCCCCATCGGAACCACACCTCCCCCTTGCATCGGCTTTTCGCTTCCTCCGTTTTCGCTGCTCCACCAAACCCACCGTACGGCAGCCGCTCCTGTTCCTGCATGAACTGAGCATCATGCCATATTCGTACTCTTAGCGCTCACTTGACCGAGACGTTCAAAGGCCTGTGGGAGGAGCAGCAAAGACCGAAAGCACGGCGAAGCTTGCTCGGAGTCCAGCCTGTCCCAAAAAAACCCAGCTGAGTTGAACCATGAAAGCAAAAAAACCCAAACGCCATCCAACCCATCGATTAGACGCAACCTCGACCAGCGGAGTACATCGGTAGCGCCAGGTCCCACAGAACGCCCGGATCAACGGTAGCGCACAGGCGCGCGCATAACCCCGACAACAAACTGCGCTTCGACCCGTTAGTGTACCGCTCCCTCTTTCTCGCTTTCACTCTCGCGAGCATGCTTATCGTCACACTGCTATCGATGTGAAAGATCGGGCTCGCACAGTTGCATATCGGCCGGGGAATCGCCTCATGTATTGCATCGATCTGTTATGTGCCTGTGCTGCGCCCCAGACGAACCCTACCTACTCAGTCTGTGTAGCAGAGGAGCCGGAACTTTGTCGGCGCCTCTTCTTAGCTGCACCATCTCCTGCCTGAGCTCTCGTAGACTTGCGTGCGACTGAGCCCGATGCCTCGCTGGCCGATTGTCGACCTCTGACAACTCTGACGGACCCATCGCCCGCCTGATCTGCGCCCTCTTCCGCCGAAGCACTCCCATGCTTGCTAGCTGAACGTCGACGTCGTCCAGCTGCCTTGAGAAATTCGCTGTCGGCTATCTTGGGCTGCGCCGTCTTCTCGGTCGGTGATTCCGCTGGCTTGCTCGTCGGTAGCACCACTTCATCGTCGCCCGATTCGCTCAGACTGCTTGTACCCTCGTCCTTGTCCACCGGACTGCTCTTCATCTGCCCATCCTTCTCGCGCGGATCATTGACCGGTCTACCCATCATCAGACGCAGCCCAACGATGCCGTTCTTCTCTCGGCCGTTGAAGGCCCCTTTGATCTTGGCTCGACATACGGGACATTGACCCGCCAATGGATCGGGCTTGTTTCGGGCTCGATGCCCGCCCGTACCGCCACCTCGCCCACCTCGTGTTGCTTCCGCTGCGGCTCCACCACGACCTCCTCCTCCCGCTCCTCCTATAGTGTTAGGCCCGCCATCGTTTCGTGCTGCGCCGAACGTGCCGGCAGGAGCAAAAGGCGTGAAAAGATTGCCAAAGTACTCTTCTTCCATCGTCCCACGCTGTATGGCTTGTGTCTTGAGCGCTTGGAACAGACACTCGCCGCAGAAAAAGTGCCCGCACGGTGTGACCGAGAGATTCTTGGGCGCGTCGAAGCAGATAGGACAGGTGTACGTTGAAAGTAGCGGATGCTCGATCGGTGGAGGTTTGGAGCGCGGTGGAGATCTGGTGGGCATGGCCAAGTTGGACGAGCGCAATCTTTGATCGGTGATAGGATGATCGCTTCGTGGTCGAGGTGGGGCTGTCTGTGCCGAGACGATGGAGAAGCTGCCGTCCGGGTCCGGCTCTGATTGCGTGGTGGAGGCTGTCGGACGCACGACCGGCATCGGCCGTGTGAGAAAGTCGCCCGTTCTTGGATCCGCACTGACGCCGACGTTTCTCCCGGCTGATCCGCTCTGGAAAAGGATAGGTTCGGCCGGCGTTCCAGCTAGAGGCGGTGGAGAGAAGAGATCACCGCGACGGACCGGCGGCGGTGCACGCCGAACACCTGATACCTCGAAAAAGTCGGAGGGTTGTGGTGGACGACGGATTATGGGATTTGCCGGCCATTGCACGACAAAGTCAACCCCATCCTCCTCGTCATCCGAGCTGTCGCTGCTGATCACGATCATGTCGCTTGCATCCGCTCGGGGCCGCACTTGATCTGGCTCTACAAACCTTGGAACATTTCGGGCGGTTGAAGAAGATGCACTCGCTCCTTGAGAGCCGGAACGACTGCTGCGAAGGGCGGAAGGGCGAGAAGGTCCAGCACTACGACTGCGAGCTATGCTTTGCTGCGGTTGCGCTGGAGAGGCGGATCTGCTGGATTGGCCGGATGCGATGCTTCTACCTCTCGACGAGGCTCTACTTGATGGATTAGAGCCACCTACGACTGTCGGACGTGGCAAAGGAGGTTCTTGATCCGCAGATTGCGGGATTGGTGATGGTGACGGCATGGCGATGCCTATGCGGTCGACGCGGGAGCTTGATTTGCTTCACTAGATATGTGAATGATGCCACACCAAGCGCCTGGTCATCCTTCGAGTGTTGATACCGAGAGACGTGGAGTCGGCCCAGCTGCCTCTTGATACCGGTGGCCGGCCGATGTTTGAGTGTTCGAGCAGGAAGCAGCGATGGTGGTGGATGATGATGAAGGGACAGGCAGGTAAGCAAGCACGAAGCTGGACCCTGAAGCCGACTCAGCTTTAGCGGTGCGCCTGCAACGCCTTGTGCTGCACAAGCTCAGCAGCCAAAATTTGAGAGCAACACCTCCACCTGTCAGATCGTCACATCGGGTGCAGAAATCGGCCCGATCCAATTCTTGTATGATGAACGTCTTCATTTCATCGTCTATCAAGCTCTTGTTTGGCAGTCATAGTCGACTGCATTGTACTCCAGCCCTCTCAAATGGATCGAGAGGTATACTAGATCTGTCTGCTCGAAGATCTCTCAAGGCCAACACAGCCTCGGTTCCAAAGAACCTTCTTTTTCTGAAGCCTCGGAGCTAGTTGAGACACAGGGCCAGCTAAGAAGGAAGGCTTCGGAGCTCTAGCTAAGCTTGCTCTAAGTATAAGTGACAGCTAGCTCAGACAGCTCCGCAACCCATTCATAGAAAAGCTTGGCGAAAACGTGTTGATGCAGTCCGCTTTGCTGAGGTTGCTGAGGTTGAAGCGGGGAGTGCCAAGACTTTTTCTGTTCGTTGAAGAGTCGCTGTGGCACAGAGAGCGCTTGAATTAGAAATTCCTCTTCTGCGCTGACAGTCAGTCGAGAGGTGGAATTCGAAACCCATTGACTGACAGGCTGTGTCTTTCAAAATTCGCGACTGGAGAGGGTCACAAGTCACAACTCACACTCTCTCACCCCTCCGCGGTCAGATCCACGCGATTCTGACTCTAAAATGACGCTGCTGCTGCCGCTGCTGCATGCAAAGCAAACAGCACAGCACAGCCTGGCACCACCAAAAAACTCAAGGTTGGACCCCGTGCACAGGCGCTCCACTGATTTCATTTTCACTAAGCTTCGGCGTCATCATCATTCTCACCAAGACATGATTCCTCACCACCATCTGCCCACTACGCCCACTACGACGGAACCACTTTAGCGAAAGATCGATAGTCGACAGCGACAAACACCGTCACTATGGGAAAGAACCAATCCAAGCTCTCGCCGGAGCAGCTCTCGGACTTGCAGAAGAACACTTATTGTGAGTGTAGGATCAGCATTCATGCTCGATAGGGAAAGACTGCGCTGACTTCACTTTCTATCATTCATCTTGAACGATTTCAGTCGACAGGAAGGAGCTGCAACAATGGTACAAGGGATTCCTCAAGGACTGCCCTTCCGGAACGCTTGACAAGCAAGAGTTCTGCCGTATCTACAAACAATTCTTCCCCTTCGGTGATCCATCAACGTTTGCGGAATACGTCTTCAATGTGTTTGACGAGAACAAGAACGGCACCATTGACTTCAAGGAGTTCATCTGCGCACTCAGCGTCACTTCGCGAGGAAGGTTGGACGAGAAGCTGCGTTGGGCATTCCAGCTTTACGACATTGACGGCGACGGCACCATCACATACGACGAGATGCTCAGTAAGTGAAGCGACCTCTCATAAGTGCCGAGCACACGAGACATACGATTAACGAGACCATTTTGATTTTTGTCTTGCTTCAACAGCCATCGTAAAGAGCATTTACAAGATGACTGGACAGATGGTCAAGCTGCCAGAAGACGAGGACACACCGGAGAAGGTAAGTAGAAGCAGCACAAGCTCTGTTCGCAAGGCTAGGTAGATTCACGAAAAGGGCTGTTTGACAGGGGGAGACTAACTCTTCACCTGTACCATCTCGCGTCTTGTCTGTACCGTTGTATCGCGACAGAGAGTGGACAAGATCTTCCGCATGATGGACCGCGACAAGAACGCTCAGCGTAAGTGCCGCTTTTTCAATACCAAGCGACTCAGCAGACGTAGCAGATCAGCAGCTGACGATCTCGTCTTGAATCTGTATGCTGTGCCGTATTGCAGTCTCGTTCGAGGAGTTCCAAGAGGGAAGCAAGCAAGACCCTACTATCGTCCAGGCTCTCTCGCTCTACGACGGCCTCGTTTGAAGGCCTTGACACAAGCCAAGCAGATTGGTCCGAACAACCGTGTATATACTGTATCTAGCTCTCGCAATCGACTCGTGGACAAGCCGTCAGTGGTCTGTAGCAGTGTCTTCCGAACAGCCGTGTTAATCAGTTGACAAGAGTAAGAGGGTGGTTCGGGTCGGGCGACATGGCAGAAAAGTGCGGGCCGGCTCGATTTTTTTGATCTAGAGATGTTACGCCGTGTACAATCACAGCTACCACAAAATCACGCCCCTCGCGCTCTCTCGGACGTGAGGCTTCACACGCCTGTGTGCTTTCAACCCGAATTGTCCGCGTGAAATCTGGGCTTGGGCTCTGTCGCTTTTGTAAGAGACCGAGAACCGATTCAGCCGAAAGTGACAGAGAGAGCCGCGAATCCAACGCAAACGCCGCTTTGGTGCTTGCTTGCTTGCTAGCTCCACCCCGGATCGCTCTTGCACTCTTCCCGCTTGCTTCCGAACCAACTTCTTCCGTTCGCATCCAACACACCTTTTGCGACCACCCCATCACATCTACATCACCCAACCATGCGCGCGTCTCTAGTCAACCAGCTCAGGGTGCTTGTGCCCGTCAAGAGGACGATCGACTATGGTAAGTTTGTCACGGCCTATTACCATGCCGGCGCGTCTCAGCAGGTCGTGGTTTGCTTTGTAGTGAAGGTATACTGACGTTCGACCTTGCTTCGACATGTATTGTAGCCGTCAAGATCCGTGTTGCATCCGACGGCAAGGGTGTCGACCAAAACGTCAAGTTCAGCATGAACCCTTTCGACGAGATTGCAGTAGAGGAGGCGGTTCGTCTGCGTGAAAAGTACAAGGATGCCATCACCAAGATCGTAAGTCTTCTTCCGAGCTCCACTGTCAGCATACTCTATGGACCACTGTACTGATGCCATGCCCTCTCACCTTGGTTTTTCCCGCAACAGACCGTCGTCTCCGTCGGCCCACCCAAGACCGCCGACGTGCTCCGAACCGCCCTTGCCATGGGTGCCGACGACGCGATCCACGTCGAAGTCCCCGACAAGGCCGCTGCCAACCCTCTCGAGCCCCTCGGAGTATCCAAGATCCTCAACGAGATCGTCAAGAAGGCTGGCGAGGAAGAGGAAGTCGGACTGATCATCATGGGTAAACAGGCGATCGACGACGATGCTTCCCAAACCGGTCAGATGCTCGCTGGATTGCTCAACTGGCCTCAAGCGACATACGCTAGCAAGCTCGAATTCCCATCCGGAAAGCCAGAGAAGGGTGCAGAGGCCCAGGTGACGCGAGAGATTGATGGTGGTTTGGGAATCGTCAAGACCAAGCTGCCGTTTGTTATGACCACTGATTTGCGATTGAACGGTAAGTCGTCCTTCTCTCATGACGCACTGGCATTTGAAGGCTCGGAGACTGATCGTTGTTGCTTTTGATGCGTTGATGACCGCAGAACCACGATACGCATCCCTCCCCAACATCATGAAGGCCAAGAAGAAGCCGTTCAAGAAGTTTACGCTTGCAGACCTCGGCCTCGAAGACCAGGTCAAGCCACGACAGGAGATTCTCAAGGTCGCCGAACCTCCCAAGCGACAGGGCGGTGCCAAGGTACGTTTATTTTCCCAGTTGCTACGCATCTCGGATTGTACTTTATTTATCTCGTTGCTAACCCTGACTTTTGCGCTACTCGCTTTTGATGCTACAGGTGGAGAACGTCGACGAGCTCATCTCCAAGCTCAAGGAGGCTGGTCGTATCTAAGCAGCAAACGCCATCATGGAGATGACATGTTCCAACACAGCGACCAAAAAGCTAGCTTGGAGAGACACGCTCATCGCCTTAATCTAGACTTGTAATTCCACTTTCCGAGTGCCAATCGCACGGTCGGTGCCTGTGAGCCTAAGCGGTGATAGCTTGTACGGCATTGTCCAGTCGTACTAGGAAGCAATCCATGCCTCGAAAGAGGTTCTGAGTGCCGTACTGCTGCAAGGTGTTGAGCAACGGCCCTATTTTACGCAGGGTCGTAAAGCCTAAAACCGAGTCATATTCTGCGCCTGGACCGGCGTAACTCACGGCGTACAGACTTCGAGCGAGAACGCCAACAGCTGTGAGAGAGTTAAGTTAGCCACACAAGCCAATTTTCTTTATTTTTTTGGACCCACCTGCCACTTTTCAGAAGAAATGCCGGTCTGCCTTGTCACAACACATCCGTCGGTTTCTCCCACGCACACCTCCTTCATCTTCGTACACAACGCATCCCCACCACTTGCTGTCACTGTCTCGCCAAAAGGGGCTCGAATTGGCGTCGTTCCCACGCAAACTTGGCAAGCTGTACAAAAGCTCCCACGTCTTTATCGCAACTCCCGGCGCCGAGTCATAGCCTGATCCTGATCTCTCGACAGTATATCAACCCCGACAGCTGGCTTTTCGATTGGGTCTCCATCACACCATTCACATCATGTCGGTCGCAACCACTCAAGCCGGCGCCGGCGCCGTCGCAGCAAACGGCACGCCGCATCACACAGCAGACACCTTCCGACCGCTCCTCAAAGCTCTTGCGCTCGCAGCGTCGGTCGATTCGCAATCCGGCCAGCCTAACCATCCTACCGGCACTTCGACGATCACACACTCCCAACTCGAGCAGATCTTGCAACACTTGGCCGATCCCAACTTCACCTCCTCTCGAGAGAACCATGCGCAGATCGGATCAGCGCTGACTTGTCTCAAGTTCTGTCGGCTGGACATCCAAGCCGAGACGTTTGCGCTGGCTGCTAGGATCTTCTTGGACTGTTGTTTGGACGTCCACGTGCCTGCGTTGGAAAAGGAGAATGAAGAGTATGATGGAGGAGTCGAGTACAGAGGAACCTTGGACTTGGTTGGGACGGGAGGAGACGGAAAAGACACATTCAACGTCTCTACGACCGCCGCGATGGTCGCTGCTGGCGTTAAGGGCGTGCGGGTATGCAAGCACGGTGCCAAGGCGAGTTCGAGTACGTCGGGTTCAGCAGATCTACTCATGTCTTTGGGCATACCCTTGCTCTCCCTTCCAGCCTCGCAATTTCCCAACGTGCTGCGTAAGAGCAAATTCTCGTTCCTCTTTGCGCAGCTCTACCACCCAGCCCTCGCACCGCTGGGTCCGATTCGACGATCCCTCGGTTTCCCCACGATCTTCAACGTGCTCGGACCGCTCATCAACCCAGCTAGACCGGAAAGGTGCATTCTCGGCGTTCACAGCTACTACCTGGGCCGAATCTTCGCAGAAGCGCTGCGCAAGCGCGGCACCCAACGCGCCTGGATCGTGTGCGGACAGGAAGGGCTGGACGAGATCAGTCCCGCGGGCAAGACGGACGTGTGGGAGTTGAAGGATGGCGAGATCAAAGAGTTTACGATCGAGCCGGAAGATTTCGGACTGGCCAAACATCCACTCGAGCATGTGGGAAGTCACTCGGCGGACGAAAACGCCGCGATTGTGCTCAAGATGTTCAGCACACCGGATTCGACGTCGCTTCCCGCGGAACCACTCGGTCAGAACCTACCCCTCGATCCGACCACCTTTGCCGGCTTCGCACCGGAAACCATGGTCCACGTGCGCTCGCTGCCCTCCATCCCGCGCTCGGTCCGCCTCGCAGCGGTCAAGGACTACACGCTCCTCCAATCCGCAGCGCTGCTCTACGTCGGATCGTACGCACCCACCCTCCAAGCCGCAACGCAGCTCGCGCGACACAGCATCGAATCCGGCGCAGCTCTGCGCGCCCTCGAGACGTTCCGCGACGAATCCAACCTCGCCATCGTCGCAAGCGAGGAGGAGGAGAAGAAGGAGGCCAAGACGGAGATCAGAGAACACCGCAAAAGCATCGAAGAGACGGTCAGGAATCAGGACCAGTACTCTTACCTCCCCGAAATCAGGCAGGATGTATCGGTCGGCACAGAAGACTAGCCTTCTCACACACAGTTCGCAATCAAAAACCATTCAAATTTCACCTCTTAAAACGGCGCATACGCTTGGGGAGCAGCCACACACTCCAACCTCTCCAAATGACTCGCCCACACCTCCCACCCTAGCTCCCTAACCAACCTCACCTCCAACGCCTTCACCTTCTCCAACTCCTTCAGACTCTCCCCACTCCCCACACCCAACTCCTTCTTCAACTTCCCCACCGCCACCAACGCCAACGCGTAGCGCCTGTGCAGCATCGACCAGCGCACGTACAACTCGACGTACTCCTTCGCCTTGCTCTCTGCCGGGAAATACGATCTATACCTCTTCCAGCTCTCCTCCACCTCCCCCTTCGCTTCGCCGGCCTCAGCCTGCGTCATGTACACCCTCGTCTTCCTGTTCAGCGCCAGAACCATCGCCTTCTTCTTCGTCTCCATCTGCTTGTTCACCTTCTTCTCCTCCTCCGTCTGCTCCGACACCGGCGGTTTCTGTGTAGCCATCCAAAGCTTGACCTCATCCTCATCGATGAGCGACAAAAGCTGCTCAGCAGTAGCGACGACGTCCTTGGACGCGTCCTTGTCGTCCGCATCGAGCGCTTCGAGCTTGGCCACGAGCGCGCCGAGGAACTTGGGATAGTCCGAAATGAGCTTATCCATAAACTCGAGCTTCTCCTTGGGGTCCTTGATCTTCTTCGCCGTAGCAGTGAGCAGCTCGGGGATCTCGTCCTCGTTCTTGCCTGCAGCGTCGTCGGAGCTCTCGTCTGCGTTCTTGATCGCAGGAGGCACGATGTAGCGGATCTGTCCTTTGCCCTCGGCTGCGAAGCCGAACGACCCTACAAGCACATCACCTGGCTGAGCCTCTTTGGGAACCGCATCGCCCTCGAGGTTCAAGTCAAGCGTGAGCACAATGCGCTCACCAGGGTGCAGCTTGACACCAGCGTACTTGGCAGGCGAGGCTTCCGAGTGCAGATCAACGTGGTTGTCGTACAGCTTGAGCGCCGCCGAGTCGGGCTTGGACAGCTTCTGATCGATCATGAGCGTCACATTCTTGAGCGACTCGAGCACCTTGAGGTTCTCGTGGAGCAGTTGCGCCTTGAGCACGTAGTCACCCTTGGGCAAGTCGATCTCCTTCTTGTAAACATCACCGAAGTGCACTCGCTTCTTGCGCAGATCAAAGAGCTGCGTGAGCAGAGGCACGCTCGAGTCGTACAGGTGGTTGCCAAGCGCAGGGAAAGAGTAGCTGAGCTTGTTCGAGTCCTCCTTGGCGGAGATATTGTACGTGGTCACGAGCTCAAACATGTGGTTGCCGCTGGGCTGCAGGTCTCGCGGCGTGCTGAGCGGGCGGATGGTCGACGACGAAGGGCGGTGGAAGGTGCGGCGAGTGTCAAAGGTGATGCTGGGCTTGAAGTCCTCGATGCGGACGGTCGACTGGCATTCGATCTTGGCGTGGCCCTGACCGCCGATCAGCGTGAGCTCTTGACGTCCGCTGGCTGGAACCAGCGAAGCAGTGATGCCGTGGAACTCAATGTCCAAATCAAGGTCGAAAGCCGACTTGTTGGACCAGAACTGCGCAGAGCAGACCTCCATAGTCATGCCGCCACGCACATTGAACTTTTTCGTTACAGGCTCGTTCTCCTGCAGCGCGAGCACGAAGGCCTTCTCCACTTCGCTCAGACGCTGCAGAGGCTCGAGCTGGACGCAGTGGAGCCAGAAGCGAGCACTGGTGCCGGCAGACGAGTGGTTGGAGCTGCGCACCGTCAACGAAGCCCAGGTGGCTCCTTCAGGCACAGAGATGAATCGTCTCTCGATCTTGCCAGCCTCGAAGCGGACGGTGTCAAATTTGACCGTGGGCGAGGGGAAGATTTCGGGCTTGGCGACGGTGACAGGAATGTCGAACAGCTTGTGGCCAGGCTTTTCAGTATCGTAAGCCTCGATCCAGGCATGGTGGAGACCGGGAGCCAAGTCAGTGGGGTCGACCCTGACTTCGAAGGTGCGACCGTTTCCACCGAGGAGGAGGAATTCGGGAACGGAAACCCAAGGCTGAGTAGCTGCAAGCGCGCATCGGAGCTCGAGGTTGAAGGCCTTCTCGGTCTCGCCTTGCTTGAAGGTGGGCCGCACAGTCACGTTGGCCTGCTGCACATTGTGCGTCTCGTCCTTCTCGCGGAGGTAGATGCCGCGCTTGTCCATGCGGCCGAGCGGCTTGCCAGCACGAGTGACAGCGACGCGATACTCGGCATCCTGCTCGACATGGTCCTTGTTCTGGACGAGGTAGTCCCAAGCAGCATCGACTCGGATGAAGGGAACGCCCAGAGGATCGTTGACGTCCTTGCCCGTGACACGAACGGCATTGAAGACACGAGCTGGGGTGATGGGAATCTTCTGAGCCTTCAAACCAGAAAGGAGGAGGGCGATGGAGCCGCAAGCGTTGGGTGAACTCATCGAAGTTCCGTTCATGAGTTGAGTCGACTGAAGGCAGTAGCGAGGAATCGAAGTGATGGCAGCACCAGGAGCGTAGATCGAGACACCACGGTCACCATCAGATGTAGGACCACGACTGCACCAGGTGGTGACGCTGTCGGGGACACCCTTCTCGACGAGAGCGTACTCTGCTTTCTGCATGGCGCCAGCGTTGACATAGGCGCCGACACTAAGGACCGACGAGGTGGTACCACCGGGCTGACCGACGGTGGTCAAGGCGGGGCCGTTGTTACCAGCACTGCTGACAAAGAGGATATCGCGTTGACGGATGACGATGTCTCTGAGGGCCTTGGCGAAAGCACCCTTGTCTTCAGCACCGAAAGCGCCGTCTTCACCGTAACTGAGGTTGGCAATGTCGCACTTGGTGTCGATGAGCGCCTGAGCCGAGCGCAGCATGGCTTGACCTTGCTCCATGCTTCCGAGACGGGCGTCGCCGATCTTCATACTGACAATCTCGCAACCGGGAGCAACGCCGTTGAGCTCGGGCTGCTCATCGTGGCGAGCACCAACGATGCCGGCGACGTGCGTGCCGTGACTGCCAGCAAGAGTGACGAGACTGAGCAGGTTGCCGTTGTCCTCAATGTTGACAGTGTAGGTGAGAAGATCCTGCTGGCCAAAGCTCTGCCACTTGCGCTCGATACGGAAGTCGGTGATGGGTTCGATGGCTGTGAGGTCGAGGGTTTGAAGCTCGAGGGGCTTGAGAATGTCTTGAGGCTGGCCGGTAGATGGGTCGTGGGTGTCGCCCTCGCCGCCGCCGACAACGGCGTACCAGTTCTTGCCATTGTGGAAGACGATCGCTTCGATAAGAGGGCCATCGTCCTTGTAAGAAGCGGCGAGATCCTTGAGAGCTTGGATGCGGGCCTTGATCTCATCCTTCTTAAGCTTTGCATTCTCAGCAGAAGCGCTCTTTTTTGCACCTTGGGTGGTGGAAGAGTCGGCGGACTTGGAAGGAGCGGGCGCATCAAGCGCATTGAGCTCGGTTTGAGCTTTGACGAGAAGAGCTTGATGAGAGACGAGGAAGGCCTTTTGCCTTTCTGCAGAGCGGCGGGTCTTAAGCTCGCCAGGCCAGAGATCGTAAGCCTTCTTGAAACCGATCTTCCATTCGCCCTTGGGATTGGAGAGCTTGGAGGAGAGACGAAGGGTCCTTCCGGTGAAAGGAGACTTGAATTCGATGTGACCCGAGCTGCTGGCACTGGAAACGGGTTCGATTGGCTGAAGAGGGATGTCACCAGCACCGGTGCAATCGATCACATCGACTACTTTGCCTGGTTGATTGAGACCAATAGCAGCAGGGTCCACACCGGTGTCGAGGATCGCTACACGAACATTGCGGCCGTCGTACTCGGGATACTTGCGGAGGAAGCTGAGAGCCTCTGTAGTGTCCTTGGGCAGAAGACCGCCGAGAGGGAAGGGCTCGCTGGGGACTGCACGACTGGAAGGCATGATGGAAGCGGAAGCGTCTATGATCGAATTAGAGCCGTATATGCGCGAGGTAGTCGAGAAGGGGTGAGAGAAGGAGTTTCGGGTCCGCGTGACAGCTGTGTTGCGCAGGTTAAAAGAGCGGAGAGAGGAGGCTGCAGGAACAGCTGTGGAGAGGAAAGAGCGATGAGTTGCCACGGTGCGAGCCTTGTCACGAAGGATACGTGGAAGGGCAAGGCTTCGCGGCACAAGTATCATGCCCCAAGCTGCGATGCAGGTTCTGAAGAAGATGAAGTCGTGATGATGGAGATGAATGCTTTGCGGAGGGAAGGAGGACGTGCGCTTGCAGAGTCACAGGAGTGTTGGTTGAGCTGAGCGGCATGCGCTTCTCTCTCTCCTTTGGCTCCACCGCTTAGCTCGATTCGGTAAAGTGCCGAGTCTGCGCTAGAACAGAAAAAGGGCCACGAAAGCGCTCTTTTTTCTCGCTTTGTGTTTCTGCGCAGCGCAGCTTTCAGCAGCGACGATCACCAAATTTCCCAACGTGTTACGTTTGCAGCTGTAAGCAGGCTCAGCAAGAATCCAAAATCTCGGGAGTCGCACTTCACTTTTGCTCTGAGCAGGCCAAAGGGAAAAAGCAAAAAGTGAAATTCTGAGGCAAATTTTCTTGCGAAAAGAGGACCCTTCTCGAGCCACACTTTGCCGTTGCACTCCCACCACTTCTTTCCTTTCTCTGGTCACCCATCACCATTCATACTGCTCGTCAAGGATGCCGCCCAAAAGGTACTTTGAGCAGGAAGAACCTGCCACAGAGCAGGTTGCTGCCTCCTCATCCGAGGCAGCCGCTGCCGTCGCAGCCACCTCGACCGACTCTTCCAACACCAAAAGGACACCCAAAAGCAAAGTCAATGCGACCCTCTTCGTCTCCAGACTTCCCTATACCGCCACAACCACCGACTTGCAGACCATGTTCAGTGAGATCGGTCCTTTGAAGCGAGCTTTCGTCGTTACTGATCAAGCCACGAAGAAGTCAAAAGGTGTCGGTTACGTCACCTTCGCCATCCCCGAGGATGCCAATACTGCTCTCGAACAGCTGCAGGGCAAATCGCTTGATGGTGGTGGCAGAAAGATTCAGATCACTTTTGCCGACCAGAAGGATCCCACCGGCAACAAACGCACCACCGAAAAGGCCGACCCAGATTCGCCTTCCTCGTCCAAGCGACCACGCACCGAAACTTCCAAGCCAGCTCGCTCCAACGCAGCAGTTCAGGAGAAAGACGCCGATGCTGTTCGTACTGTCATTCTCTCCGGCCTGGCTGGCTGCTCCCCCGCTCCTGACTCGAAGCAAATCTACAAGCGAGCACGAAAGATCGGCGACGTCGAAAACGTCATCTACCCCTCGACCTCCTCTTCCAACCCTAACGATGTTGCGCACGTCATCTTCCGTACACCCAACCATGCTATGACGGCCGTCGAAAAGCTCCACGCCCACATCTTCAAAGGCGTCCAGATCAGCGCCATTCTCAAGAAGCGTGCCGACAACGCAGCCAAGATTGCTGCTCACATGCGACCAGAGACACTCGCAAAGAGGGAAAAGATGCGCCAGGATGTCGAGAAGAACAGCGGAAAGGGCTCCATGCCCGTGTTGCTTTCCGAGATCGACAAGTCGAGCAGATTGATCATTCGCAATTTGCCCTTCGATGTCACCGAGGCCGATCTCCGATCCATCTTTTTGCCTTTTGGACCTGTCTACGAGATCACCGTGCCCAAGATCAAGGCAAAGGAAAGCGCTGCGAAGATTCAAGGCGAAGTCAAGGAGGAGGCAGAATCGGAGGCAGAATCGTCTTCAGAGTCAGACAGCGCTGATTCCGACGACAGCGAGGCAGAAGGCGACGAAGATGAGAAGGACGAGGAGGACGAGGATCAAGACAGCGACAGCGAAGATGAAGAGGGGGAGGAGGACGAGGACGAGAAGGAAGCCGAAGAAGTCTCTGAAGAACAGAGCTCGGAAGCATCTGAAAAAGAAACCGTTGCTCTTACTTCGGAAGTTGCCATCAAGACGGAAGACGATGATGACGCCGAAGCTCTCACCGCACCCATCTCAGCCCCTGCAGCATCTACATCCGCCTCGATCTCGCCCGCACCCAAAGCACCAGTCGAGAAAGGTCGCGGTTTCGCATTCGTCTGGATGGCCTCGCGCAACGACGCCGCTCGCGCCATTGAGGCCGTCAACGGCAAGACAATCCAGCACGGTGCTGCTGAGCGTGCTGCCTACAAAGCAGCTCTTGGCTCTCGAGGCCGTCGTTTCGCTAAAGCCGCTCTCGATCGTGTGCGTGCCAACGCTCAACCCGAACGAACTGTCGCTGTCGACTGGGCTCTTAGCAAGAAGGATTGGGAGGCCAAGGCTGACGAGTCCGAGAGCGAAGATGACTCGCAGGAGGTTGATGACACGCAAGATGCTGGCAGCGACGACGAAGATGAGCCCACCGAGCGACCCCAGCTGCCCGCCCCCGAAGAAGGCACCACGCTGTTCGTCCGAAACCTGCCATACCAAGCAACGGAGGAAGAGCTCCGCAACCTCTTCCGCACCTTCGGCCCACTTCGCTACGCCAAGATCACTATGGACAAAGCCACCAACCGCAGCAAGGGTACTGGATTCGTCTGCTTCTGGCAAGCCTCGTCCGCTGACGCCGCACTAGCGCAGGCCAAGATCATTGAGCGAGAGTCTGGTGTCTCTGGCTCTTCCTCCGCCTCTTCCTCAGTCGCAAACCAGAAGAACCCCTTCGCGATGCCCTCCGTGCTCACCGCCGATCCAGCCGCACCCCTGACCGCAAGTTTGAACCTGCACGGACGAGTTCTCAACGTCATCCCTGCCGTCGCGCGGGACGAAGCATCGCGACTCGAAACCAGCGGTCGAAAGGAGCGCGAGAAGGGCGACAAGCGTAACACGTGGCTGCTGCGCGAAGGCGTTCCGTTCCCCAACTCTGACTTCGCTGCCAAGTTGGCACCGAGCGAAGTGGAGAAGAGGTTGCAGTCTTTCCAGGTGCGAAAGGCTCAGATGGGTGCCAACCCATCGTTGTTCGTCAGCAAGACTCGTCTTTCGGTGCGCTCGCTTCCACTCTTTGTGTCGGATCGCATGCTCAAGAGGCTCGCCATCCACGCTATCAAGGCGTTCGGTAGCGAAGTACGTGCTGGCGAGCGAGAAGATCTGGACGCCGACGAAAAAGCCGATCGAACCGTCAGCAGCTCGGTCGAGAACCGCAAACGCAAACCAGGCGAGAGACCTACCGCCGTGGTACAGTCGAAAGTGGTTCGTCAGCACGATCGCGTCGAAGCGCTGACCGGCATGGGCAAGTCGAAAGGCTACGGTTTCCTCGAGATGAAATCCTTCAACGATGCACTCAAAGTCATCCGCTGGGCGAACGCCAACAAGACCGTCTCTAAACTGTTTGGCGAATGGTGGACCGACGATCTACAACAGCAAGTCGACCGGATCGCCACCACCATCCACACCAAGACGAAGCAACTCGAAACGGCTAAAGGCGAAGAAGCGGACGCCCTGCGAAGCGAGGTCGAAGAGCTCACTACACGTCGTCAGCGTCTTCGTGCGAAACTTACGGAGCTCTCCGAGGCCGGTGGAAACGCCGAAAAGGAACGCGGTGGAATGCTCATGATCGAGTTTGCTATCGAGAACGTCGTCACGACCAAAAAGAGAGCCGACAAGTTGAAGGCGATCAAGGAGTCGACCGAACGCAGAAAGATCAGGGAAGAGCAGGACGCTGAAGCCAAGCAGGCCGAAGCGGAACAGCAGAGACGCGAAGCTCAGGCGGCGAGGAAGATCGAGGCTGAAAAGAATAAGCCGAAAGGGTTTGCTCACGGTCATGTTATCGGAAAGAAGAGGAAGGAGCGTAAGGCTCGACGTGGTTGAAGGCTTTGCTTCAGTCGCTATTGCAATCTCATGTTTCATGTTTCACCCTCCTCACCCCGCTTGTGTTGACTGTATGAGATTAAAACGAAATCATCGTCCAAAAGATTAAGCACAATCGACCATCCCGTTCGCAACTACCACCACCCCGGCCCAGTCCCCGTCTCCGGCCCCTCCTTATCCGCAGCATCAATGATCAACCTAAACTCCCCACCCACTCCTTCCGGCATCAGATCTAACGCCAGCATCCTCCTCTCCAACCCATCTTCGGTGCCGAAATGCTCCCTCACCGACACGGCGGCCGCCGCCGACCCCAGCACGTTACTGATCACCACGCCCTGGGTAAACATCTTGTTGTAATCCAAATACAAATGCACCGTCCCCGGCTGCATGATGGTCGCATGAACCGACACCTGCCTGCTCTCCGGATTACACGACAGATACTGGAGCGCGATCCTCGACTGCCGATCGATCAACACCGGGGGCACGCCAAACGTGATGAACATATCCCTGAGGCGGATTACGCTCTTGGGCAGCTCGCTGTGGAGTGTGGTTAGGATGTAGTTCGGGATCGCCGCTGCCAAATCCACGTGGCCCAGATACGTTATGTCACAACCACCATCTCGAGCCTCGAGGTAGAAAGCAGCTTTGAACACTTTAGCCCTTACGCAACCTTCGACCTCCGCCGGGATTCCGGGCACCTCGTCCAAGCTCTGATATCCCAGAATCATATTCGTCGTCGTAAAGTCGGGGATCTCTTGCAAGTTGCCCGCAGCATCCCAACACCTCAACGTCTGTATGCCACAGATATCCCTCGGCTTGTAAATCGGTCCTATCCCTCTCCATACCAGATAGAAGAGAAACTCGTGCATCGAGAAGCTCCTCATAATGTGCGCCGATTGAACCCTCGTATCCCACATCATACGGAAGCCAGTCATTCGGATGCCCGTGAAGACTTCCAAGGGCGTCAGTCCGGCAGCAAACGTCTTGCCGCGGAACATGGGCATGACCGAGAAAGCGTCGTCCGGTTGACGCGGATATATCGAGATCTCGCAACCGTTGGTAGTGCCTCGATCTTCCCAGCCTCCTTGCGTATCCTGTCGTAACGTGAGGAGCATAGCCATGAGTTTGTCGGCTACATCTTGCCACTCGTTCTTCCAGTATCCCTTTTCGGCGGGTCGTTCGGGGATGATGGCTACGTTGCCGGGTGTCGACATGTTGGGCTACGGATGATGGGGTGGGAGAAAGACGGGGAAGCCGCCGGACGATGTTGTTTTTTTGCGACTCGTCTGCAACTCCCCTGTGTTGGATTGCGGTTCGCAGTTGGGAAAAGCGGTGGCTTTGTTGCGCTTTTCAATGTTGGTCCAGGGCCGATGATGATCGGAGGCGTAAGGATGCGTCTACAGTTGCATGTTGGATGCGATTCAGGATGAGATCTCGAAGGGAAAAGGGAGCGTTAAGAAGGGAATCAAAGGGAAGGGTGATCCGAGCGAAAGCGCTAAACCATCAAAAACAGCGGTACACACGCTAAACAGCACGCTGCTGCTGCTGCTACACTGCTGCTGCTCTCTCAAAGTCAGCTCACTTGTGACTTTGCCATGGTTAGCCGAAGTGACTGACGAGCGAGCAACAAAAGGCTCGAGAAATGCGGAGAAATCCTCTTTGAGAGAGAGAGAGAGTAGTCTGAGCGCACACCGCACAACGCCGGTTCGCCCACTCAAAACTGCAGACGCGCACTTTGCAGGAAAAAGAGCGCAGATCCCCCCGTTTTCGGTGTGGAATTAAACTTTTTACCGCCCACGCTGCGAAAGCGCAGAGCTGAAGCTTTACGAGCACAAGGTCGGGTTTTGAATTGTGATCGTCGCAGTGTGACTGTGCGGGAGAGTTTCGGTCGGATGCTTTGGAAAACTGCGCCAAAGGATGCCTTGCAAGTAGCCGTGATTGGTGAGCGAACCGAGGTCACTTGCGCGGTTGTGTGGCAGGCGCTTCAATGTGCGGATGTCGAGGATCGGGAGATTCAATGCGCCCGATGAGAATTGCCCCCATTCTGGATTACAGTATCCAACTGCGCTTTGCTCAGGGTCCAAGCAAGCCTTTCAGATCGCGGCGAAACACAGCGCAGAACTCGAATCGTGTGGAGAGATAGGCATACGGATGTCATCCAGCCGGCTGTCGTTGACATTGTATCACCACCATCAAACCAGCGCCTTCGCAAACCACCATAATCATCCTCCCTACCTCACAAGCCGGGCTCGACGGCTGATCCGAAGCCATAGACTCGCATCCAATGCGTCCGCTTCGAGGCGAGGAGCAGGGTCTCCTTGCTCGCCCTCACGATGGCCTTGCATCATCACCACCCTTGTCACCGACAAACGAAGACGATGGTCCCGCGGAACCACTTATCAAGACCGGCGTCGAAGGCGCGCCCGCTTGGAACCAGATGTCCTCCAAACAGCGTACTCTGGTCTACATCACATTCGGCTTACTAGGCATGGGCGTTCTGCTGCCGTTCAACTCGCTCATCACGCCCGCAGAGTACTTTCGCTCCTCGTTCGCACGTACTCCGTACGCCAACAACTTCAGCAGCTGGATCACGGTCTCGTATAACGTGATTAGCATTCTCGTCGGGATCCACGCAACCGCCACGGGCGGGTTCGAAAGGTCAAGTCCGCGCCGGAGGATCACGCTTTCGTCGACGGTCATCATCCTCTCCGTTTTCCTGTTTGCGCTATCCACCCGCGTCGGAGAATCGACATCGCGCAACGGCCATCATGACGACCAACACGCACCGACACCCAGCAGCACCTACTTCTACTTCACCCTGCTACTCGGCGGACTGCTCTCGAGCGCCTGCGCCTACCTGCAGAACAGCGTCGTCTCGCTCAGCACCGCCTTTGGCGGAGGTGGATCTTTCATGGGCTCCATGCTGGCCGGTCAGGGTGTCGTAGGCGTCGGTATTAGCATTTTTGGTTTCGCTTCCGCTTGGTCGCAGCAGAGCGTACAGGACGATGCTCCATCTGCGGCGCAGGAGACGACCCGCAGTATCGCTCGAGCTGCAACTCTGTTCTTTGGCATGAATACGATGCTGATGATGGTGGTGCTCGCTGCGTTCTTGTGGTTGACCAACACGCCGCTGTATCACCAGGTGATGGCGAAGCAGGTTGCGACCATCGACAAGATCGAAGACGAACGTGATGGTGGTGCGAACCACGACGACGATGAAGAAGATCGAGTGGAACATCCGATGATGCAGAGCTGGCATTCGATTCGCTCCATCTCTCATCCTGGGTACAGCTCGTGGTTGAAACAGGTGCCAGGCTTTTACAGCTTATCGCCGTCAACACGCGAGAGTCTGTTGCGTATCTCGCTCGTCCAGTCGAAAGTCAAATGGGACTGCGCTGCAGTGGCGTTCGTCTTTGTGATCACGCTCAGCATCTTCCCTGCGCTCACGTCGTCGGTGCAGAGCGTCTACACTGGATCGTCACGCAGAGGCGCTTCAGTCGACCTGACTTCGCCGCAGCTGTTCGTACCGTTCCACTTCTTCCTCTTCAACCTCTCCGACCTGCTTGGTAGGACGTTACCCAGCGTCGTACCTTCGGCATTGATACGCAAAGCCCGAGCTCTGGTCTCGCTCTCGCTGCTGCGCACGCTCTTCGTACCGCTGTTTATGGCGTGTAACGTTGTCTCGACGAGTCAGAGGACGGGTCCGATCAGCAAGGTTGATGCAGGTGCAGGTGATGGATGGCTGGCGGGGGTGATGCAGTCAAGCGATGCTCCGTTCTTTGGGTTGATGCTGTTGCTTGGATTTAGCAATGGGCTGGTGAGCACGTGCATCATGATTTCGGGGCCGTCTAGGAGCAAGTTGGTCAATTCGAAGGGTGCAAGTGAAGGGCCCTTGGCTGCGACACTGTTGTCGTTCTGGTTGTGTGTCGGGTTGGCGATTGGGAGTGGGTTGAGTTTTCTTACTGTCAAGTCTTAGAGTCGGGAATGCATTGCTTTAGATCATCCACACACTGCACATCTGATTGTCATTGAGAGAGAGACATGAGATCGATATGAGGCCGTGGTGAGGAGAGAGGGTCGAGAAAGGAGAGGGTGGGATTTCGAGAAAGCAAAATTCGCCATGTGCTGCCGGAGGAATTTTGCGCACGGTCCCGCAATGACGAGAGAGAGAGGCTGTGCGAGGATCTCCGCCTTGCGTCAACTCCACTTCCCCTTTGGCTCCCCGCAGCTTCGAACACCGATCCAGGCACGGACATCTGTCCTTCTTCACTCCCATCCACATTCCCTGTTCATCCATTCCTAGCTGTCAACGACACTCCATCCAATTCGTCACAGAATACATCAAGTCGCTCATATCACTGGACAGAGGAGAGCAAACACTTCATCTATTTTCCCCTCACGGTTTCACGGCTTCTGCTCTCCCCGTCCTTCACAATGACAGACGCACACCAATCGCCTCTCCTCCTCCTGCCCCTCAAAACAACAGAAGAAGTTGACCTCGGCTCAGCCGTCAAATCGCTCATCTCCAACAGCTACGGCGAAGATCCCAAAAAGTACTCTGAACAAACTTCGCAACTCAACCGTGCCCGTCAAGATGCTGTCAAAGGCGCTGCTTCCGACGCAACCGGTCGAGACCTGCTCTTCAAATGGTTCCACATGCTCGAGATGCTCGAACTGCGCTTTCCCGAACTACGCGTTCCGTTTCCTTGGAAAGATGCGTTCACATCAAAAGCCATAAGCCAGTCGAGTCTGGCGTACGAAAAGGCCAGCATCATCTTCAACATCGCTGCGACGTTGACTTCGCTGGCTTCATCGCAGCCGAGAATGTCGGGTAATGCGGATGGCTTGAAACGCGCCTACACTGCCTTACGACAGGCAGCGGGGATGTTGAGTTACATCAACGAGAACTTTTTGCATGCTCCCAGTACGGACATGAGCAAAGATGTGGTCAAGTGTTTGGTGGGTGTAACGCTTGCCCAGGCTAGCGAGGTGTTTTTGGAAAAGACGATAGAAGAGAAGAAGGGCGCAGGGCTGATCTCCAAGTTGGCCAGTCAGACGGCGGCTGCGTACACCGGCTTGGTCGAGGATTCGCGCGAGCACGTCACAAAGGGGATCTTTGAACGCTCCTGGACGTATCTGATCCAGGTCAAAGCAAGACATTTCACGTCGGTCATGCAGTACTACAAGGCGTTGGCGGATGATGCGGCTGGTTCGCATGGTGCTTGTCTGGTGCGGTTGACGGTGGCAGAGACCGCAGCGAAGGAAGCTAAGAACCTGCTGGCCACGTTTACGGCATCTGCGGCCGCCAGTGTGGCTGCGGATCGTCCTTCTCTGCCGAGCGATGCGGGGTCGGCGCTGGTTGCTATCGTCAATGCGCAGGTTACGAGGTGCGCCGAGCGTAAGGAGACTGCGGTGAAGGATAACGATCTTATCTATCACGATATTCTGCCTTCGGAATCTTCGCTCCCAGCTGTGGACAAGCTGGTTGCTGCAACTCCCATTGCTATTCAGGAGATCTTCGCGGCCCCCGAAGTGCAGCGTGTCATTGGTCCGGATCTGTTCCAGAACCTGGTGCCGTTGGGAGTCCACGAGAAAGCCTCGCTTTACTCTGAAGAGAAGGCAAAGATCGCTCGTGCCGAATCGGAACGTCACGATCTCGCGACGGGAGAACTGCAAGCTTCGCTCGAGTACCTAGGTCTTCCTGCAAGTCTCAAAAAGTACCGCGCGCTCGCTCAGGGTTCCAGCAGCGATGCGATGCTCGACTCGCTCGCCGATCCCGGCTCCGAGGTGATGCGGTGGTCGAACGAGGAAGCTGAAGGAGGAGGTGGTCGGGGTGCTGACGGGTTGGGTGTTGGCGCAGCTGGTGTCGATTCTGCTCTTCAGCGGATTGAAAGCATCAAGTCCCAAGCCGCTCAGGACATCGATGCAGCACTAGCTGCGCTCGACGACGAGAATCGCGAATGCGAAAAGCAGCGTGTTCGCTTCGGACACAAGTGGAGCCAGGATCCTGCCGGCTTGCATACCAAAGACATGCGTCAGAACTTGAAGGAGAACAAGGAGGCCATGGCGCAAGCGTCGCAGAACGACGCTCAGATCGGAGAGCTGTGGAAGTCGATCCGTCAAGATGTGCAGCTGCTGGTCTCGGGACGGGATGCACTCGAAGCTGCGTTTGCTGCAGCGTTGACGGGTCAGACGGGGCTCTACGGTGGAAGCAGCGCTCAAACTTCGCTCATCGACGTTTCCGCTGAAGAAGAGAAGGCCTCGGAGAGCGAGATCGCAGCGGTCAAAGCCAAGCTGACGCAAATCGACGAAGCGCTAAGCAAGCTCAACAAGATCAAAAAGGAGCGTGGCGAAGTGCTCGCGGATCTGAAGGAGAAGATCCAATCGGACGACATTTCGCAAGTCCTCGTACTCAACCGTCGCGCGCAGAACGTCGACAGCTCGATCTTCGCCGCTGAACTGGAGAAGTTTAAACCGCATCAGAACAGGATCGCGGTGAGCTTGCATCACCAGCAAGCGCTGCTTGCGGAGGTCAATGCGGCATTTAAGGAGTTGGCGGAGCTGCCGGCGAGCAAGTCGGCGGGAGCGAAGTGGGACGAGAAGGAGAAAGCACGCAACAAGTTGGTAGCTCGATTGAGGCGGGCGAGGGATTCGAATGCGCAGGTGAGGGCTGGGGTGGCGAAGGGACTGCAATTTTACGGAGAGCTGCAGGAGATCGTCAAGTCGACAAGGCAGAACGTGAACAGGTACGTGGCGGATAGGAAGAGCGAGCGGCAGAAGTTGGTTGCTGAGCTGGAGTGGGAGGAGAGGGGGTCGGGAGGAGCGGGGTTGGCGAGCTCGATGGCGGGGTTGAGTGTGGGTGGTGGTGGAAGTGGTCCGCCGCCACCGCCAGCTCCGCACAGACAGACGAGCTACGGTAGCGCTTATAGCTCGACACCGCTTTCGCCAGGTCCTCCGCCTGTGCCTAGCGGAGGAGCGAGGCAGACGTCAGGTGGTATGCCTCCACCCCCTCCTCTGCCGCACCAGTATCCGCCGCAGTCTGGAGCAGCTGCGGATCCGTACGGTTCCATGTTTTCCAGTGGACCGTTTATGGAGTCGCGCTCTTCGCCGGCTCCTCAGCAGCCGCCACCGCAGCAGCAGAGACCACCGGCATCGTACGCGCAATACGAGCAGCGTGCGCCATCGGGAGGTCTGCCTCCGCCGCCACAGCAGTTTCAGGCGAGTTTCTCGCCCAGCTCGACGGGTCCTAGTCAGGCGAGGTATACGTCACCTCCTCCGCCGCCCGGCCAGCAGTCGTTTGGACAGGGGGGGTATGGAGGACATCCTCCACCAGCTCCAGCGCAGCAGCAGCAGGCAGGGTATGGAGGTTACGCTCAACCGCCGCAGTCAAGTTATGGCGCGCCACAGCAGCAGCAGCAGTACGGAGGATACGCTCAGCAGGCTCAGGGTCAGGGACAGTATCAGCAAGCTTACGGCCCGCCGCAGGGATACGGAGGGAGGGCACCACCGCCTCCTCCCTCGCAGCAGACGCAGCAGTATCAGCAGGCGCCTTATCCGCCGCCTCACCAGCAAGGAGGTGGCTATCAGGGCGGCTACCAGCACCCTTACTAATCGCACACGAGCAGAGAAAAGAGCAATGAACAGAAATGTCTCCAAACTCGTCTGTCTGTGGGTTGTTTTCTTTCCAATGGCTTGTGTGTGCGTTTTGAGTCGTCGCGGTACCATGATGACGAGCGGGATCAATTGTGTAGAACGATACAGGGAAGGCTCAGAAGCGGGCGGGCGAAAAAACGCTATGTGTTACGTCGCTCAAAGCAACAACGTACGTGGTTCGAAAAGTTTGGTTTGAATTCGCGATACAAATCTGGTTGTGATCGAATTCAAAATTCCAAGCTCGAGTTGAATTTCTCGATCCACGTTGGGAGCCAAGAGCGCGCTGTGACTGCAGCAGGTCTAGGGGCAGCGGACAGCTTTGAGGTCTGCGACTTAGCCAACCCAGCCCAGCCAGCCCAGCCAGGCCAGCCGATTCTTTGTCTGTGGTTTGGAAAGGTGGCTCCTGCGTTTTCTCGACTTCTGGAATTCGCTTCTCAGGCTGGAGAGCCACTGTGGCTCTCGAGGGCACGCGCGCACGCACTCAAAGATTCGTCGTCTAATCTCATTCACTCACTCCTCCACCATCATCATCGTCTCCTTCTCCGACAGACACCCGTTGGATCCTTCACATCGACCACCTTTTCCCTCGCACAACCACCTTTCGCAGAGATATAAATCATTCGACAAGATGGATCCATCCAAGATCAACACCGAGCTCTGCCCCGTTTACGCCCCGTTCTTCGGCGCTATGGTAAGTTGTTAAGCGGACGTGCAGGGATGGGATCGCAGGGGATCGATCTAGGAGGAGGAAAAGGATGTGGAATCGTTTGCAGGGGTGTACGCTGAAGAGTCGCTGGCGCTGGCAACAGCCGGTGTCGGCGCGACATGCACAAGCAAGAGCCCGTCTCTCGCTCCTTGGAATCGATCCTTTCGACAGAACGGAAAACTTCCATACAACGGCACGCCCAAGCTTCAGAAAGCTGACGATTCTTCCACTTGACCGCCCGATCTTGCCTCCCTATCGTTCTTTTCTCGACCACAGGGTTGCACTGCTGCCATCGTCTTCACTTGTAAGTATGCTCAACGACTTGTGCATCGAGGCTCGGCGACTGCATCTGCTTCACGATCGATTACTGACTTTGGACACCCTGCTTGCTCAATCTTGGTGCACCCGCTGCTTCCCTCCGCTCACCAGGTCTCGGTGCCTCGTACGGTACTTCCAAGTCCGGTGTGGGTATCTCGGCCATGGGTGTTTTGCGACCTGATCTGTTGATCAAGTGTGTCATTCCCGTCATCATGGCTGGTATCATTGCCATTTACGGTCTCGTGGTCAGCGTCCTCATCTCGGGTGACATCAAGACGCCCATGTCGCTGTACGCCGGATTCATCCAGCTCGGCGCTGGTCTCTCGGTGGGTCTGGCCGGTTTGGCCGCTGGTTTCGCCATCGGCATTGTGGGTGATGCCGGTGTGCGTGGTACCGCCCAACAGCCTCGTCTGTTTATTGGTATGATCCTGATCTTGATTTTCGCCGAAGTGTTGGGTCTTTACGGTCTCATTGTGGCGCTGATCTTGAACACGCGTTCGCAGGATGATCCTTTGGGATGCATGCTCAAGTAAGGAGCGCCGACGGCATGGGGATCGAGGATGGCTGTTGCGTTCGTTAGGGACGGAGCGGCTGGAGTTTCCTAGTGACCTTGATATCGTACAAACACACACACACACACCTTGACATTCTGAGCACGGGTTGTTGTTGCGGTCCGCGCATATCGATCTTGTGGCTTGCAACTGGATATGTACACACCTTTTTCTATTCTTTCCGCCCCAATTTTTGTCCTTTGCTTTCTCACACAAACAATATACACCGCATTTCTGATGAGCGGGCCGACGAGAGGGTTTATGGGGTGGATGAATGCGAAGTGTTGAGAGCGCGGGGTATATATTGCGTTGGAATGGTACAAATACATGCGATGCGAGAAGCAATTTTGGCTGGAGAATGTCAGTCGAAGCGGGCTTTCTTGGGTTGTGGCCCGCTTGAAGCGTTGACATCTTCGAGCTGTAGATCGTCGTCGTCGTCGTCATCTTGTCCGTCTTGTTGAGCTCCATCCTCGTCCTTCTCTTGCGTGTCCTCCGCCTTGTCCGCCTTGACCCCGTCCGCGACGATAAACCTGCCATGATGACCCCTCCTCACATCGAAGCTGACCCTCTCCCTCCTCTGCTCCCTCAAGCTCGCGCGCAACCCTACGACGGTGGACTGCAACCTCGTCGCGAGCACGCTGTACAGGTCGGGAGCTTGATAGATCGAATCCGCCACTATATAATACGCTGCCAGCGGCGTTGTCTCCGTGTAGCTCGTCCTCCACCGCTTCTGTATCACAAACGTCGGCGGTTTCGCGTGGACCAGGACGAACTCGAGACCGGTGAATCGTCGGAGTTCCTCTTCTTCTTCCTTGGGAGATGAAGAGGTGAGCGAGGAAGGGTTGGCGATGTTCTGCATCCGGATCTGTTCGTTGTTCGAGCGCCGATCGAAGAAGGGTGATGTGGCGAAGTAGGATAGGACGTTGGAGGGGGTGAGGGGTGAGGAGGAAGGGGCGGTGGTGGAGAGGGAGGAGAGGTAAGAGAGGTATTCTGGGTTCTTGAATTGGACGTGGAGCAGGTTGGGTGGTGCCGCCGCTTCGGGGGCTGGTGGAGGAGCTGACATGACGATGGCGGGCAGGGTATCGAAGAGAGAGAAGGGAGGCGGAAGGAGGTGGTGATGGAGTGGGATGGGGGAGAAATGGAAAGAAGAAATCGTGGATGACCGTGCGCTGCGTGCGAAATCTTTTCGGAGAGTTCTGGCCGAAAAAGAAGGACGGAGATACCGAACACGAAGCACACCAGCCGCAAGGTGACGCGGAGCTGCCGAAAACAACACATTCGCCTTTGCCGACAAAAAGAGGAATTTCCAAAACACCACCCAAACCCTTGCTTCCTTTTTACCCCCTTGCCTTCCCTTCCCTCCTTCTTTCTTCTCTCACACCATCCCCTGTCCCCACCTCCCAAAAAGAGACACCTCAGAGCATGTCCACCACGAAACAGCGCGGCCTCCACGCCGACACGCTCGACAAGTACGACGACCTCTCCGACCCCATCCCCACCGAAGAGCAGGAACGCCTCCTTCGCGAGCTCAAAACCGCCAACGATGCCTCCAACTACATCTACCGCGCTGCCCTCCTCTTCATGGTGTGCCTCGTGTTCGTCCTCTACCTGACGCCCATCCCGTCGTACATCGACGGCACCCACCCGGAGAACCACCTCACGCTCTTCCACCACGGCGTGCACGTCATCGGCACCGAAGACCACCTCACCTACCTGCCCGCCTTCCCGATCTACATGCTCTTCTTCGCCGCGCAGGGCTACCTGCTCTACTTGGCAGGCTGCGAACTGCTCAGCCTCATGGGTCACGCCGCGTTGCTCGGCAAGCTGCAACGCCGCAACGCCCGCCTCTACGCGTCGCACCCCTTCGGCTCCGCGCCGCACTACCTCGTCTCCATACTCTCCGACATCCGCATCACCACGGGCGGCAAGGTCAACCTCAACGAACGCGCCGACCAGCAGCAACCGGTGACGCAGGAGAGCAGGTTCCTCTACGACAGCCTGTCGAACCCCCGACTCCTCTACCTGTGGTTTCTGTTCATCGCCAGCATGCCGCTGCCGCTGTTGATCTTTGGCGCGGGCAACTTCAGCAATGCTGGCTGGTTCGCGGTCACGAGTGCTGTGCTGGGGTTGGTGCTGGTCGAGGAGACGTGGGTGAGGAGGAGCGAGAATCAGGTGTTGGGGTTGGGCGGGTTGAAGTATGATCACAAGTCGGCGTGAAACGTCGTTATGATTGCGTATAATGAATGGATTTTTTAAGTACAACATGCAGAGAGGAGTTTTTTTACGTGTGAGTGCTCGGTTTTGAGGCCATACGGAGTCGCATCGAGGCGTCTTCCTGCATGAGCACCGGATCGGGCTGGCCGCTGCCCCAGTCGGTAGGTGCCGTCCACGGCGGTCGTGACGGCGGAGAGGACGATGCCATAGCGATACCCAGACCAACTGAATCGTCGCTGTTCGCTTTCGTCCGTCGAGGTCGTGGCGCTGGTCGAAGCGAGGCGTCCGAAGTAGGCCGTTGAAACACAAACCCTCGATCGTCGGCGACCGTCGTCGCGTCGTCAGGACGATGCGAGAGCGACTCGTTCGAGCCATGCTTCCTCGAGGGACCCTTTGGCACCAAGTACTTGGTGGAAGCCGGGGTGCACGGGGTCCAAAGTGTCCCCGGTGTACCCGGGCTATCTGCCCACTCGTCTCCAGAGCGACCAACGCCATTGAGCGAGTACGGCGTAGAAACGTCGTGCTCCGACAAGTCGGATTTCGAGGGTGAAACTAGAGCTGCAGCTGGTCTCGCTGGACGCTCCACCTCAAAGAAGGCTTCCACCGTCGGATCCTCCACGATGGTGCTGACCGTCTGTTCGATCATGACGCCGTTCTTGCCGACCCTGCTGCCGGCCGCGTTCGTGGTCGCACCTCCCCACGGGCGCGGCACGGGCGCCTCGGTGCTCGCAGCCTGCAACAGATCCGGTGTGGAGCTCGACGTGGCTTTGCGCAACGTCAGCAGCTGGCTCTCGGGATTCGATCGGCCCTGCTCTGCGCCGAGAGAAGCCTGTGCATCGTCGAGCTCGGTGTAGGAGCGCATCGACGGACGTCCTCCACCTCCCGACAGGCTTCCGGCTCGTCGGCCTCGATGATGACTCAAAGACACGTGCTCCATCCCGATCTGCTGACCCACGCGTCGATCCTGCACGCTCGAGAGCTGCGACAACGACGTCACGACCCACGCCTTTGCATCGCTCAGCCGTCTCGCTGCCCTCTTCGTTCTCGTGGCTCCGTTCGGATCGCTCGACACGCTCGCACCTTCGCGGCTGTTCGAACGGCCATGCTGCTGCGTCGTAGCACCGATGCTCGCCAGCACGGGTTCGTACGTGCGGCTGAGGATCGCAAAGATGATGATGCTCGCCAGGGCGACGGTGACCCAGCACACGACCAGAAGCGCGATCTGCAGCGCCGCGGCAAAGTCGTTGGCCTCCCACGCCGAATACCACGTCGTGATGAGCTTGCCGCAGAACACGGCGAAGAAGAGGATGCACAGCATCAGTCCGACGAATTGGATGACAAAGTTGAGGTAGAACTTCTCCAGATATCGCTTCTGCGCAGGATCCTTGCTCGTCGTCGTCGATAGAGCGTTGGTCGGTCGCTCGAACGCAGACGGACGGACCGCAGGGAAGAAGCTGTGCGTCGGCTCATCCACGTTCTGCAGCTCCTCGGGTGTGAAAAATATGGAGCGGGTCTGACCGTCACGATCAGCGGCGTTCTCTGCCTTCGACCCATCGCTGCAAGCAGCTCCCGAGCCCTTGACCGGGCCGGTATCGCCCTTGCTTCCTGCCCGCTTCCGACCCTCATCGCCAGAGACCAGGGTGATGTTGTCCGAAAAAGCCGAAGAGACAGACAAGGAGCGTGGCGGGGCTTGCACCGACAACAATCTCGAAGCCGCCGACCCTGTCGTCTGCTTCTCCACATCCACGTCGTGTGTCTGGACCCCTGCGGTGGTGGTCGGGACGGCGTCACTCGGACGTCGCGGATGCGAGACCCTGCCGTTCGGCACTGCAAACGATTCGCTGAAGGATCTGTTCTGCTTGAACGACTTGAGCGTCTCGAGCTGCTCTCGCAAGGTAGCGATGAGCGAGCCGCCCGCCAGACAGTAGCAGATGAACAGACCGCACACCCACGCCTCCCAGATCACCATGCAGATCGAGAGGTAGTAGGCGGCGTCGAGCACCTGGAACCAGATCTGCTGCGCCTCGAGCAGCAGGTCGCGCGACAGGCCCTGCGTCGTCGGCCGCACACCTGCAGACCAACCGACGTAGTGGTCAAACGCTCTGCTGAAGCGCTGCTGCGCAAGCACAGCAGGCACCACCACGCTGACGATCTGGATCACGGGGATGCAGAAGACAAACGCGTTGACAAACATCGGAGTGACGCCCATCCGCATCGCCCAGCTGTGCGGCTTCCCAGGTTGCGGCGATACGAAGCTGAGCGCATCGGGACGCGCGTAGATGATGCCGACGGTGGTACACCAAGCGCCAAGCATCAGAGGCAGCCAGGTCAAGCCGATCCAAAGGATGACGTACTTTGGCGATTCGCCATGTTGGTACCATGCGGTGACTCTCCAGCATCTGGGCAGGAAGGAGACGGTACGAAAGGTGCAAGTGGTGAGCAAGCCATTCGAAGCGCGCGCGCGAGTGCCAAACACAGGAATGACAAAAAACTTACAAGGCGATCAGAAGAATAGCAAACGTGCTCTCGATGGCGACGAAGGCTGTGATTGCGTTCGGTACCAGCAGCGTGCCGTTGCTGCGTCTCACCAGACGGAAGAGCCAGAATGACTTTTCGTAGAGCCTTCGGAGGATGATCAGCAAGATGCAGATGCCGATGATGGCGGTGAGCACCGACAACACCTTGAGCTGTACGAAGGTGCTATTGTCCAGGCTGGGATAGAAGAGGATCTTGACGAACTGCTTCAAAGAGCCCACCGGGTCCGGCTCTGCAGAAAAGTCGGGGAACCATGCGCGACCAGCGTCGTTGCGAACGGTAGAAAACACGCTCTTCGGTGGCGGTGGCGGCAGATCGAACCGAGTGTTGAGCGTCGCGTAGGACATGAGTGCGATACAGAGTCCATGCCCGAGAGCCTCGTTGCTGAGCACTTGCGAAGCAAAGATTTGAGACCGCAGCGACCAAAGGAAAGTGGAGCGTGTTGGAGATGAGAAGAGGAAGCTCGATGTACCACCAGGAATACGAATGTTCGTGGTGCCGAAGAAGCGGCCTGGTGCGACGCCCGAAGGAGATAGTCACTGCGCGAAGGCGGCCGAGGCGAATGGTGATAGAAGAAAGAAGTCAGGTCTGCCCAGGTAGGGGTGGGTGTTTTTTCAGAGCCTCAATGTGTAGAAGAAAGCTCGGTCGTACACTCAAGGACAAGGTGGCAGCCACGTCCTGGTGTGCTCGCAGTGAATCAAGAGAGCGGGGATCTTGGGGCTCCTGTAAGAACGATCACGCAGCCGAGGTGGGCGAGAACGCTTCTTCCACGACTGTACGCTGGCTCGAAGGGAAGAGAGTAGGCATACGAAACATTCCGTTACCTGGGCGTGAACAAGAGGAAGCGCTGTCGAGCACAGATTAGCCGCCCGTCCGATGCAGGAAGTAGGCTTGCTTGTCTTGCGAAACTTGCAAAGAGTCGCTCAGGGTGCGTGCCCCGGAAGAGCTCCAGCGCTTTGCAATGTCGCTGAGACTGGGCTCCTCTGCCTCCGACATGTCTTTGTCCGCGTGGCAAACACAACCGTGCTGCACGGTCACCCACAAGAATGAGCGTACGACAGGACTTCACCGCGGAAATTCAACGCAAAGTTGGCACAAGGCAGCCACTGCAGAAGCGAAGAGAGCGGTCAGAGCGCTGGAGTGACGAGCCGGTTGACAAGAGCTCTTTTTTGGGTGGTCTGACGACCCTTGTGACTTGACGGTCGGTTGCACTCATTGCATGGGGGCAAAGCGGGGCAACGCGCTAGGATGGCGGTCCAGGCGGCAAGACGACACAGTAACGCAGGTTCTTCGGCGTAAAGGAGGCCAGGCGAAGAGAAAATCTGCTGCTCGCCGGTGGATCCAACTACGCGAGACACCAACTTTTTCCTGCTCAACCACAGCGAAAGCAAAGCAACGAGCTCACGCAATCTAACCGCAGACCGATTCGGCGCAAATTGACACAGTAATGAATAATATGCCAAGGCGCTTGAAGCCCCACGTTGGAAGAAAGGGACACTGTCAGTCCACATCATTGATTGTCCTGTCAAAAGTTCTGATCGAGGCCGAAATGCTCGAACTGCGTGCGACCTTTGTCGTCAAACTCACAATGCAGAGGTGCAAAGTATGCAGCTGTTGCACGCTGTAAGTTTAGATTCTGCACAAATGTCACGGCCTCGCATGACTCTGGACCGGACCGAGGTGGTCGGATGCAGCTAGCATTAAGCGAAGCGTCTTGCATGGGACCGTTTCGGTGGCGAAGCGAGCGAGCCTCTTTTCGCGATCAACCTTCTTCGAACTCGCTTAAATGGGTCGGATGCTGCGCTTGGCTTGACTTGGAGTGAAGTCAGAGCCGAGGCAAAGAGTTTGAGGTTGGTGAGCGAATTCCCGAATCGGCGCCAAAAAGGACCGCGAACAACATAACCGAAGACGCGCCTGTCGTTTGACAAATGCCATCCCGAACTGAGCTCCGTCATCACCTTCATCTAGTGAGCAATCGGCTAGCTGCGTGTTGGACCATACTCGTTCTCGGAACCGCAGAGCCACAATACGAACGAAGCTGGTGTCAGATGTCTTGCGGGCTGTGTTCGAAAGAAAGATGGGACTAGCCGCTAGCAGGTTTCGACAGGATATACTCTGAGACAAGAAAACCCCGCATCCTTCTGCAGACCCCATCTAATTTAGGACCGACCGAGCGGTGCACCGCCGGAACGGAGTCTCGAGTGATCCTTCATCTGGAATGCAGACGATTGCGCAGACGTGGCAATGCGAAACACTGCTTGGCCAATGTTTTGCTCCCACCTCTTCTCCGTGTGACTGAAGCGAAGAAGATCAAAATATTCAGATCCGACGTTGATCTTCGACGACTAAGCTATTAAGCTTTCCGAATTGTTGAACTTACAGTCAACGGCACCGAACCTGTCCAACCTGATAGCTTGAGCAGCTAGCCGACAGAGCGTGCAGCTTGAGCATGCGTGCGTACACGCGAAGTGCAACCACTCGACCTTTGCTCGCAGAATCGGCCATACCTTACCGAGAATCTTTGTCCGCTCAAATATCGCTGCAACCATATGCATAAGCCACAATTCGAGGTGCAAGTCAGAGTCGTTAGATGGAAAGAAGGGGGACGAGCTTTTTCTCTGAGCGTCTCTCTCTCGCCCTCTGGCTCTGATCACAAGGCTTCGTCGTGAAGCGCGGCCGTTTCGTTCATTGGAAATGGCGACGAGGATGCACACGTCCGCCGTTCCGAGCAGACTGTGTCTTCCGATTCGAGTTAGGCCCAGAGGTCAGTGCGCGGTGTCGGACGCCGGATACACTACATATGCACGGAGATAGCGCAGACCACGGTCTTCTCATGGCATCGCTTTGACCTCTTTTCGATCGTGCGGTGTCAAGCACGGCTCATTCACGGTCGTAGAAGGTTTCACAGGGATGCTTGGTTGCATCTGATAGTGCTGGTGTATCGTATGGTAAAAGTACAAAGCTGGGCTGCGCCTTCGGAAGCGCCCGTGTTGGCACCTGTCATGCTGCCAACATCAAGTCTATGCGGGCTGGACCGCTGTGCTCCTCGCTCATGTCTAAGCGCAAGGTAAGCGGTGTGCGGATGCACGCGCTGCTGATGACAAAGCGGACGGGAGTCCAAGTCCGATGCTAAAACGGCGACTGGAGGCCTCAGTCTAGAGGCTCCTCATCGACGGTCATAGGTGCGGATCTCGATCCGTTGATGGCGGTCGCTGCATTGTCGATCACAAAGAAATCCGAGTTCCGGAGCGGTCTTGACTCGACCTTGGCCGCTGGTGAAATGGCTGCTGCAACCTCGCCCTCTGAGGGTGTGAGACTGCCGGGTGTGGCATCGACGCTCGCCTTTCCGTTCAAGTTGGCACCGGCGGTTGCAAGACGTCTCCTCTCTGCCACCGACTCTCGACCTTGCTTGCTGCGCAAGAACTCGCGGACTGGCCTCATGGCCGCATTCCTGCAGAGCTCCTTCAGGTCACTGCCGCTGTATCCTTCGGTACGCTTGACGAGCTCGGCCATCTTGAAGTTGGGGTCGAGTGGTGTTGCTGCAAGCATGATCGAAAGGATCTTTTCACGTTGGGCAGCGTTGGGCAGCGAGACAGCGTATCGTTTCGGAAGTCGACGGAGGATGGCGGAGTCAATGTCGTTGGGTCGGTTGGTGGCACCCAGCACCATGATGCGATCCGTCGAGGAGGTCAGGCCATCCCATAGCGTCATGAACTCGGCCTTCATCATGCCCGTCACCTCATGATCTCCCGTAGCACGCTCGCGGAGGAAGCTGTCGATCTCGTCGATAAAGATGATGGAAGGTTGAAGTTTGCGCGCCAAGCTGAACAAGGCCGCTACGAGCTTGTTGGATTCACCAAACCACTTGTTGGTCAATGTCGAGACGTGCATGTTGATGAAGGTGGCGCCGCTCTCCTTCGCCAATGCCTTTGCAAGCATGGTCTTGCCTGTTCCTGGTGGTCCGTACAGCAAGACACCCTTGGGCGCTCCAAGAAGACCGCTAGCGTTAGCAAATAGCTCTGGGTAGCAGAGCGGAGCAATGACGCTTTCTTGAAGGGACGAGATGATGCCATCCAGGCCTCCTACGGATGCAAAGTCGACTGGGATGTCTTCTGGCAAGATGAGCTCGGCAGAGATCTGCTCCTCGTATTCATTGAGCTGCAGGTCCTTGCCGCGAAGACCGAGTTTGCCCAGCTTGGCATCGGCGACCTTTTTCGAGTCCTGTCGCTTCTGTCGATTTGGGTCCAAAGACGACATCACGTACTTGAAGGCGTAGTAGAATGCGACCTGGCTCATGGCGAAGACCGCCACGTCGGTCATCATCTTGCGTGTGACCTCCTTCATGTTGGCTCCGGCTCGGTCGTGGCTAGTGCGGCGAGTCGTGGTGGGATGAAACGACCTTTGTTGAGATGCAGAATCGAAAGCGCGAGATTGTCTGCTGCTGCTGTTTCCGCTTTGACGGCTGGGTCGCGGGCGATATGTGGTGATAAGAGGATGAGATGGATGTGATGAACAGAGGTGGCAGTCGGTCGGAATTGCCGATTGCTGATAAACCTACCGGCTATTTGGCTGAGAACGGGTTTTGAGAATTCTGAGAAGTCACACAGCTTTCAACTTTCACCTGTGACAGGTGAGGGAATGAAGCGGTGAGCTGGAAGTGCGGAAGAGAGAGCGAGCGAGCGACTCAGCCAAAAGCGCGTGGCGCGATTTTCGTCAAGTTGTTAAGAGTTGAGCGAGAACATTTGCTAAAAAATTCGAAAAGTGGAGAAAAGCAGCGCTTCGCAGGTCGATCACCTTTCCAAGAGGCTGCAGAGCGCAGTGAATACGCAACGCTCGGACGCGCAAGGACCCTCTCGCAATTCAACTCTTGATGTTGCTTGCAGCCTACACTTCACCATTCGACAACCTCCTCAACATACCCACATCAACACATCACAGCATCAGCACTCATCTCGACTTTGCTTTCGGAAGCGGCTAACTAGGTTCCGACTGCCATCGACGCGCCCTCAAAACTTCCCGTCATCCTGGTCCGTGACGCCCAAGTCACAGCGCAGAATAGCCTACCATGAGTATCATGGAATACAACGGTGGTAGTGTGGTGGCGGCCAAGGGCAAGAACTGTGTCGTCATTGCCTCGGATCTTCGACTCGGTCAGCAGGCCATGACGGTCGCCTGCAACTTCGACAAGGTCTTCCGCGTCACCGAAAAGACATACGTGGGTCTGCCAGGCTTGGCATCCGACGTGGCCACACTCAAGGAACGATTCCGATACCGAGTCAACATGTACAAGATGAAGGAGGAGCGTGATATCGAGCCCGAGATCTTTGCCAACCTCGTCAGCTCTACCCTTTACGAGAGAAGGTAAGTTCGATCCTTGGCCGACCTCAGCCATGCGCTCTCTGCTCGCCAACCTGTACTGATGTCCTTCTCGACTTGCTCGCTCTTCATTTTGCACTGTCGTCTCCTCTTTACGTCTTCAGATTTGGTCCATACTTCATCGAGCCAGTCATTGCCGGAATCAACTCGAAAGACGAACCTTTTATTGCAGCATCGGATGTGGTAGGATGTCTCAACTTTGCAAAGGACTTTGTAGTCAGCGGCACAGCATCCGACAAGCTCTTTGGTATGGCGGAAGGTCTCTGGGAGCCCGATCTTGTAAGTTTCACATCGAGCATTCAGAGATGGAGTCGAGCCGACAGCTGACCTCTCTCAACACATATTTTGCTGTTCCAAACCTCGCTTCTACAGGGACCCGAGGAGCTCTTCGAAACAGTGTCTCAGATCCTCCTTGGAGCGCTAGAACGAGACGCATTATCAGGTTGGGGTGCCATTGTCCGCATCATGTGAGTACCATTCGCAGGGAACACCCGAGCCTATAAAGTTGAACTCTTTCTGACCCCTCTTCGACCCTCTTGCACTAATGTCGCGCGTTGACAGTACACCGGACAAGGTCATCGAAAGGACCCTCAAGGCCAGAATGGATTGAAGTGACCCACACATGAAAACACGTTGTTCCAGCTCCATTCTCTTTGTACTTGTCCCATTTAGCAGAAATTCATTTACAGATACTCATGGTGACCTTGTGAGAGACAGTGTGCATAGTGTGCGTGCGACCGGGTGTCGCTTGAGGATACGTGAGCAGTGTTTCTTCTACGCAAGGGTCCTCTGCGCGTCGAGAGCGTCCTCAAGGCAGCACAGCTTTGCGTACAGCACGCTTCTCCAGGCAACGTTGTAACAGCAGGGAATCAATTGCAGCGGTCCAGCGTAACATCAGCCATCTACTTTGTGTGGTGGATCCTGAGCTTGCCGGGAATGTGGTTATAGTTGGCTGCGTAGCTCTTGGGTGGGATGCGTGCCGTCTTGGGCTCTGTGACGTGGTAATCCCAGCCTTGCTTCTCGCAGAAGTGAATAGCGTCTTCCTTTGAGCGGAATTTCAGCGAGGTACCCTGCATGTAGTCACCCCTGTTTGAACGAAATGTCAGCGGAGAAAGGGGAATTCAAGTGCGCAAAATGGTCAGCGAATGAGAAGAGCGGCGTGGTCAGAGGTGCTGCTGTGTATACGTACGAAGATGCCCAACCCATCAAAGGGTTCTCCCATCGTGCGGAGCCTTGGAGGATATCAAAGTCGACACGCCACACCTTGGTGCCGGCCTTGCCGGACGAGTTGGCGGTCTTGGCAGGTCGGAAGATACGGACAGTACGCTGGTGCAGCTCCTCGGGTGCGCTGCTGATAAGGTCGGCGGTGACGGCCTGCTCGTGGCGCTGAAGCTGCTCAGCAGCAAGGTCTCGGCCCTGGTTGTCGGTGCGCTTGGCAGGTGCTGGCGAAGTGTTGGGGTGAGCCGTGTTGCGAAGGACGGAAGAAGTGGACATCCATCGGGCGCTGGAGGATGCGCTGGCGGCGCTGCGGAGCGCCTGGGTCGATTGACGGAGGAGCGACATGTTGTGTATGAGTACGTGTGTTGACCCTCGAGTGTGATACAGATGGTGAAGATGGGTTGAAGGTGAGGATGGCAACAACGATGGAAGGCTTCATGTGTCAGTTTACAAAACCGCTTTGGCAGCGCGACAAACCGTTTCGGCTTGATTGCGAATCACCGCTCGAATCTCGGCTCCGAGCCAACGCTTTAACATCTTGGACTCAAAAAATCGGGCTCCCCACCTTCTCGCCGAGATCCGAGACTGAGCCTTAAATTTTTGGAAGGTGCGAAGCAATTCGATGTGTTGCTGCTCCATCACCATCTTTGCTGCTCTTGAAGCGCACGGTCACATAAAGGCTCATTCGGGAGTTTCGACATCCAGCTCAAAGAATTCAGGAGGAAATCGAATCTTTTTCCTCCCAATACGGAATAAACATGACCTCACAACAACCTTCCGGCGACGGGCGGCAGATGCACAAACAGCAGATCCGACCTCGATTCGTTGATCTCGCAGAGCTCGATGATGGTTTCCCAGACGATGGCTCCTTTGAGTCCAGCAGTAGAAGAGCTGCGCTAGGCTCCGTCAGCGATTGGCCACCAGCTGCGACAGTGGTCCGAAAGAAGCCTCCTCCTATCGCATCATCCAGCAAGGCTCAATCATCTACATCAGCAGCAGCAGCATCGAAAGGCTTAAAGCAACCAACAGTCGAGGATTATCAAGACACGCCTGCGTCATCACAGACTACTTCAGCATCCAATGGAAAGGCGCGCGAAACCTCTGATCAAACGCAGCAGAACCCACCCAAAGCCAGGACAGTAAGATTCAATGCTGAAGCGTTGGACGCGCCCGAAGGAGCAGAAGAGCCAGCCGCTCCACCCAGAGCAACACTCAACCTAGCGGGATCCATCGTTGGCACCATTCAAGAGCGACCTGTCGGAGAGAGAAAGTCGAACTCAAAGGACACCTCACGGCCCAAACCTTCCGGCTCACGCTTTGTCGTACGAAGAAGGATGGACGAGGACCTTCAGAAGCATGAAGAGCAGCGACAACAACACTTGCGGGAAACGGAGGCTCCCGAAGGACAAGAGCCAGGCACCGGCTTCCCCGTGGTGTCGCATCGCGATCAGATCGCACCCATTCTCCCACCCTCTGGCAAAACAAGCAGGCCACAGTACAGCGAAGACATCGAGACTGTAGAAGCGCCCCAGCGCGACGCCTTGGCAACACAGACGGCTTTGACCGATTCGAAAGCGGACGATTCCATCAAAGCGTCTAGCGCCGCCAAGCCGGAGGAGACTTCAAGCGCTGAAGATGAGGAATGGCTCGACGAAGATGGTAGACCCATGTCAGCTTTCAGAAAGTCGCGTTTGCTCCGACAAGGATCACGACCACCCTCTGTCCGTCCGAAGGCACCCCTTCCGTCCAGCCTAGGAACAGGTGACCGAGATGTGCCAGACTTCAAGCTCGACCCCTCTAGAGATCCCGGTGGAGGCGCAGACATCGACGTGATCAACGCAGTGCTGTCTGACGTTTCCCGCGAGAACGACCAAAAGCTCCGACAAATGAGCGCATCCGAAGTTTCTGAAGAGCTTCGCAGTCTCGAGAGTCTGTTTGGCAAGGATGTCCTGGAGGCTCTTCGCAACCGGAAGAGTGCCGGTAACTCGCAAGGGAGCGATCTATCGAGCACCGCGACATCGCATCCGATGCCGTCACAGCCAGCCTCTGACGGCAACAAGAGTGCTCCCCTCGAGGAAGAAGACAAAGACGGTCCGCTGGCTATCCGTCGTCAATACTTCCCTTCCGAACCTGAAGAGCCCAACCCATCACTCGAATGGATGATGCCGAAGCAATCACAACAACACGCACCTACAGACCTGCGCTTCGACTTTTCCGGCAAACTTCTACAAAGAGGCGTTCAGACCGACAAGACGTATCTTTCCGGGCTACATCATCATGGCGACGACCAGGACGCTCCAGGTTACACCTTTGCTGAGCTCATTCACCTCTTGCGAAGCACGGTCGCTGCGCAGCGTCAACTTGCACTCAACGTGCTTGGCCGGATCTGTGAAGAATATCCGACTTTCCCGGAGAACGCAGAGCCCGGAGGATCTGCTGCGACAGCCCTGCTCAACGAACATGCTCTGCTGCTCAGAGCAAGGGTCATTTCCATCTCCCGTTGGCTTTTGGGCGATCGACATTTCACCGTGCGAGCAGCAGCGCTGAGATGCCTCACAAGTGCCGTCAGATCGCTGCCTTCGGGTGTCTCCCTTCCACTCGGCTCTGGCCAGCAATCCAATTTCCATCGTTTGATGGCGGTAAACAAAGCAGACGCTGAGGACAAAGCCGGTCAAGGCGAGGCAAGCGAGGTCGAGAGCAGCATCCAGAAGGATTGGGCCTATGTGATGCTCGAATCCAGAATTCTCAGCCTGTTCTTGGACAAGACGGACAGCGTCATCACGTCGAACTGGGAGGCAGAACTTGCCTTGGAGTTGTTGCTCCGTATCGCGTCCTGTTCCGCATTGCACGCAACGCAAGTGTTCGAGAAAGATCCGAGGAAGCTGTCGGACTTCATCATTCACCTCGGTCTCAAGGTATCGTGGCCGCCGGTCCCAGCCGAGACCTCCTCGCCCCAAGCAGCAGCGCAACGACCCGACCTTTTGCCTTCAGTGACCGCTGTTAGGCTGCTGCATCAAGGTATCCTCAGTGACCGCAAGATCGCAGAGGCGATCGTTTTGAACGGCAGCATCGAGCATCTTCTGCGCTTTATCGTGACACAGCCTTGGAAGGTCGAACAGGACTGGGGGTCCGACGATGAAGCAGGCGAAGCAACCGTCGTGCTCGCTTATCAGATCTTTGACGAGGTGCTTCAGCTGTTCGCCTCTCTGGCGTCGTACGGTCTCTTTGCATCGGTCGTCGCACGAACTTGGAACTTGTGGCAAGAAGCTAGCTCCTGGGCTATCAAGCAGCTCCTTGGCAACGCAGGAGACGCCTCGACCAAAGCTTGGATCATTGAAGCGAGAAGCACGGCAGCGCAGCGCATCTTTGAGGTCCTTGCTTCATGGACACGCTGTGCGATGGATCCGCACGAGCTGATGACGGCACACGACATTACATGGACGCAGGTTCGAGACTGGATCGACCCGATCAAGGACGCCATTCAAGAGATGGGACCGACCCCCGCGACACCAAAGTCGACCTTTGCACCTGCATACGGAGCTCTCTGTGCTCATATTGATGCATGGCTTCGGTGTGCGATCGGCAAGGAGCCTGTCCTTCTTCAAAAGTATCTCGATCCATGCCAGAAGATCTTTTCGATGTGCCATCAGCCGATCTCGCGACACTTTCTCAAAGTTCTCAACCTGTTCCTGTCCGCGCCAACGCAAGCTATGGCGCTGGACGAGGCCGAACAAGCCTGCCGCGCCTGTCACAACTACCTCGATCTCAGTCGGACCGTGAAGGAGGCGAAGCAAATCACAACAGATCAGACAGCGACAGACTCACTTCCGCCTTCTAGAGCAAGCAACGTCATGGTTGAAGAAAGCCTCGCTCTGATCTCTTGTGGCGCCGTATGGCAAGCATTGCAGAGCGTAGAGTCCCTGGCTTCAGGACGCCACGTCTATCGGCAGACTTTCTCTGACTTTGTCGCTGCAGCTTTGACGCTATCTTTTGAAGGTGGTTCCGATCTGAGCCTCGAGCTAGCGGCGATCACTCGACTTGACGTGCGCCATGCGAATCGCGTTGCTCAGATAGTACTGCGTGCTACCGAGAAGCTCGCTGGAGCTGCGACTGCACACATCTTGCGACCCTTCCTGTTGGAGTGCATTCTCGGCGCCAACCGCATGCCGGACGTAGATCCGTCGAAGACAGTCGAGCGTCGCGATGCCTTGCCGCTATCGCAGTTTACGTCCTTGTTCAACTCAAGCGTCAATTCCGAGGCGGACATCACTGCAGCCAACGACGATGCCGAGGACGAAGAGGACGAACGCGACGTCGACCCGATTACAGGCTCCAAGCTGTGGAAATGCCCCGCAAGCGGCCTGCCCATCCGCCCCGACTGGCCACTGATCGCTCTCGACGACCTCCTGCACAGCGCCAATACTGCCGTCTTCAACCGTCCCGACAACCTCGAGGAGGGTTGGAAGCCGAGCGAGCTTGATATGGTGCGAGCTTCGCTTCAGCTTGCTGCGGCTGTGTTCCGAACTCAACTTCAACGATCAAAGGAACCCAAGGCGGACGGCAACGCTGCGAGCGCGATACTGAGCAGCCTCCCCAGCCCGGAACAAATCCTCCTCGGAGCAATGAAAGTCTTCATGCTTGAAAAGGACCAGCCAGACACCTTCACAGACAAGTCCTCCAAGGGAGCCTCTCAGCAAAAGCAAACAGGCGTCCTTACCGGGCGGGACCTGTTCCGAGACGCTTCCGTCTCTTCCTCGCTCACCTCTCTGCTCGACGTTGCTGACGAACTCGTCGTCCTTCGACAAGCGTATCCCTCAATCAGCAGTTCAACCCTGGACAACTGGACATCCCACACGTACGGCAGCAGTATGACGTTCTACCAATTCTTCACGGATCTCGTTGGTCTTTGGGACTCTGTTTCATTCGGAGATGCGAACTTTGCACGCACTGTCATGGTCGTTGCTAACGCTGGGTGTTCAGGTGCACTTGAAGGCGACCATGGTATAGCGATCGACTTCCGTCGGCTGGTATGGAACGACTACAGCGACAGCCTGCGAAGCGTACCCGCCATCCAAGTGCCAGACTGGGTGCTCAGATGGGAGGAGACGGACGAAGATATGATAGAACACTACTGTAGGTACCTCGCAAGTGCAGAGAAGGCGAGGGGATCGATGGCTTGGCAGATCGCAGCGCATCATGTTAGTGCGACGTTGCGCAGGATTGCGGAAGTGAGCGAAGGGAACAATAAGGGGTTGAGAAGGTTGGAGGGTATTGCAAGGTCGTTGTTCGTCGCGAGGGGTGAGGGGTTCGTGAGGGAGGTGATGGGGGAGGAGGACGAAGGCGTGGTCGAGCGGGTGGTCGCGCGGTTGGGTGGTTCATCGACTTCGCAGTAGTCACTGAATCGAACACTTGAAATGTCTACGTCTTGTCAATGCACGTCATTTTCAGCGCTCCTTCCCACATCCAAGTTCTCGTCGGCGTCACAATGAGCAATGCATTGATGCCAGTGACACGTTTGATTGACGCGTGGTGAGAGATACAAATACAAGAGGCAAAGCTGAGACCTGTGTTGAACGGTTCGAGACGTTACGCTGGCTGAACAGAAGATCGAGCCGAACCAGCCCTCGAAGCAGCCGCTCCACCCTTCGCCTTCCCTTTTCCCTTTCCGCCACCCTTGCCTTTCCCTTTTTTGCTCGCCTTCCCACCCTTGCCTTCGTCTTCATCGACGTCCAAATCCTCCAAGTCATTCCCGTGTGCTTGATCCCCATTCGAGGTCGTCGGCGGCGGCAAATTGTCAGTCTGCATAGCGCCCGCCCTCTCCGCAGCCTCTTCCACACCTCCTACACGTCTCGCCTCCGTGACCACCTTATCCGCATACAGCAGCTGTTCCATGCGCCCCAGCTTCTTCGCTTCGACATCTTTACGAAGCGCATGTCTGAAATCTTCCAACTTCACTCGGAGTCGATGCGGCGCTCTTGGTGGCAGTGTATTTGAAATCCCCTCGATACCGTTAAGAACGCCATCTTGCGCCGCGTTATACTGTTCCAGCGTTGCACCGAACGCACTCGAGCTGTTGGATATCGAGCTTGTTCCGAGACCTAGCGCGTACGGACTGGGCCGAGCTCGACAACACAAGTCGGTGATGAAGTCGACCGTCATCTCCTCCATCAACATTACCGAGTCCGGATCGGGGTTTGGCGAGTCTCCGTAGGCGTACATCAGGTTGCGCAAGTCTCGCGCAAAAAGGTTGCGATGGTTGAAAGGACGTCGACCACGTGCTTGTGCTGCGGCTGCTGGACCGAGGGTAGATGTTGTCGATGTTGATGATGATAATGCTAAAGCTGGATGGATGAATGGGACTGCTGCAGGGTCGTGAGTTTGGGTGGCTTTGCCGCCGGCTCGTGCTGGTTGAGCAGATGAGCGGTTTCCAGAAGCTGCTGCGATGGTGCTAGCTGCAGGGCCGGCTTGCGGATGGAGCGAAGAGCCTTGTCTCTGACGTGCTCCGCCGCGCTGGACGGAGCGGGTGGGGGTTGGAGGCATGTTGTGGATGTGCGCGGCCGAGGCGGCTCAGCGAAGTAGTCGCAAAAGTTGATGAGAGCAGTATCAAGGCCTCTCCATGCTGCTGTCGTATCGATGAGCGTGGGTCGAGAGAAGCTCGTCGTTGCGATGAAGGTCACCAATGTCGAAGAGCAGAGTGGATGTCGAGCCGCGAAGATGCTCATGAGCCTTGACAGTTCTCGGAATTCGGCCTTCCTCCCCCAATTTTACTCGGACGAGAAATTTGCGCCGCAAGATGACGCCTGTGCGCACGCCTCGCACGACCACGACTCAGCCAAAAAGTGCGCAGCGCGCAGAAAAAAAAGGGTTGGACTTTCAGGGTCCATACGAGTCGAAAAAGTTGTGCTGATAACGCAGTTGCATGTGTGAACCCTGCATGGCAAGATTGACACATTGCACACAGGTGGGCTGCCCAAAGTGCTGTTCTTGCGCCCCTTGATGTCGGGACCATCACTCGGGAGCGGCCTCTTTTGACTTTACACTCTTACGACGCTCTCCCTTTCACAAAGAAGCTGACCTCCTGACGAGCATGATCAGCAAGGGGGATCTGTGACCAGCGAGTCACAGTGTGTGATTGTCGCAAGCCGAGCGAAATGAAGTCTCGAGCTGTGACCGTCAGTGAAAAAAGGGGCGCTGCGCAAGCCTCGTTCCGCACTTTCCGCACCTTTCCGCACCCGCGAGCTGGTCAAAGCGCCAAAGCTTTGATGATTAGCCATTTGACAGATCGGTCTGCGTGATGTTGTAGGATCGGCTGCGCCGCACGCGCTAAAGTCACACCTCTCCAGTCTCCACTCTTGAGTCTTGAGCGTCCCGCCTTGGCTCTGAAAAAAAAGCTGAGTCGAGAGATAGCGACCTCGAGTGCGGCAGCTGAGCTTGCGCCTTTCCGCACCCTCTTTCTCTCCTCTCTTCCTCTCTCTCTCACTCTCACTTCAATATATACATCTAGTCAGCCCCGCAAATCGACGTTCCCCGAACACCACCTCGCCTCTCAACTTCTTCGCAAAGGACAAACAATCATGTCCAGCCTTCTCACCCATCCCGGCTTCGAGCTGGTGTGGGTCAATGCCTCGCCCAAGGGGCCCACCCAGCTCACTCGCTCTGACCCGCAGCATTACTTTGTCATGCGCATTCCTCTTGGCAAGAGCAAGACCGTCTCCCGCGCCAACGCCGATACCACCTATGCTCCCGTCAACGACCTCGACAACTCCCTCTTCTTCCCAGGCGCAAAGGTGGTTTCTCGCAATCACGCTACCTTCGAGTGGCAGGGCGACAGACTCATCATCAAGGACAACGGCTCCACTCACGGCACTTTCGTCGCTCATCAGCACGTAAAGTTCTTCCCCAACGACCAGTTCAACCCGATTTACCCGCACGCTGTTAAGAAGCGTGTCGAAGGCGTCATGGAGCTTCAGGAAGGCGATCTGATCGAATTCGGCAAAGACTGCCATCGCACTTCGCAGTCTTACCATCCTGTTCGATGCTACCTCCGCGCCGTCTGTCAGCCTACCAGCACTGTGTCGGCCACCTCTCCCAAGAAGTCCAGCGCCATCAGCGTTATCGATGATCTCTTCGACTCCGACTCAGACATCATCAGTGTCGCGGCTGACACCGTGAACCGACGCAAGCAGACTCCTCCCCCTGCTGCGACTGCCGAGACTGTGCTCGAGATCGTCGACCTTACCAGCGAGGACGAAGAGGATAGCGGAGAAGATAGCCACGACACCAATGTCGGCGACAGCACGTTCCAGGATCAGTCATCGGACGACAGAAACGACACTCACAGCGACGTGCCCATCCCTCACTCCGAAGCCTCCGCAAGCGGTGGCTCTCAGTCTGCTGTTTCCGAAACTCACAGTCACCAGTTCCCGCGTCCTATCGCCAATATGTCTGACGAAAGCGACTCCTCCTCCGATGAGGATGTCGATCCGTTCGACTTTTCGCAGGTGCCTTGGAGGAACGAGGTCGACGAAGTCGCTCGTGAACAGGTTGAGCTCCGTCGCGAGGACCAGGACGCTCGCAGCCAGGGCGAGTCCTACCTGTCGCAATACATTAACGCTCAGAAGCCGCAAACGGTGGAACCTGAATCGGTCGAATCAGGCTATTCTTCGTACAAGACCGCTCCCGAGGCGCCCGACTCGCCGGCCACATCCGCCGCCGCCCATGATGCCGATTCTCCCAATCTTAACGCCGCCAAGGACAAAGGCCTCGGCTTCGATCCTGAAACTCTCTGCGACAGACTCATTGAGGAGGCAATCACGGAAGCTATCGCTGCTGTTCCTGCAAAGGCGGTCGAGGCTAGCGCCCAGCCAAAGAAGGTCGAGCAATCCTCCCCTTCGCCTCTGAAGCGAAAACTCGATATCGAGGATCTCCGAGACAGCAACAACGAGCGGGCTGAACAGGCCTCTGCCTCAGTCTCTGCTTCTGCTACGAGCAGTGGAGCATCCTCGTTGACCAACGACTCGGCTTCGAGCGCAGGCTCTACCTCGCTTACATCCTCGTTCTCGGACTCGATTTTCCCCCGCCGCAGCAAGATGAGGCGCGTCGACCATCCTCACGCTGGCAGAGCCCCCACTCGAGCCCGCACGATCCGAGCCGTCGCTGCAAAGGCGATCCAAGCCACAAGCCTCCTGTCCTTTGGCTTCTTGGCCGGATCGCTCTTCACCTTCAAGAGCATGATGAATGCCGCTGCCGCTGCCAATGCCGCTGGCCCTAGCAAGTAGTGGGCAGATCTTTCGTGTCCACTGCTAGCTCCGGTTTTGTTCCGGTCTCTGTCTCCCGCAATATCCCCTGACCGTATCTGTTTCGTAGTGATTCCCCCGGTTCTCAGCTGAAGAACCCTGTCCTGTAGTCTGTCCGTATCCGCAATGCAAGTTTGTCTTTGATGTAGTCTCTTGGTGTTACCTGGCTGACAATTCTCGGCGCCTCGCGCTCGGATACTGACGAACGGTGGTGAGGCTCAATTCTCCTTTGCTCAACATGGTCTGTGTCAAGAGGACGTCCGATGTTGAGTGAAAGCCATTCTGTCGCTGACAGAAGACGTGAACTTTAGGCCTTGTCTGTGCTGCACATATCTAGCGGTTATCTACGCATGCTGCACCCGACCTAATATACAAGAAACACGATTTCTCAGGGGGTTTAGCTCAGTGGTAGAGCGTCTCGTTTGCACTGGCAATCATCAGATTTCACGACAAATCTCGAGAAGGTCTGGGGTTCAATCCCCCAAGTCTCCATTTCTTTTTTATTTATTTCTTGGTCGGGATTTTCTTTTTTTTGCACTTTTTGACACCACCATTTTTTGCCTGACTTCAAAGACGACTTCAGCATCTACCGTCAATTTGGATCGTGCATATCCTTCAAAAGACTGAGCTGAATGCCGCACCTGATTGGACGCCACCAGCACCCCATGCGGGTCACACTTGAGATGCAGCATGATGTGTGCTTCCAGGGTCTGACAGCGTATCCGTTGAGGAGAGTCTTGTTCATCCTCCTCCGGCTAGACCGGATGCTATGCATACGAGACGCTCTACCACTGAGCTACGGCCCCAATCATACACTGATGGCGACAACGACCAACCTAGGAGGGACGGCGTAGGTGCCCTCTACAACATCCAGGTGGAGGCGCTATAGGTTGAGTAGGGAGTTTAGCCTGGGGAGCGATCTCGGGGTAACCCCTCCCAGGTATCCCTCGCTCTCGGACCTCTTCCACCTCGCCATACCACTTATTCTCACCAAACACTCAGTCCAACACAGCTCCAGTACCACAACCTCACGTTGCGCCGCTTTGACCTACGCCAGCTCACCAGAGGCCGCGTCACCAGATGCGACGATCCACGACACACTCCGATTTCATCCAACAAACCGGCCCACCGGTCAGTTCTGCGCTTTCAACATCGCCAACAGTCGCAGTTTCACACAAGTCGACTAGCGGCCGCGATACACTTCGCAATCCCAGCTCTTTCGCCTTCCGCCCGACTGACTTGTGAATCCGTATCTGCCAAACCAATCTGGCCAAGACAACGCACACCCTCATCCACCCCAGACACCGACGCCATCCACCACCAGCTCCCCTCTTCTCCTCACCACTCACACCACCCCCATCTGGACGATCTTCACAACCACTCGCCGTCAGCATGCCCCCTTCAACCAGCACCACCAGCACCACGCCAGACGAACCCATTGTCAAGGTTCCCGTCTGGAAACCGCTCGCAGCTCGTCTCAACGATCTGGAGGGTCCAGCACGACGCCCCATGCTACCCTTCAACGAGCTCCCGCCCTTCCAACTCACGAGAAAGGACGTCACCAGCCTCCTCGACCCCGGTACCGTTCGCTTTCTCGTTCCACCCCATATCAAACTCAAGACCGACGACGCCAAACTCAGAGCGGTGATCAAGATTCGCCGACAGCTGCTCACGAAATACAGCGCTGAACAGATGGGCAGCATTATCTTCACCAAACAACACAAATCGACAATCATGGACATCGCCTGGTTCTCCAACACCCCGTTCGACCCCAACACCCAGCTGGAACTCGATGGACAGGTCCTTGTGTTCCTAGCGTTCACTTCACCGGTCGGCCACAACTGGATTACCGTTCTTATCCAAGAAGTAGCCGACAACAATCTCGATCGCATGTGCGATATCCTCAACGAGTTCTTCTACCCTCACCAAATCCTCGACTTCTGGCGCATCGTCCTCGAAATCGCCGACCCAGCCGACCCAATGAAGATCGACCGAGTCGCTACGGGCGACCTTTATCTCCTGATCGAACTCGACATGTCAGTCAGGCTCGACAACCCATTCTGCGGCACCACCACAGCCTATCATCCCCACGACGTCGCCCAACAGATCCCAGGCCATGTCTCGATCGGCCTCGCGAAGCACAAGCTCATCTTCGCCTCAAGATTCAACCACTGCACGTTCTGCAAACATGTCCGTTTTCAAGACGAATTCCATACATACGATGATTGCAAATACAAGCTGTGTGGCATCTGCGACAAGCCCGGCCATACACGCCGCAACTGCCCCGATCCCAAGCAGCCGATGATCGACCAAAACCGGGAACTAGAGAGCTCTACCACTGAGCTAAACCCCCGAAGCTGAGCTCAAGCACGACATCACTGCTTGAAGCGCCGAACAGACGGTCAAGCTTGGTCTGCTTCTGCACAGACAGATCAACCCACCAAATCTTAAGAGCTCTCCGCATCGAGACGGACGCCGGAGCTTGACAATGCTTCCTTTGACTTGGATGAGCGCTTCTGCGCAGCACTTGCCGTTGTAAGGCGGGTTCAGTCTGCGAACTTTATTTCATCGCGTGGGAGCTCAAAGCTGCGCATCAGACCCTGCTCACTATTTTGCGTTCGCTTCGACAGATCAAGTTGCGCACTCGGTTTCACTGCCCTTTGATGCTCGTGTCTGTGACGAAATGCTCTTCTTCGCGATAAGCCCCACCCAGGACCAGACTGCGAACTGTCACACCCCTAATCACACTGCTTTGAGCTTAATTCCATCACATCACGAAGCTTTCCCTTCCCCCTGCTCTTCTGACGCCCTTCGCCCTCATTCGCTGAGCTACATACATCACCCGCTCTCCGTCGGAGACGTTCCGAAAGCGTACCCTTCGAATGTGACTTTAGAGTGGCTATCATGTGCCCCACAAGCGCAGCGCGAGGCTTAACGGGAGGTTTGCGCACTCCCGAAATAAAGTCAAGTCTCATCTCATGACATTCGGGCTGAGCTCTTGCCCGAAGGCGCAGGCGACGCTCGGACCTCCTCCAGCGCACCCTTTGTGCGGCTGCGCAAAGGACTCGACACACGACACAGAATCTGTGAATGCGGATGAAGCGACTGAGCAGAAAGCTGAGTGGGGAAGCGCATGGCTAAGTGATTGACGCATGGGCCGCAACAGCGGAGAGGTGTGTATAAGTAGATGCTCCTTTCTTCTCTCCCGCATTCTTTCCTTCCCCTCTCTTTCCCCAACAACTTCCTTTGTCGGCTCCACTCCGACTGGTCCTGTTCAACCATATCGCTTCCATTCACCACTCCTCCGCAAGGATGACCACCCAACACACCTACCAGCTCCTCTTTGCGCGCGGCTCCAAGCCGGTGATGAGCGGCGAGGACCTCTACATCGAGCTCGAGACGACCGGTGTTCCTCCCGGCGGCGTTCGTTGGGAGTTCTCCACCCGCTACCGACCCAGCAAGTCGAGCTACCGCGATGTTTTGCTTCAGAGCATCCTCGACATGTGCAAGAAGCACAACCTTAGCCCTGTCGAGATCCGACACCCTCCGTCCAAAGGGGGCCGCAACTTTGTTGATGTCATCTTTGCCAGGGGCTCGGATGTGCTCAAGGTGTACGATGGCGATATCAAGTTCGACTTTTACGGAACGCAGCCGGAGCTCGCTGATCGAGCTATGCCTGATCGCAGACATGTGGCGCTTTGCATTCAGATGCTTCCTTCTTCCACCGACCTCTCGGATGTTGTCAAAGCTCTGAGATACCACCCTCAGATCCACATAGCAGGCACCGTCATCGACATCTTCTCCGTCCACGACGCTGTAACCGGCAAATTCAACGGCAAAATCCTGGTCCTGCTGGAGCTGACCACGCAGAACGGCGTCGTACCTCTCAAAGCTCGCGCTTCGATCCCCGGCTGGTTTGTCTACAACAACGTCGCCTATCTTGTTCTTTTCCCCGAACGACCCGCTTGGTGCTTCCACTGCCGCTATGACGAATCGGGATCGTTCCATAGCATGCACACTTGCCCGAAGAACACGTGCAGCTCGTGCAAGAAGCGCGGTCACGCTGCGGTGAACTGTGCTGCTAGGAAGAAGCAGGTTGCGAAGAAGAAGGGTGGGAAGAAGGGTGATGTGTCGAGTGATGAGGAGGATGTGGATGTGGTGATGAGGGGTGCTTCGAAGGATCGAGCGTCGATGGAGAGGAGGTTTGCGGAGTTGGGTATCCGAGGTGGGAGTGAAGAGGCGGAGGAGCTGGCGAGGGATTTTGGGGTGTTGGCGCTGTCGGAGAGCGATATTGGTAACTAAGGGGGTGATCCCGATTGTGCATGGTGATGAATTGAATAGTTTTGCTGTCGATCAATGTGTCTGTGGACTCTCTTGCAAAGCTGCCATTTGATGTTTGACGTGCAGCGATAGCTCTTCAGCAGGAGCGTGGGATCGCTGCATGAAAAGATCTGAGCCTGGACTATCGCTCATACCGCGTGCGCTTCCTGCATCCGCGCCTCGATTGACCGCTATCGACGTCAACGCAGACCTCGGTCTCGCCGACGACCTCGACATGGGCGTCGGAGAAGCCGTGATACTTTCCGGATCCGTCGGCAGCCGTTTGGGCTTTTTCGAACTGCTCCTCTCCGGCGCTATAATGTTGCCGACTGACAACCTCGAAAACTGCTCCGCGTCCAAGACGTGATCGAGCATGTCTCCCATCTGCAGCGAGCGCGAGTTGGGGAGCGGTGACGTCGAGTGCGTGTCTTGGCGCAGTGGGGTGTGGTCGATTTTCCCGAATACGTCCTGGCCGGAGGCGGTGGGTGTGCGGATCTCGTTCGGAAGCGCGTCGGGCGGTGGTGGTGGAGAGACGAGGGCGGAGAGCTGCGGGTGGTGCGAGGCGATGGGTGTATCGTGGAATAGGAGGCGGGAGGAGGGGGGATGGTAGGGGCTGGATTCGATGCTCGTCGTGCTGCTGCTGGAGGGTAGGTCTGTGAGCATGGGTTGGGGCATGGTGTGCGATGCAGGTGAGATGGTGGTGTAGGGTGGGGGTGGTGATGGTGGTCGATGGGCTGCGGATGTATGCGATGAGGAGCGGATGGGGGGTGGTGATTCGAGTGTGCTTTTGGTGTTGGTCATGGTGCTATCGTGAGATCCGTTGGTGCTATGAGTAGAGAAAGGTGGTCCCACGGTGTGATGCTCGTCGTCTCAGATGGTGGCGAAGGTGGCGGTCGTATGGAACGGACGTCTTAACGAAACAGCCTAAAGCCAAAGTTAAAGAGCAAGACGATCGTCGCTTGCACTGCAAAGCAGCTGATCCTGCAGCCGATCGGGACCCCAATTCGAGGCTTTGTTTGTTGGCAGAGCTCTCTCTCCCCTCACGGTTGTCACAGAATTGCGTTCATGGCATGCAGCAGAAGCGTCTGCAGGTGAGGATCAACGTCGCCAAGCTGACTGAACCGCACAGCGGAAATGCGCTTGAAAAGTCATTTGAGACCAACACTCACAGCAGAACAACACCTCGCCTCGGCATGCAGATCGGACTTGTGCAGCAGGTGAGTTCAGGCACGCGACGTGCCAACTCAGCTAGAGTGCAGGGAAATCCAACGCAGAATTTCCAGAAGGCTTCGAAAATTCATGCTGCAGAGAGGCGAAGATCGGATAGATTGTGCTCTCCCGATCCAATCTGATCTAGGACGCCGTGATTGAGCTGGACCCTGAATTGCTTTCTCTTTTTGACTTCAGATGATCTTCTTCGTCGGACGATCACCGCTTGCCGCTGCCGTCGCCAGCATGAGGCCGCTCTGAGCCTCAAAGAAGGATATCACGGAATGGCGCAGGCTTGCGAGGACGTCGACGACCCTTTCCTGCTGCTACTTCGAGAGCGAGCGATCCAATCACGAAAGCAGCAGGGCATCCCTTTCGCTCAAGACGCTAATTCGCAGCCATGGCCACGACGTTTATCGCATCCTCCTTCTCCGACCGAGTTCAGCAAGATCATCGAAGATCATGTACCAGTGCTCATAGACGGATGCATGGTCGGTCGTCCAGATCTGGCCAAATGGAAGGACACGAGCTATCTCGAAGCATGCATGGGTCCTGATCGAAGCGTCGTGGTGGCTATCACTCCCGACGGCAGGGCGGACGACCTCATCCAGCACCCTGCAACTGGCGATTCGGTCTTTGCGCTTCCATTGGAGCAAAGTATGGCATTCTCAGAGCTCCTCAAACGGTTGGCGGCGCAAGCGAACGGAAAGACAGACACCGTCGCCTACCTCCAATCTCAAAACTCCAACCTGAGCGTCCAAGACTACGGCGATCTATCACCCCTTTTACAGGACCTCGAACTGCGCACAGACGCGCATTCAGGCCGAAGCGACCTGCCTTGGGCAACCGAAGCAATCAGCAACGCTCCCGAAGCGACCAACATCTGGATCGGCACTTCGGCCTCTCGCACCTCGATGCATCGAGACTACTACGAGAATCTCTTCACAGTGGTACGGGGTTGGAAGGAGTTTACCGTCTACCCACCTGCCGAGGGCTGCTTCTTGTGCGATGATGAAGAGTATCCCGTATACAAGTGGGTCAGGAATCGCCACAATCCCGAGCAGCTGAATCTGCAAAAGGACACCGCGGACGCAAAGACACGATGGATACCGATCGATCCGACACAGCCCAAGCAGTCGGATCGCAACGCGCCGTTCGTACATCGTGACCTCGACGCGACTTCGACAGAAACGCCGGCACGGCAGCATACGCCGCAGACTAAGTTCGGGTACGCTCTGCCGCCGCTCAAGATCAGAGTGCACGAGGGGGAGACGCTGTACCTTCCAAGCGGATGGTTTCATCACGTTGCGCAGCAGCAGGATGTGCAGATGGTGCTCAGTGATGGCACAGAAGAAGGGGTAGATCGCGGTCTTTGTTTGTGCCTGAATTGGTGGTATGAGATCTCGGATGAGGTGGCTATTCAGCTGGAGGAGAGCAATTTGGCGTTACCGACATGACATTCACAATTTGTTGCACCAGCAAAGGAGCAATATGAAGCTCCATCAAGAGCTAACTTTATAGCTGCATGCCTATCGGACTGATGCAATGAATGCATATGGCCTTGAATCTGCAATGAAGCGTGGAGAAGCCCCAGCATTTCATGGCAAAAGAGAGCGTAGAAATGCGAGCGTCTGGTGGCGCTTAGCATCAGAGACAAAGAGGCGCAGAGGGAGGCAAGGAGGAGGGTCTCGGGATCCGAATTTTTTGTCACGCCATGAAGAGTGGGGAATGCGGGGAAAAGAAACAAACCTGTCTCTTTCTGCTGCCGCGGTTACCATGCTCCTCCCCTTCGCGTCGACGAGAATGCCATACGACCACCCCTCACAGCGTCATTCTCTAGCTTCGGATCTCATGCTGCAGCTCATCGAATGCTAGCGGTATGAGTTGTTCCGGGCCTCAGACCTTTTCGTCGAAGGAACAGGAAGCTGGGGTCGATAATCGAATTGTCATCGATACACTCTCTCTTTGCTTGGCCACCATCTTTCACGTCTCTCTCGGCAAAAAGCACGCTCGGTTAAGACGTAGACAGATCTGCTGCCCTTCAAGCCTCCACTCCAGTGAACCAGCAGAGCTCTTTTTTGAATCACCGCTCGAGCCACGCCTCGAAAAACAACTCCGCTTCGCATTAAAGGTGTCGCCGTCATAGCCAAACCTTTTCCAACAACTCACAAAGCTCAAGCGAGCTTTTCGATACGCATTGACGATGATGCTAGTGCTCTCTGGTGGTAGGGAAAAAATGAAAGACTCGTGCTGCCATGTCTGTTAGTGTGATCAATCTACGCATTGTCGAGCTAACTTATGACCAGCAAGAGGCAGAGCTTTGGGCCCTTTGTGCATGACCATAGAACGACTCGATGAGCCGGGCCTCGTCGGGTCGTGAAGCAGCGGTTCCCAGCCAGCAGAAGAGCGGCAACCGCTGCACCGGCCCGCTATGTGTTGTCCACGACGCAGTGCAGTCCAAAACGCACCGTTCGCCCCCGCTCATTTCATGTGCGTCTACAAGCGAGACCTATCCGAGACAGCTCCCACAGTGGTGATGTCGTCGTCCGCGGTTTCTGAGCTAGAATCTTTCGAGTCTTGGCCGCTTGGGTCCGCTGCCGCTTGGATCGCCCTTGCACGGCAGAGCTTTGTACCCCACGCGCGGCTCCTGCTGCTGCAGTGGCGATCGTGACCTCATTTGTCGGCTCGTATATATGGCGGCCAGACCAAGCTAGCGGTCTGAGCTGCCGTTCCCTCCTTGCTTCCCTCCCACATCAACCTAGATCGTCGGTTTGCTGCTTCATTGATTGTGGACCTTCGAAACGGCATTCCTTTTCACCCCACAACGCCAGCAACCTGCAACTAGACGCCGACATACACCACCCCTCAACGACCGAGTGAAGACCACTCATTACACATTAACACCATGGTTACCGAAATCGGACAGAAGGAGATCGAGATCCAGCCTGGATATGTCGGTGAGTATGGCTCGATGCCTATTCCTTCAGCAGGTCCCCTCGAAGGAGCAGTAGCTTGTGGTGCGCAACTCGAAGAACACACTCACTGACAATTGCATCCAAATCCGTCCCTCTCTCTCTCCCTCTGTAGGAAACCTCACTCCGGACCAGGAAGAAAAGCTGCAAGAGCTCTGGATGAAGTTCTTCGAAACCTGCGAAAACGCCTCCGATGACGATGACGGCAACGCACAAGCCAAAGCCAAAGGCGGCGACCTCGCCGGCTGGGACGAGAACAAGTCCGGCCCAGAAGGCGCTGGTATCCCCAAGGACGACAAGGCCAAGGACGAGCTCAAGGCACGCGAGGAGCAGGCGGCTCTCGACGAGCTTCTCCAAACTTACGGTCCCTCTGCGCTGCGAAACACCTTCTGGAAGTTTGTCAAGATGGACAACCCCGATACGGACGTATTGCGCTTCCTCCGTGCTCGTAAATGGGACGTCTCCCGCGCCTTTGCCATGATGGCCGGCTGTATGAAGTGGCGTCTCGACAACAACGTCGAAGAGCTCGCTGAGAACGGTGACCTGGGCAACGAGAAGATCGAGAAGTTCCTCGACCAGCAGCGAAGTGGCAAGACCTACGCCATGGGTACAACCGACAACGAGCAGCCCATCTGCTACATCCACGTCAAGAAGCACTTGACATGGGGACAACCAGGAGCCTCCATGTGCAAATACGTCATCTACGCCATGGAGTCCTTCCGACTCCTGATGCAACCTCCCAACGACAAAGTCGTCCTCCTCTTCGACTTGACCGGTTTCGGCCTCAAGAACATGGACTGGAACTGTATCCTCTATATTGTGAGTTGCGGTTTCTGGGTATTCATTATCTCCTTGCTAGTACTAACTATCGGATTCGTTTATGAGTTTGGTTCAGGTCAAGTGTCTTGAGGCATATTACCCTGAATCCCTAGGAACACTCTACATCCACAACGCACCTTGGATCTTCTCCGGCATCTGGAAGCTTCTCGGACCCATGCTCGACCCCGTCGTTCGCAGCAAGGTCAAATTCACCAAGAAGCCAGAAGATCTCGATCTCGTACCCAAGGAACGCCTCCTCTCCAACATGGGCGGTAACAATGTCAACGAGTTTGAATTCGTCGAACCCGTCGCAGGCGAGAACGACCAGACCAAGGACGAGGAGGGCAAAAAGCGCACGTGGAACAACTACATGTCGATCGCCAAAGAGTACGAACAGGTGACGCGGAAGTGGTGCGAGACCAAGGGCAAAGATCAAGAGGTGGCCAAGAAGCGTGAGCTGCTGGTGAAGAAGCTGCGAGTGGCTCAGTTCGAACACGAACCGTACTTCCGCGGTAAGACGGTGTACCACCGAGATGGAACGATCGACGGTCAAGGTGTGGTGACTTGGAACTACAAGCAGAAGGACGGCGAGGTGATTCGCCATGTGGTCGGTCGTAGGGCTTGCGTCGCTACGCTCAAGAAGGAGATTGAGGAGATCGAAGGCGGAGCTGATATCGAGGAGGTCGAGAAACGGGTTGGTGCTCAGGCTGATAAGCAGGCTACCGAAGAAGACAGTGGCACTGCTGCTGGAGCAGCTGCAGGCGCTGGTGCTGCTGCTGCCGCTGGAGGAGCCGCCGCCGCTGGAGGAGCCGCCGCCGCCGCCGCTACAGCCGACGACGGCGACGAAGCATTCCACGATGCCCCCGTCGCCTCAAAAGCAGCGACCCAAGAGGCTACTGACGTCAACACCGACAAAGTCATCTCACACGACGAAAAGGCAGCCGCCGAAGCCGCACCCGTCTCCAACGGTAACGGCAACGGCCACATCAACGGCGATGCTTCGACCGACACCAAATCCGACCAGACCGCCACCGCTACCGACGACAACAACTCGGACAAGAACAGCCTCAAGAAGGTCAAGTCCATCAAGAACTCGGGCTTGGCCAAGCTCAAGTCGGTGATGAACAAGGCTTGAAAAGTTCTTCCTGTTCTTCGGCTCGGATTTTCTCTATAATACGCTCGTTGTCTTTGTGTACTGCTGCTCCGTTGTGAAATGATACCTGATTCGATACTTTGGTCATGTCTGGTATGAGACACTTGGTGCTGGAGCGATGCTTGTGATTGCCTCCATTGTGATTGGATGTGCGCTGCAGTAAAGTAAAAGCACGTTATCGGCTGCAGAGATGACTGGGAAGGTCGTGTCTGATAAGGACGCTCAAAGCCGACGGTTCAGCATGACGAGAGCGGAGGAGAGCTAATGGCGAAGCTTAGATTGGACGAAGATGAACACGGCTGTGGTTGCAGATCACCGCGAAGGTCGCCGCTACGAGGTTAAAATTTCAATCCCTCGACGATAATTCGTCACAGGGATGGCAGCGCGACCGTGCGAGAATATTTTGGCCGTGTTTGACAGCCTCTCGCTTGTTCCCCACAATCTTCCTTTCCCTTCATCCTGCTCCATCCCTCTCAGCTCTACAAGAAGACTATGGTATGACCGTCAAGGCACCTCGACCAGCAAGGTCGTCGTGGCAGACCTTTCTGGTCAGGCCAAGATCCTCTCCTGGTCATGCAAGACCTTCGCAGCGGCTTGCAACCAGCAAGACCGGTCTCGAGCCCACCAGTATCGCCGGAACGCATGTTGTCGCTCGACAGCCCGCCTCTTTTCCCCCCTCAAAAAGGTTCCTGCCTGCTTCCAGACATTCTCATCGACTACAACGTCTTCATCGTGCTTTGTTTCCACCAACTTATACGACGATAGACAACATGGCACCCATCGCAGTCTCTCCCAAAGCAGCTCCGGCTGTTCCTGCTGGTAAGCAGAGCAGCGCCACGAAGCTCGACACCAAGCAGGTCAAGTTTTCATCTTTCGATGTGTCCGATCAAGTCTTTTACCGCTCGGCGGACACTTCTTGCTCTGCTATTGTCAATTTCAAGCCTATCGTGCCGGGTCATGTGTTGGTTGTCCCTACCACACCATATCACAGGTTGTCCGAGGTCCCAGCAGAGATCGTCGCTTCGCTCTTTCAAAGTGTACAGGAGATCTCAAAGGGGCTGGAAAAGGTGTTTGAGGCTGATGCGCTGACGATCAGCGTTCAGGATGGCGAAGCGGCTGGTCAGACTGTTCCTCACCTCCACGTGCATATCTTACCTCGTAAGGCGGGTGATATCGAGCCGAACGACCTCGTGTATTCGCACCTCGAGCAGTGGGGGTTTGACATAAAGAAGCTGCTCAACAAGGATCGAGAGCTCAAGGTCGACGCTGATGAAGATCGAAAACCGAGATCGAAGCAAGAGATGCGAAAGGAAGCCGCCTTCCTCAGCACCTTCTTCAACTCTGATGGTAAGTTCGATGTCAAGCAGCTCGAAACGCTCCACTCAAACAAGCGAGTCTCCGACGCCGCCTCACCAGCCAAGCAAAAGCGCTCGCGCATCGACCGACTCCCCGTCACCCTCCTCAGTGGCTTCCTCGGCGCCGGCAAAACCACCCTCCTCGAACACATCCTCACATCCAAAGACCACGGTCTCCGCGTCGCTGTCGTAGTCAACGATATGGGTGCGCTCAACATCGACGCCTCCCTCCTCTCCAATCACCGCGTGACGCAAGCCGAAGAGAAAGTGGTGCAGATGCAGAACGGCTGCATCTGCTGCACTCTCCGCGGCGACCTGTTGGAGGAGGTTGCTGCCCTAGCGGAGAATAGAGAGATCGACTACCTGCTGATCGAGAGTACGGGTATCTCCGAGCCTATGCAGGTAGCGGAGACGTTTTCGGAAGAGTTTGCCGACATGTACACGCAGATGGCGGAAGATCTCGAGGACGAGATCAGAGCTGATCCGCAGAAGAAGGAGGAGCACGAGAAGGTCGCTAAGATTCTCAAGCAGGGTGGGTTGCCTGCCGTAGCACGGCTGGATACGTGCGTTACGGTGGTCGACGCGGTGAACCTGTTCAACGACTACAACACCACCGACTTCCTCGTCGATCGACACAAGGACGATCACGACGTACCCGAAGAAGACGACCGTAACATCTCCGACCTTCAGACCGACCAACTCGAATTTGCCAACGTCATCCTCATCAACAAATGCGACCTGGTCAGCAAGGACGAAGTCGACCGTATCCGAGCCTTCATTCGGCTCCTCAACCCAGATGCTAAGATCATCGGCACCACCCGAAGCCGCATTGATCTGAAAGAGATCCTCAACACCAACCTGTTCAGCTACGAAAAAGCTGCCCTCGGCGCAGGGTGGCTCAAAAGCCTCAATGAAGAGATCAAGCCGGAAACGGAAGAGTACGGCATCGGAAGCTTTGTCTATAAAGCGAGAAGACCGTTTCACACCGCTAGGCTGTGGGAGACGATCCGCGAGGTGTTTGTAGTTATTCAGAGCGAGTATATCGATGATGGCGAGGACGAGGACGAAAACGAAGACGCCGAGGATGGCGATGAGACGGAGGACGAAGACGAAGCGATGGACGTAGACGATGGATCCGAACTCGAGGCTCAGCCGCAACTCAATCCCGCCGCACGGCTGGAAGCTAAGAACGCCAGCCCCACCTTCGCCCCGCTTCTCCGCTCCAAGGGATTCATCTGGCTCGCCACCCGCCCTCTGATGTTTGGCGAGTGGTCTCAAGCGGGTATCATGCTGACGCTACAGGGTGGTGCACGATGGCGCTGTGAGTTGGATGAAGAAATGTGGCCTCAGGATAAGGAGATCGCTGAAGCGATCAGGAAAGACTTCCAAGATCCGTGGGGAGACAGAAGGCAAGAGATCGTGTTGATCGGAAAGAACATGAGAGATGGTGGCGAGGAACTGCTCAGGAATGCGCTGGATAAGTGCTTGTTGAGCGATGCGGAGATGGAAGAGTGGGAAGGGGTCATGCGTGAAGAGGGGTTGGGAATCAAGGAGAAGGAGAAGAGGTTGCAGGAGATCTTCGAAGATGGGTTTGAGGATTGGTTTGATCATGAGGATCCGGAGGCGGGGGGTCATGAGGGTCACAATCATTAGAAGGGCTCATTCTTGTTCGTTCGCACTCGAATGTGGGTGTGGAACATCACCAAAAGATGTGGTCTGACTTTGATGTGGGCCTGTATAATCACCACAAAAGGCAATGCCAAAACAATTGTTGTTCGTCCGTAGACTTCTCTTCATGTCTGATGGCTTCGTGTTGGGTGTAATGTGACGAACTCTCGTTTTTTCGCAGCGGAGCGCCGATCAATCTCACGCAGCGCCAACCAAGTCTAAAGTGAGTCAGGAAGGCGCAACAAAGCGTTCTTCGCTTCGATGACTCTTGTTGCATGTGTTGCAGTCCAAGTCTATCGTCAAAATAGAGTTGCTAGCAACTTCTGTCGATCATTTGTGATTGTCTGCAGCGTAAAACCCGCAAGCGTAATGCCGCAAGCGAGCAAGACGTTCCGCTGCTACGTTTCCGGCATGGGAAAGATGCAGGTCTCAGTCTAGCCTGCTCTTGCAATGCTTGCTGCATCGGGGAATCGGAGAGGGCCAACAGCCGTTTACGGCGAAGCCCGAAGCACAGCAAAAAGCGAGCAGCAAAGCCCGATTCCATCATTATGCGTTGCATGTGAGGTACACTCAGCCATGCACCATGCAGCTGTTGACAGCCGTTCCCGATGAGGAAGTGAATTCCAAATTTAGACAGCCATTGTGGTCGGCGTGACGTCATTGGAGAAAGTGGAGGGAATGAGCGGAAAAACGTGGGGTCGACGCTCCGACCAGAGCAAACACCCGTCCGCAGCTCACCGATCAACGTTGCACATCGGTGAAGTGAGACTCTACATGAAATGGACAGCGTGGCTTGCGTTGACGATGTCCAAAGTGGCAAGATGGTCTGAGTGATGTGGCTCCGCGTCATCCTTTTTGCCACGTCGAGCACGCATCCCCTCGGACAGCGATTTGCCGGAATAGGCTTGCCAAGCGAGCTTAGGGTCCAGAACGTCACGTCCGCCTGTCTCCTACCTTGTGGGGCTGTGAGGTAGCAATGACGTAGACCCGGAGCGACAGTGGCTGTGCTATGCCTCGACCCAGCTTGGTGGTCGACAGGTGGCAAAACGCTGAAAGCTGTGTGACATCTCGGCTTTCGACTGTGACGAAACGACATCCGGCGCGGGAAGCCGATGCAGAATGATACCGTTGTACAAAGTCATGGTGTATTCACACGCTTGGCGGTGTTTACGATCGTCATGAACAAAGAAGTGTCGGCGTGGCTAGCATCTATGAGCTTCTGTAGCGCACTCCGGAGACTGGAACCGCATTGCAGATGCAGAGTGACGGTGGTGTATCAAGGGGCAAGCGGAGTTGGACGCACGCTTACCGTGTTACCCTTAGAGTTGTCGGAGGCGACACACAAGCCGAACCACGCTCTCGGATTGCGCGGTATGACTTCAGCGGTAAACTTTCTTCGAGAGGCCGGTCAAGCGCTGGACCCGACATTCCCCAGTGTGAACCCTAGGTTTCGGCTTGTTGGGCCCCTCCACAGGCAAGGGTTTCAGCAGCAAGCAGCAGCGCTCCAGGGGTCACGGGGTTTGCACTCGAACTTGACCCTAGGCTGAGCTGAGAGGTGACCACCTGGAACGTGCCCCTCGTCAAAAAGCATATATACCTCGACCCTGATCGTCGTCTTTCGTCTCACATCCCATCACCACATCTTACAGCAACCCTCTCCCACACAACTACCAACACACTCTAAACTTCTTTCAACATGTCTGAGCCTTCCAAGATCAACGGGTAAGTCCTCATCATGCTCCTTACGCGTCATCGCCACCTTTTGGTATCGAATCGTCTTCTGACCATTTTCCTCATCATCCTACCTTATCATCCGCCTTTCAACCATCGCAGCAACATCAACAGTGTCCTCGGTACAGCGAAAGACACTTTCGGCTCCGCCATCGGGAGCGCTGAGTGGCAGAAGGCCGGTAAGGAGCAGCACGCTCAGGGCGAGTCCGAGATCAAGGCCGCCCAGGCCAAGCAGTACGCCGAGGGTACCAAGGACCAGGTCTCTGGCAAGGTCGACAATGTAGTCGGTGCCGTCACCGGTGACAAGTCCAAGGAGATGTCGGGTAAGGCCCAGGAGGAGTCGGGTAAGGCCCAGAAGGAGACTGCCTAAACAGGTGGAATGTTCGAATGGACTCTCTTTCCCCTTGCGATCGTCGTCTTGATGTAGCATTATCAATACAATAAGATACCAAATTCACTCTAACATCGATCGTTTGCTGTCTGTGATCATTTGATGGATGTGTGGTCGAGATATGACATTGAACAAGTGGAACAGTGTGTATGGGGCGTTAGTATGTGTGTCGTCCAGCCAATATCACTGCGGTCGCTGCTACGACTAGTGCGCCGACAAGGAAGGCTATCGCTGAGACTGTTTTTCGTAAAAGCAAGATAAAACGTCAGCGCTCCAACCAGCGTACCTCCATGATGGACGGAAACCAACTCACTTCCGACTCTAGAAGGAATGAACTTGCCACGAACCAACGTCGCCTGAACCGCAAAGTACCTATAACACCCCAACAACAACGCGATCACACCGAGCAAGATAAACGACCCACCCAGCGGTTTGCCCAACTTGGCAATGCTAGCCAGCCTTTCCGAAAGCAATACATGAGGTGCGTCTTCCGGCCATTCCAGTAAAGGGTCATGCTGTTGGAAATCGAGATAGTTTGCACCGTTTCTCTTGTGGTCCGGTGTACCGACGAGCGATGGTAGTTGGAAAAGCTGGGTGACGGCGATACCGATGCTGACCAGGCTGAGACTGGTTCGCAGCCATGCTAGGAAGGTGCGTTCGGAGGCGAGATGGTCTCGTGCAACGCTGCCTTCGTTTTGGAGCTCGAGAGAGAAGGCGGAGTGGGCGCGGTTGAGGGTCGCTTTGATTGGGCGTATGATTGCTGACATGGTGTATTCTGGCTGCCGCTACAGGGCTGCGGTCTGTCGTCTATGCCTCCGAGAACGAGATGGTGGGAGAGGAAGCGATAGCAAGCAGATCATACATTCAAGAACATCATCGCAACGTGATTTTGGGCATGTGCGCTTCCAAGTTTATCTCGCCAAGCTTTAAATCGAGCGAGCATGCATGGTGAATTGCAAAACGTTCTGACGTGCTCTGCGAGAACGGAGCAGCACGCTTGGACGGTCCAGACCCTGGCCGAATTTTCCAGTTTGTTAGATCATTTTGCCTGGCTGCAGGAAGAGGTCACCAGAACTGCTTTTTTCAACCTCCAGCCTCCACAACTGATCCGTGCGCTGCCAGGCGGCGTTGCGTTTGCTGCTTAGGGGTCGCTGAGCACAGCCGCGCCGGCCGCTTTGGCCCTCGCTGACCATGGCACTCTGACCACCCTCGTCATTGGCAGTGACTTTCAACTCCCCCAGTATCAGTTCTTATCACCCACTCTGGAACATCGCCGCCTGCCATCTTTCATTCTCAAAGAAGGCAGATCGCGACAAATCACCCAGCATCGCGCCCGCAACCATGCCGGCATTTCCATACCTTGCCAAGGCGACCATCAAGTACAAGAGTCCACACAAGCAAGACCTCACCTTCGCCAAAGGCGAAATCATCCGTGTCACGGGAGTGGCACCCAAGACCGAACAAGACGACGATGATGATGATGACGACGACGATTGGCTAGTCGGAGAGACGCTTGACGGCGCTAGGAGCGGCACTTTCCCTGGTAGCTTTGTCGAGGCTTCTGACGAGGTCGAAGCCACTCCACCACACGAAGCGGAAGAGAAGATCGCATCCGCAACAGTCGCTCCTTCGGCACCTGGTGCTATTCCCTCTGAAGCATCCGAAGACCTCAAGAGCTCTGTTGTTGAAGAAAGCCCTTTGCACCAAGCCGAGACTGTTCCGGAGGCAGCCAGACAAGCAGCTCAGAAAGGCGAGACCGAACAAGCTGGATTTGGCGCACCTTTGCCTCCGCGACCACCTTCACCCGATGACGACGAAGATGAGCCCGTAGAAGCGAGTGCGGCTCAAACTAGCACTGTCGACGATGCGCCTGCTGCCAAGACGACATCCAACTCGTCGGAAGGTGCCAGCGACCTCACCAAGGCTGCTGGTGGAGCCGCTGCTGTAGGAGCTGCTACTGGTGTCGCAACCGCAGTTGCATCGAGCGACACAACCAAATCTACCGCAGCTGAGCCAAGCCTTTCCACAACGACTACCGCAAGCAATGCTTCTTCCTCGCCGGTCAAGTCTCCCCCTGCAGTGGCGTCCAAGCCTGCCGGAATGTCGAGCTCCTTCCGCGACCGTCTCGCTGCATTCAACAAGCCAGCTGAATCCGCCGCACCTCCTCCTCTTCCCAAGGGCAAGCCCGGTGGATGGAAGAGACCAACTCCAGCTTCGACCGAGTCTAAACCTTTGCTTCCGGGCGTTCCACCATCCGCTTCTAGCACCGCGGCTTCTAAGCCGTCACCTGCCGCACAACCTGCAGAAACCACCGAGGCACCGACCAACTCTGAGCCGTCAAGCGGTGGTGGTGGGGCATTCAGCGCTGCCGACGCCCAAACGAGCATCAAGATGAGTCTCAAGGAGAGAATGGCTGCACTTCAGCGCAACGAAGCTGCTTCTGCTGATGCTGCGCCGCAGCTCAAGCCCAAGCCTTCAGTGCCGGGTAAGATCGGGGCTGATCGCCGCAATGTCGCTATGCAGGGAATGGGTCTCGCTCCAGGTGCCCCTGTTCCAGCTCGAAAGTCGAGTACCGAGTCCGGCAGGGACGTTGAAGATGCTGCTCTCGAGACTGCTGCCACGCAAGAGGGTTCTGAAGCTGGCGTTGCAACAGTGCCGAAGGACGAGGTGGACTCCGAAGCTACTGCAACTGCCACGAAGGAAGCTGGCGAGGAAGCCGAACAGACGGAAGAATCTGGGGAGCCAAAGGAGGCACCCACGGAAGAAGAGCAGGAGGCAGAGCGACGTGCTGCCATTGCCAAACGTATGGCTGCTCTCGGCGCGCGTCGAATGGGTGGTGCGCCTGTACCGTTCGGAGCGCCTGCTCCGCCTAACCGCACCAAAACAAGCTCGAGCATTGGATCTGCTGAGGGCACCACCTCTGAGCCAGGCATCAGTATTCCCGCTGAATCTTCGGCTCCTGCAACCAGTGAAGAGAGCAGAGACGCAGCTGTTCCGGTTGCTGCTGCTGCTGGCGAGGGTGAAGATAGCACTGTTCGTTCGCCGATCAGCCCAGAAGCCGAGGAGGAGCCCAAGGTCCTTGCTGTTCCTAGGAGGACAGCAGCTCCCCGTAAGAGGAAACCAGTGGCACAGACTGCGGCAGTGGCTGCTGGCGCTGCTGGTGTTGCAGCTGTTGGAGGTGAAGCGATTACTGAAAGCGACGACACCCCGACAACTCCTGCTGCTGAAGCTGAGCTGGTCGAGGATCCTCCGGCAGCAGCTGCTGCTGCAGCCACTGACGAGCACGTCGAGTCGACAAAGTCGATCGCCGAACCGGAAGTGGCAACCAAGACCAGCGCCGATGACGAGAAAATCGACGAGACTGCCACTCAACCTGCCGACGCCCACCACATCCAGGAGTCAGACGAGATTGCCACTCACCAAGAGGAAGCAGCTCAACAGCTCGAAGAGAGCGACCCGGAGATCGCAGAGAACCAGCGCCAACTGGAAGAATACTTGCGAGGCGAGGGCTTTTACGAGGATCAGATCCAGGCACCTGCCGAGCAAGAACATGAAAACGAATCGCTCGCTCTCGGCTCTGGCGCCGCTACCGCTGCTGTTGCTGCAGAAGAGGCAGAGCCTGAGCCAGTTCCTGCGGCCGAAGAAGTGCCTCGGGAAGAGGTCGTATCTCCCAAACCACCCAGTCGCCCAGCAAGCACTCGTCCTCCCGTGCCGAAGACCAATCTTCCGCCTCCACCCGCTCCTGCTGGTCAAGATGATGCTGTCGCAGCTCCAGCGCCTTTGTCGCGACCTACGAGCACGATTCCGCCGGTGCCCAAGACTGCCTTGCCTGTACCAGAGGAGGAAGCTGCTGACGAGGTCAACGAGCCCGAGCCGCTAACACAACAGGCCGAAGAGGATGCAGGCCCTGTGCTTGCCGCTCCCAAGCCTCGTATGGCCGTCGCCACTGAGGATCCTGAAGACGAAGAGCTTCTAGCTGCTGCTGATGCCCCAGCTGCTGCCGCACAAGACGATGACAGAGCTGCTGAAGCAGTGCCACAGTACCAGCCGGAAGAGCAAGAGCTGACAGAGGAAGAGCAGGAGGCGCAGCGACGAGCCAATCTTGCTCGCCGCATGGCGGCTCTTGGTGGTCAAAGGATCGGCGCATTCCCCGGCATGGCTCCACCTCCAATCATGGGTGCACCCATGCCTGCCAGAAAAGCGCCTGTGCAGGGTGCTGAAGAGGTTGAAGAGCCAAGCAGGAACATCAGCGAGGCTGGAGAGACAGGCGAAGAGGAGAGACCTCTGTCTCCCATTCGTGGTCCACCTAGAGGGGGCATGGCCATTCCTGGTCTGACTGCAGTTCCTGGCATGAACGCTGAACAGGCTGAAGGCGATGCCTTGGAGCGAGCCAGATCTCCCGGTGCTTCTAGCATTGATGCGCCGGCACCTCTTGCCAGCCCACCACCTGTTCCTACGGGTGTGCCGCCTAAGCCGATGTCGCCACCTCCTCCGGCTCGACCGCTTCCGACGGCTGGTGGTGGCGAGTCCACAGCTCCACCGACACTCCCACCTGGCCGACCATCCAGCACTGCACCCATGCCGAACTTGGACGAAGCCATCCGCTCTGCTAGTCCAGCTAACAGCAGCCTGGGTCGACGCGGCTCGATGAAGCCACCTGTGCCTCAAGGTTTGGGTGGGCATTCTTGCGAGTCGTCTGCGATTGGAGAGCAGGATGTAGCTGAAGACCGAGAGTTGGCTACAAGTCCTCCACCTCTGCCTGTCAGCCCGCCTCCTCTTCCGGTGAGCCCGCCTCCTCTTCCGGTGAGCCCGCCTCCTCGTCCATCATCCAGGGCTCCACCTCTGCCTGGGCATGCAGGCGTGCCGCCTCGTCGACAGGACTCGTCGGCGTCGTACTCTTCGATGAGCGCAGCGGGAGTAGGATCGCAAGACTTGCCTGCAGCGCCACCCTCAGCTACAACCACGCCTGCGGCGGAAGCGATTCCTCCGACAGCAACGCCGAGGACAGAAGCAAGTCTGCCTCCTCCTCCACCCTCTGCTGCGGCTTCGAGCCTCAACATCGGCGCGCGACAATCATCACGCGATCTCGACCTGATGCCCAGCAGTCGATGGTGGAGGCACGGCCTGAATCCGCTGCGTTTGCCGCCTACGGTAGCCGGTCGACCGGATGCGATCCTGTACGCCGACACGTCGTCTAACAACGACTCTTCGGTAGCGGTGCATCGAGCGGACATCTATATGCTGTTCGAGGACTATTCGACCACGGTCATTTCGCTTTCGTTCCAGGATGACGACTTGGAGGAAAGTCGTACGACGCTGAGCCAGCGGCACGGTTTCCCACCTGCGAAACCGTCAGCTGGTGAACTGAAACAGTGGTCGTCCTCCGTCGGCTCCACTCTCGCCAAGAGTGCTGCTGACGCGGCGAAGCAAGGTCCGATCGGAGACGCCTCCGGCCGAGCATTCGTCGCGCACATCCTGTCGGCTCTCCCGCAAACCCTGCCCCCCGTCGGCTCATCTTTGGGGTGCGTGATACACACCCAGGTCGGACCCACCGTGATGGAGAACGCCGACGAAATCCGGCCCGGCGACATCGTGTCCTGCTCAGCCGCCGATTTCAGGGGCAAAAAAGGCCTCGCTCCCTACCACGTCACCCTCAACACCGAGGGTGTAGTCGTAGAGGTGGAGCAGAAGAAGAATAAGCTGCGGACCGTCGTCCAGAGCCCCGCGAGGAAGGGCGGGCCGGAAGAAGTCAGTCTCAGACTAGACGATTTGAAATCCGGCATCGTCAAGGTGTACCGTGTACCGCCGAGAGGGTGGGTGCAGGATTGGTGATGTGCAATCGAATCGCTTCAATGTCAATCGTGTGAGCAATGTTTGTGCGGAAAGGCGAATGCAATAAAGACAAAAAGCAAAATAGAAATACAAACTCGAAACCGTCGCTTAAGGATCCGAAACAGGCCCCGTCCCACTCCCCATCACTCCTGCTCCTCCATTCGGCTGCGAAGCAGTCCAAGCATTGGCAAAGTCGGTGAAATCATACAGCGGTGCGCCGAGGAAAGCGTCCAGCCCAAAGCCTGCACTTGGCGTGCCGACCGAGACGACGCCTGCACCCGCTGCACCCGCCTTTTGCGCTTCCGGTGTCGCTGGGAACACGCCTTCCGACGACTGATACGCCGGAGCGCCGCTGTTCTTAGCAGGCGGAGTCGAAGACGAGCCGAGCGAGCTTGGTGTCGGGTAGCCATGAGACTTGAGATCATTGTTGAAGAACCCATTGGGGCCGAGGAATGGCGTGAGCCCGCTGTGTGCCGACTGAGGAGTGGGCGGGAGCGTTGATGATGCTGCAAACTGCTGAGGTTGCTGCTGCTGCTGACTCTGGACGGGCGGCGAGTGCTGCTGCTGCTGCTGCTGAACAAACACGGGCGCTGCTTGTGCCGCCTGCGTCGTCGCCGTAGTAGGCGCAGTGATACCGTTGGCACCTTGTGTGATGATCCAGTTCCAGAACGAGTCCATGTCCGTGGTCGGATCAGGACGGGCACTGGCCGGTGAACTGGCCTGAGTCGTCGATGAAGCAGCCGGGTTGGCGCCAATCGTACTGGCTTGCAGATGCTGCTGTTGACGCTGAATCGCTTCCTTGGTCAGAAGCGGCTCGCCGAAGCTCGACACGCTCGTGTTGTCGGTACCGTCACTACCAAAGACGGAGCTGGAAGCCTTGTCGTCCAAGCCCGACACATCCGACGACGTCGAGGCTGAACGCTCTTCGTTGCCGGAGGAGAAGCTGATATCGGTCGAGCTGCCCGGCGAGCTGGTGACCTGCTCCAAGAACGCAGCCAAGTCGAACGACTGGCCATCAGGAGGCGTGATGGGGTTGTTGAGCAAGAGGTCGACACCGTTGGGTGGCACCATGCGCTGCGAGGCATCCGTGCTGTCAAAGTTGAAGAGGTTGCTGGGGAAAGGCACGTTCTGCTGCAACATCTGAGGGAACGTCACCTCATCCGCATTGCCGTTGCCGTTGCTGTTGGATGGCATGGCGAGCGGGCTGGGTCCAGCTGTTGGCAAAGTGGTGTTGTTCATACGGAACAGCGATGCATCGTCCTTGAGTGCCGTGACACCATTGATCTCGAGCGAGTTGTTGGATCGAACCGCAGCCAGCGTAGCTTGACGCTTGGAAGGATCATTCGTCGGGGTTGGTGCTGCGGTAGCCTGACGCTGTTGAGCAGAACCATCGCTGCGTGTAGCCTGCGCAACTCTCTGAGCAAGACTGAGTAGGTTCTTTCTGCGACCGACTCCAGAGACGCCAGCAGCCTCGTCCTCCGCACCGTCTGCAGCAAGCTGGCGCTTGCGCTTAGGCTTGGCAGCCTCTTCGCTCCTACCAGCGTCCTTGCGGGCGAGCGCCGCGTTGCCAGCCTGCCATCGCTCTTCCTCTTCTTCGAGGAGCGCTTCGATGACGCGGATGCACTTCTTGGCGGCACAGTCGTTGCCGTCGACCTGCTTGAGCGCACGAATGGCTTCGGTGATCTCGGAGCGCACCGATACACGGTGTTCCTCGGTGGGCCTCGTGTGAAGCAAGTGAAGCGCGAGCACGATGGCAGCGGAGAAGCTCTGCATGAGGTTAACCCACAGACGATCGATGACGGTACATCTGGATCGAATTTTCTTCTGCATATCGAGGATCGAGCGAGCCAACAGCACACAGTTGGTACGCGACTCTTTGCGGCTCGAAAGGTTAGGGCGGTGGATGCGGAGCAGCTTGCTGAAGACGGCCTGCTGCAGCAACCAGCGCTGCACCTCGATACAGGTGACACGACCGATCTCGGATCCGACCTTGAAGAAGCTGGGTGCGTTCTCGAGGACATTTCGGTACAGGAAGTCGAGCCTCTGTGCCTCGGCGCAGGTCAATCGACGGTCACCGCCGTTGGTCGCGGTATGGAGCTCGCGTCGGAAGCGAACATCGACGTCCTCCTTGACGACCATACCAAACTCGAGGTTCGATAGGACGTACGACATCTCTGTGAACTCTTCGCGCGGGCGCGGAGCAGGAAGCGGGCTCACCATGAGATCATCATCGTTGTAGTTGCCCGGGAGAGGAGTGTTGAAGTGCTCAGCTCGAATGACGTAGTCTTTCGAACAACCCGTTCCGACGGCACTCCAGTCTCGGAAGACGAGTGCCCACCAGATACGCTTGGCAATCTCCCTGCGGATGACCTTGGAGGAAGGCTCGTTGGGCTGGGGCTGCTTGTCTAGGTCGCCGAGGCGGTGGAGACCCATCTCCTGCGCATTGGTGATGGCGATGCGGATCAGGCTAGTGTTGGTGGTGCCAGAGTCGAATTCACCACCACAACTGGAACCCGAGACGGAGCTGAAGAGGTAGAGAAGCAAGATGGCCTGGATGACGCTCATGCTGGTCGAATTGAGGTAGTTGGCCAGGACAAGACACGACTTTGCGGCCGAGTGCCAAGCGTGGATCGTTTTGCCGTCAAAGAGGTGACTAGCAGGCTGCCATCCAGCCTTGGGTGTGCAAGGGTAGAAGCGCAGACCAAGAGCGAGGACCATAAGGAACATGCCGAGCCAGCCTGGGTCGACGTGGTTGACGACGCGAGCGCGCTTCTCTGCCGAGTCGAGAGCGTAGAAAGCTTCCATCTCGCGCTTGAGACAGGGGACGTGAATGACATGGCCACACAGGTAGCGTGCGCGCGACTCGTACACCTCGATGAGCTGGTAAGCGATCTGCTTGGAAGGGAGACTCTCGCAGACGGCGCGCAGCACAGCCTCTCTTTCCGTTCGAGTGCCAGCGACGAAAGTCTTGCCTTCCTCCTTGGCTTTCTGCTGATCTTGCTGAATCAGGACCTCTGCAGCGGACCAAGCCCAACCCATGCCCCAACCGAATAGCGTCTCGGGACCGCTCTTGAGTCGCAGCAGACTCTTGTTCTCGCAAGCGAGCTTACACGGCACCGTGATGGGAGAGGGTTCTTTCGACTCGCCTTCGTTCTTGGTGAGACACGAGTAGTTCGATGTGTGGTCGTGTCCGTCATTGTCCTCGTTCGGTGCACGGCAAGCACAGGGAGGCACACCATCCGCCCTGGCATCGAGGTCGGGAGCACTCGAGAGAGGAGGCAGAATCATGCCTGCAGCACCGTTCTGGCCAGAAGTCGGAAGCGAGACCACGCTGGCTGGAGTCTGAACAGAAGATTGGGAGGGGCAGTGCGACGACGGTGACGCAGAAGCGTCGTCCATAGACATGAGGCCGATCTCCTTGTCTTTCTTGAGACACGTCTCGAACTTGTCGCCTGTAGCGAGACCTTGCATTTCCATCTGCTTCTCCTTTTCCAAGCAACGCTCGAACTTCTGGTCTGTGGGGATGTTGGGGACAGCCTTCCCAGAGGGGCAGTCGAGCGGACCTTTGTTCCAAGTAGGCTGGGTATCGCCATCCATGGCCAGACGCTCGAGGACGGTAGCGGCATCCTCGGTATCGCTGTCCATCTCCTTTCTGGAGACAGGCATGTTGTCTGTTCGCAGACGATTGCTGGGAGAGATTCTTTGGATACCAGCACGAGGACTGGAAGGAGCGGTGTCGTCGTCTTCGTCGCTTTCGTCAGTGTCCTCGGGCGGACCATGGGGCGATATGGAAGAGTTGTACGCTGAACTAGGGTTGGAAGAGGATCTGTGACTGGCAAAGTGACTGGCGGGGCTGTGAGAGCTTGTGCGCGAGAGGTGGACCTCGGCTGGACCCGAGCCAGATGAAGACCTATAAGCGTTCCAGTTGGAAGAGCCGACGGGTGAGGAAGGTGCTAGAGCGTTTGCGCTGGAGAGAGGCATCTGGCCAGCAAGCAGCGCCTCGACCTGCGCAAGACGAGCTTTGATGGCTTCCACCTCGGCAGGAGGTGGACTGCCAGTGGACTGAGCGGCGTTGACCTGGTCTTTGGCGGTGGAGATGGCGGCACTGAACTGGGAGTAGGCAGCCGAGCCGGGCGAAAGAGGGTCGATGTAGTTGGACTGAGCATGGTTTGGTGAGATCTGATGAGAATGAGCATGGTCGTGGACGATCTTGGGCTTTTGCTCGATTCGGCACTGATGTTGCTCGCCACGTTTGATGCACTGGTTGCATGGCACTACTCGGTCGCACTTGATCTTTTTCTCTCTACAGGACACACACGATACAGCCTTGCGGTTGCGGCGCTTAGGCGGAGGTCGTGCGCCTTCAGGCTGTTGTTGTTGAGGCTGCTGCTGCTGCTGTTGGCCGGGCAGCATGATGCCGTTGTTGTTTGTGACGAACTCGTGACCGTTCATTTTAAAGTTTATTGGTGAGTGAGGGGATTGGAGACTGATGCGGTCGGACTATTATATGAGACGGAAGGTCTTAATATTGGGGTTTGGGGCCGCAGGTGATCAGAAAGCTGCGAAAGAGGCGGAGCAGAACGATGGCACTGCTTGACAGTGGCTGTCAGAGAGTCGATTGCCTTAGTGGGCGTTGTGGTCGCGAGAAGCGGTCGATAGGCACGAATGTCAATGAAGAGCCATGAGGAACAGGTTGGTGCAATGACGGTACGACGAGCAAGAGAGGAAAGGAGGGATGGAAGATGGAGATGGTGGTGAGAGAAGGAGGCAGGCGAAGGGAAAGGCAGACCGTTAGAAGCGGGTCTGAAAGAGAGAGCGAGCGAGCGAGCGAGATAGCGAATCTGGACTGAGCCACAATTTTAGCACCTCTCGCAGCATGCACACCGCACTCTGCACATTCCAGCTTTCTTTTTTTTCCGGCTCGCCTTTTTCTCAATGGGTCCTTTGAGCTGTCAAAGCGGTCGACGACTCTTCCTCTGCAACTGAAATGAAACAGATCCAGCGAGGCACAACACCCACGGCAGCGAGCATCGAACGCTTGACTGCCTGACAACGAGTCACATTTGTCTCTCAGCGGCTGACGTGGACAGTGGCTTGCAAAGCAATCAACGCAGAAGCGATTCGGAAACGTGACGAACGCAAGCGAAGCTAACGCTCTCTTTTTCTCATGACAACCGAACAAGGCGGCACCTCCGTCTCTCTCACGCCTTTTCGGATGTCTGCCGAGCTGCCAGGGTGAGGGCGACTGCGATGTCGGAAGACCCTGTGAATCCGCGCGGACCCATCAAGCTTTGAACTCAGCAAGAAAAAGAAAAGCCACAAAGCTGGTCGAGACCGTCGCGCCGACGGAACGCAACTCACACCGGAAAGGACGAAATAAAACGTCTTTCTTCATGCTTCTTCTTCAACACAATGGGACAACCGGAGTGACACAGCTCGACGTCGGGTTGCTTGCTGATCATCGTTGATGCAACAAAACTTTGCGACCGAGTCTGAGGGGCATCTATACGGCACTTTTGCACGTGTGAAGCCAAGTGAGTCGGCTACGTATCTTTAAATTTCTGGCTTGAAAGAACCTATCCAGCGGAACGCCGGTGTCAAAAAGGATGGCCCGTGGAGCTTGACGGTGGCCGGGGTTAAGCAGCTCCGGAGATTGCGAAAAGTGATCATCGAGATTAGGTCCCTCCCGATTTAAAAGCTCGGAAAAATGGTGTTGTTAAAGCGCTGACTCATGTGTTCTGCTCGTTTTTCGACGCGTGAGGAAAGGGATGCTGCATGTGATGAATTGCCCCGACGACACACACACACACACTCTCATCTTTAGCCCCTGTGTTGGTTGATGTTCAAGAGACAAAAGACGCGCGTGGAAATTGCACTCTTCCAACTGCAAGTCGAAAGAAAGCCTTCTCGTGTGAGAGATGATGATCTGCAAATCAAAGCGTTTGTTGATCTTCTGTCTCACCACCATCATTGCCACTGCCACCACCAACAACGACATCAAGTGATCGTCCGTCAAGCTCACACGACAGGATGAGCATCTCAGACACCATGCAATCGACTGCACTGCCAACAAAGACACCAGCAAAACAGCCGCCGTCACGGCCTGTTCACCGCATTCGTCGCGGTCAAAAGCTCGACGAAATCGTCTCACTGTCTGAACAAAGGCTCTCTCGCTTCGCCTCAGGATCCTCTGCAAGCAACAGCACCTCCCAACCGACCTTCACATCAGCGTCCCCAGCATCTTCGTCCTCTGGCGCTCCTGGCCCTTCTTCGAACAATGCCGCCGGCGACAGTCCGTTCCAGCTGCAAGAGTATCTCGCTATGCTGGTGCGCCGCGACCCTCACAATGTCGAAGCGATCACCGCCCTACCCACTGAAGCCGACATCGAGTCGTTTGGCTCCTCGGTCGACAAGGGCAAAGCCAAGGATGAGCCAGAAGATGACGGCATCTTCCAGAATGTCGACACCGACATTTGGGTCTACGAGCAACTTCGTCGTCTCGTCCTCGATCTCACCACTCCATGGCTCACCTCGCTTCAACAGGAATGCGACAAGCATGCTCGGCCACAAACGTGCGCTGCCATGAACGCGGGCGACTGGATGTACCTCTGCGCCTCGCACGGGGAGGAGAAACAGTGCTGTGCCATCGACTACATGGTTCACACTCTCGATGGCGCCACGTCGCTCCTCAACTCGGCCCGTCACTTCCCAAGCCGCACCTATGTCCCCAACACCAGCCTCCGTCATTTCGGCAGCATCGCACGACGCCTCAGTCGTATCTTTGTCCATGCTTGGTGCTATCACAAAGACGTCTTCCTTGCCTGTGAAGCAGAGACTTCGCTCTACCTGCGCTTCTACGTCCTGGTAGAGACCTACGATCTCACGGCCACCGACAACCTGCCTCCTCGACCTGGTCAGGCCTCAACTGCCAGTAACTCGCTCCGGGACAATGCTGCTGCATATGATGTGGACGAAGCTGCCGAGTTCTCCCGCGGCACTTCTTCCTCGGCTCCTCTTTTCACCCTCAATGGTACCACCGCAAAGAGGGAAAGGAGCGGAACAGCCGCAATGCGTTCCTCTCTTGCCCAGAGCTTGCAGCAATCACCGCTTCTGGGCACGCAGCCACAGACACAGATCGACTCGTCCGCAGCACCGCCATCCTCGTCGACACAAGTGGACGCAGTCGGGCTGGTTCCACCGCCAGCGCCCAGTCCACGACCCACTGCCATCTTGAGCAGACCCGACCACGAGGAAGGAGATGATGATGCGCCCGCTTGGACCTCGCTAGCCAATCAGACCGGGAAGGCGGGTGAGCAAAAAGAGGCCGGGTCTAGCTTCTTGCCCTTTGCAGGCAAGAATGGCGAGGATGATGACGACGACGACGATGACGACGAGGAGGAGGATGAGGAGGAGGGAACCAAGGCTGGAGAGTCGGACGACCGCACGCAGAAGTTTGGACACAGAGCCGAGGATGACGATGCAACCATTTCCCTTCGTGGCGTCGATCTGCCTGCTGGTCTGGCTGCCGCCACGAATGGATCCAACAAGGACGACAAGCAGCATGACGCCGAGGTGGCACGACCGGAGGCAACCACGGCTGATAAGGCGGAAGAGTCCGAAGCAAAGGAAGCGAGCAAGGTCGCCTCTTCTTGATGTCAACCATCTTCTTGCAATCAATGAGTGACGCTCCTATTGGATGCGCGCCTTCTCTCAACACTGTGTGTGCAAGTCTGCCGGCTCGATATTGAGTACCTTTTCAAATTCATACCGACGTCTAGTGACGGTCGAAGCATGGAAGCGTTCGCGACTCAGCTGGACAATTCTCTCCTCTTTACAGTCACAACGTACGTCGACTCAGCTTTGGAAGCAAAACCTCTTTAGGTATCACACTTGCGTCCAATGCGCAGCTATATCTTGTCCCGCAGTTGCTTGCTTCCTTGCTTGCTTGCTTCCTTCCGCACCACCACCACCAACACTCACGCACACACAAACTCGTTCGCGCACCGCCATACTTGTCTTAACCACTCACCTCAATGACAGCTTGTTGCTACTGAGCGACCTGATCAGCACGCTCCGTCATGTCGTCCCGCATCTCCGCATCCGACACGATGAGCTCCGGTTCCGCCCGCACTTATGATGTCGACGTCAAGCTCGAGCGGCCCGTCCTGGTGATGGCTGCGGCTACTGCCACCACCCGCTTGCTGCAGAAGGCGGGCGTCAGCTGCCACGACTTCCTGCTCGCATTCCAAAACAGTCGTTTCCGCGAGCGTATGTCATGGTCGATCCGCGAGAGCGTCGCACACCACAAACGCCGCCAAGCCGCTGCTGCGGAAGCCGCAGCACGAGTCAACATTCTGGCGCAGATCACGAGCGCGAGCGGAAGCGGAACTCCAACTTCGCCCGAAGCGTTCCTCCGCCGCCATCCGTCGACCACCGCCAAGCAGCGGCTCAGCTTCGTAGCCCGAATCATCGTCGATGGACAACTCTCTAAGGCCTTGGTCGTCGAGTTCTCTCCGACACAGATCATCGCCATGACCATCAAAAAGGGCTCTTCGCTCTACACCGAGGGCGACTTCCGCATCGTCACGAGCGGCAGCTTGGTCTTTCTGTCGGGTTTGCTGCGCGGCACACGAAACGGCGAGCCCTGCCTCGTCTTTGATCGCGACTCCCGCATGGACGTCTTCAAAACTGCGCGCTTTTCGGACGTGAGACGCCTCAACGCGAGGCTCGACGCTGAGGTGTATGGGCCACGCAATGCTCCGACCATCGCAATGCCGTCCGCCAGCAACAACACTCGCAGCCGCAGCATCCCCAGCAGCGAAATCATCTACATCGACTGCACCGAGGACGACTTCATCGAAGAGGCCTTTCAACGCCTTCCTCGAACCTACACAGGCTAAAGCTTTGCGAGCAGGCGAAAAACGAATCTATATGCAAAACAACGAAAGGGATCTAAAAATACATGGATCAAGACAGCGTCTAAGTGCAGCGCATCTATATGAGGATGTTGTTTCCAAACAAAGCAAGGGAAACCCACGACAAAAGTCGGGTATGGATCGTCGAGGTGGGTTTGGTCAGCTCGGGCCGTCTACAGCAGCAAACCAACGAGCGATGCGACCAGCGCAGCTGCCATCGTCGCAAACACCATCGCCTGCGAGCTCCTCCCGCCAACAGCACCATTCTCAATCTTGGTGATGGTCTTTTCCGACGGTGTCTTACCTGCGACCACGCCGTTGCTTTGCGGGGCGTTTGCATCGGTACCATTGGAGTACCACTGCTTCAGCCACAAGGTCTCGACACCGGGATCCGACGTGATCACTTTCCAATCTTGGTGGCCGGTATCCTCGACAAATCTGACCAGGTTGTTGTCCGGCAGTTTGCCCTGCACTCCCGTACTACCCGGAAGCATCGGGATCACCTTCTGCGTCCAGTACCAGATCTTGTCGAGGTGTCCGACTCCCTGCGCATTTGGCGCACAAGCATCCAAGCCAGCGCCCGTGTCGAGCATTCCGACAAGGTAGAAGATGGTGCGGCTGAGGTATCGGTTGATGAGGGCAGATGGCGAGAGCTGCCTCGCCGACTCGCGATAGTATCGTGGCAGGGTGCCGTTCAGGCCGTACTTGTAGTCGGAGTAGGTCTTTGCGCAGCTGGACCCCACTTTGACGGGTCGCTCGCCGTCCATGTAGACGAAAGCATTGGGCGAGGAGATCCAGAAGATGACGCGGTCGTCTTGCGAAGTATTGTTTCGGAAGGTGGCGTATCGGTTGGTGAGTTGGGCACCTAGAGAGAATCCGGCGACCACGACGGTGCGGAGGTTGGGGAAACGCGAAGTATCGAGGAAGAAGTCGACAGCAGCGTCGAGAGCGTCAAAGCTTCCCGCGCCTGCAGCATCGGCAGGCTCGTAAGCGGGACTACCATCGCCCCATTCGACCGACTTCCAGATCATAACCTGCGTGGTGCTGACCTTCTGCAGTGGGATCTTGAACCTTCCTCGTCGCTCCATCTCCGCTCTACGCTCGAATCCACCCGTCGGCACCGCTGCCGCTGCCGCAGCCACCTGCCTCCTCCTCGCCGTCGGCACAGCCCCCGTATCCAACGTCGTCGTCACCATGTTCCCCGCGTCCTGATTCGGATCAAACGGATACGCCCCCTCATCGACCGTCGTGAAGAACATGGGCGCCATCACCACCACTTCGTCCCTTCCGAAACTCCCACCGGTACTGGCCCGCTTCGCCGACAGGTCCGAGTAGATCCACTGGTTCCACGCATCCCTGTTCTCGCCGTGGATCTGGATCACCGCGCGCTTGATTCGGCGAGGGTCGTATTCGCGATCGATGTAGTGTAGTAGTGTAGCAGAGCCTTGGCCGACGACGAGGGTGGAGTTGTCGATGCGTGCGCCGTCGATGTTGGGTAAGGAGCGCCAGCCGTCGGGGGGGTTTTCGTTGCCGTCGGGGTAGATGCCGGGGTCGGAGGTGGGGGAGAATGGGACGGACTTTGTTGCTGCTAGTGATGCGGTTAGCAGGGTGGTGATGAGGGAGGTGGTTGTGAGCCTCATCTTTGGCGATGGTCGTGAGGCTCGAAGGGTGATGTGTTGGTAAGGATAGGTCTATAAGGTGTCGGAAGGGGGAAGCAGCGTGAACCGGCACACTTTTTCTATGGAGGTGGAACGATCCAAAGGGGAGGCTGCGGACAATCAGGAAGCGTCGAAAAGGGCGGCCCGGCTGTCGAAAAGGTGGTGAGGGCGGAAGAAAAGCTGTCACTGCCACATGATAAGACCCCAGCGCAGCAGTCGCAATCAGCACCGGCGAGAGAGCAAACGAGCTATCGGATACGCCGTAAGTGGAAGCGAAACGGCGAAAACGGCATGAATTCGAATCCACAAGAGACGGGAGGGGAGCACGTTCCATTTTACGCTGCGCGGCGGTGGCGAAGGCGAATGCGAGACGGACAGCGTTCCACTCGGCAAAACGGCACGTCCGCCAGTTTTTGGTGGACGGAAGACCGTGAGCTGTGCAGATGTTCTCGGCTTCTGCGTGTCTTGTCTCAAAAAAACGCGAAATTTCTCAGAAAACGTTCAGATTCGCGACCGACGCCGCGGACAGCGACGCCGAAAGGGAACGTAAAAGTTGGCCGTTACTGCACAGCGGCGCAATTGCAAAGGACGTACGAGCGACCGACACAGCTTTTCTAGATTCAACGCCCGATCTTGCAACTTTGAGGTTCCCTTGCTTCCAGGGTACACGGTCTATCGCTAACGGGTCAACCTGTCATTTCAGACGGCGAAGCCAAAAAGCGGGGTTGGGGAACACAAGTTGGACCTAGGACGGAGAAACGTCGGTGCTTGGCATACATGCGCAGCACCAACAGTAGCAGTAGCGTGTCCCGTATGAAAGAAGACTCCGATGCTGGATCTCTCCAGGCGGGGCAAAGCACACGTTCCGAAACAAAAGCTCTTCCAACCTGCTGACGGGTGACCATTCCATCGGTCGTGCACTGAGAGTCAAGCCTGCTGGTGAAGGTGGGGAAAAGAGCAGGATCAAGGTGCATCTGACAAGCCACACAACGGAAGCTTCGGAAAGAGCCGCCATCCCCCGCCGGCACGCTCATCCGCTTGGAAGATATCATCATCCACTTGAGATGTATCGAGACCTCGATCGTCTATAAAACCACATTTGCCAAGCAGACGAACGGTCCGGGGGTGCGCATGGTGCTTCTCCTCGACATCGAAATGAAAATTCACACTTCATCTCCGTCACACGGACGTCTGCGAATGTGGGGTGTGGTGTGTGTGGGGGGTATCAATTAATGCAAACCGCTACATAATGCACATCGGCCAATCCGCGACCCTGCGATCAATCATCATCCATCGTATCGTCCTCAAAGTAGCCCAACTGCCTCCTCATCGCCGCGGCATCGGGCAGGTCCATCGTGGCGCCGTACTCGTCCACGTCTTCGCCGAGGTCCGTACCCACCGCCGAATCCTCCGCGGCCGACGACTGGTTGCCTCGCTTGTTGAGGCGGGTCTCCTTCCTACGCAATGGGTGCGAGGGGGGCAGCATCTCGCCGTCTTCTTCGATGATCTCTGCTTGCGAGTCCGGGTTGTCCGACTCAAAGTAGCCGGTCGGGGTGGGTTGGGCGGCGGTGGATTTCTTCTTGCGGCTCTTGGTCCGACGAGCTTCGTCTTCGGACGACGACGACGATTCATCGCTACTCTGCTGCTTCCCCCTCTTCCGCCTCGACGCTTTACGGCCCTTCTTCCCACCACTCCCACCCGGCACCTTTGCACCCGGGAACAGATTGTTCAGAGCATCGTAGTTGATCTTCTTACTAAACTGTTTCTGCTTCAGCATCATCTTGGCGCTCTCCGCCGCCGAGGTATTGTGCATCGCCGTGGAAGCGTCTCTGGGTGCTTTCGGCTTCTTGCGCTTGTACGGCTCGCGGATGGGTACGCCCATCTTCTGGTCGTGCTCGAGCTTGAGTTGCTTTTTGAGCATCGACTCCATCCAGTCCTTGTTGAACTCCATCCAGACGCGTTCTTTGATACGCACCTCTTCGGGGGACAGGATGAAGCGGTCCAGTTCGGCTTCGTCGAGGTCGGCGAGGTCGTCGTGGGCGGGTTGCGCGATGCTGCGGCGGCGGTTGGAGGGGGCGGCTGCGTCGTCGGCGCCGCCATCGGTGGCACTGGTGGCCTGTGCTGCGTTTGCACCGTCCCCGAAGGTGCTTTGAACGTCCATACCGAGTCCGCCGAGGGGGAGCAGCTTGCCGGCTTTGCTGATGTCGAGAGAAGGATCGCGTGTGCCAGAGGGTCCTGCTCCGTTGGCGTCCGGGATCGGAAGTGTAGCTTCCTCTGCCACAGCTTGCGTGCTTGACGATGGTCCGACTTGACCCGACTTGGCGCGTTGCTCGCGTTCACGTTCTTGGGTCTCGAGCGCCTTGTCGAGCTCTTGCGCGAGACCCTGCTGCAAGTATTGCTGGATCTCTTGCTCTGTAGCTTCATCGACGACCCTTTCCAACGCTGGATCGATGGCATCCGACACCTCTACTTCGGCAGCTCTGCGACTGCCATTGGCGACTTCCTCGCCTTCTGCGTCTGCATCAGCGTCACCCTCGTCCGATCCTTCTGCGTCTGGAACGCCTTCGAGCTTGATATTCTTGTAGCTCTTACGCTTTCGCTTGGTGGGTGGTGGCTCGCGAGCGCGAAGATATGCTGGTGGGGCGTGCTCCTCTTCCAGCCACACGTTGCGAAAGTCTTGTACTGAGAGTTGACCCGTTGGTGTCTTCTTGAAGTCTTCCAAACGCGCCTTGAGTGTGACGTCTGCAATCTTGACCACCTGGATGACCTCGCTGACCGAGCGTCGGAAGTGGTTCATACGAGCAGCGAGCATGAGACATGCACCGCAGATACCTGCCGGGCGACGACCTTCGGTAATCCAATCCTTTTGGAATCGGGATACAAGCCTCGATGCATCGTAGGCCACCTTTTGCGTCTCTTCACCAAAGTCGAGCAACGCAGCAAAACGCGCAATGTAGATGGATGGATCGATGAGCGGCAGTCGCAAGTTAAGAACCCGGATGAGCTTGAGGTACGATCGACCGAGGATGAAGACGTTTACCTGAATAGCATCGGCAAAATCAATAAGCATATGTGTCGTCTTCTCCATTCGACAGGCGACATAGAGACAGCTTGCAACGGTATACTCGGACTTTCGACCAAGAACGTAGTTCTTTGGCTCGTCGCCCGTCGCAGCCGAGGCGCCGCCATCCAGCGCAAGCGTAAAGAAGCGCAACGCACGATCGGCGACATGCGTTGGAATACGCAGCGCCGAAGCCATATTGTTGATACCGATACGAGCATTTGAGATCGTCATCTCGCGCGATTCGCTCACATAACCTCCCCGGAAACCACCAGGACCAGAAACGCGAGCACGCGCCTGGTCAGCAGCAATCATGCTACCTTGAACTACAGCACCACCCGCCGAGTTCTCGCCGAACGTGATATCGCTGACGATCTGCGACTCTTCGAGCACGACACCACATTGCGAACAGACGGCCTGGTTGTCGGCGTAGTCGATGGCGGAGGATCCGCAGTTGGTGCACTTCATCGTGGTGAAGGGAGCGAGACGTTGCTATTGGGAGATGCGGTTGTGAGAGAGGAGCTTGCGGTCGGATGTGAAAGTGTCGGATGTGAAAGTGTGTTTGCACCAGCGAGATGCTGGCGCAGTCAGGATAGGCGCAGCAGCGGCGTTGGTGGGGATGGATGAGATGGTAGGGAAAGAAAAGGAGCCAATGCGCCGTGACTGAACGGCACTGCTGTATGCAGGGGATCGTTGGTGGGTTGACGTGATAAGAGCTGAGCTAGGGCTGAAGATGTGACGATAGACAATTCGTTGTGATGTGTCGAAACGATGAAACAGCGATGGGCATGGCGTTGCTAGCTCTGAGATCACGGTGACGGATGAGAAGGATGTGATGGTTGCTGGTGTTTGCGAGCGGTGGATGGTTTTAGAGGCAAAAAAGCAGGGTCGACTCAGGGTGCAGCTTTGCGACCTCCAAAAAGTTCAAAAATTTCGCCTGACTCCACTCACACTCTGAGCGGGTGCGTGTTGGGCTGCAGCGTGTGCCCCGTGTTGTGACGGGACCAGCGCCACTTCCCGCGACTGTTCGGGACACGACCGAACGTCAGGCTATCCTCTTACCACGCCAACGATTCGGGTCTCCCTCAACTCAGCCTCAAGACACCTCGTGACCGTCGCAGCTTTTGCAAACTATCACTCTTCTCCCGCTTGAATCACAGGCAATTCCGAAGGGCCAGATTTACTGCGACGCTTTGTTGGCCCTCCAGCCCCTTGATTGCTAGCAAATGAACTTCAAATCGAGATCTCTCATCGAATCATCTTCATCCGCATCTCTGTAGCCTCCCACATCCTCGTCAGCGTCGATAAGAAGAAAGTCTCGTCCCTCACAAACTTCTGCACCTCCTCTTCCACCGCCTTGAACCTATGATGAAACCATATCAGTTCCTCCCAGATCGTCTTTTTAGCGTGAATGCGACGATTGAGGTACTTCTGAATCGAATGGGTATCTTGTTTCACCTGAGCTGAGAGTGTTGCTTGTTCTTGTTGCGTCGATGCTTGATTGCTGTTTGCTGAGGCTGCGAGTGTTGTAATTTTCTTTTGAGAAGACTCGATGCGCTTCTTCAGCATGTCGATGGGGTCTGCTAGCTGTCGGTCGATGCGGGCGATTAGGTCGCGGAAAGAGAGGATGAGATCGCGTTGTCCCTTCATGCCTTCGAGTGTTGAAAGTGATACGGCAGAGACGCGCGAAGATGTAATGTCCGAATGGTCCTGGAAGATGGCTGCTGTCGTCGATAGAATCTCTTCTGTCCTCTTGCCGTTATCGCTACCTGGTCGCCAGCGCTTGGCTGACGTCTCGATGACCGAAAGCAGCGAAAAGTTGAGCCGAGAGTAGTCTGCCGCAGCCGCATCATTGCGCTTGATGATACGCTCGAACAACGCCACCATGGCCGTCCATCTCTCCAGCAGCTCCGGAATGGCTTGTCGCTGCTGTGTGAGCTTGAGATCCAGATCCTCGGGGATGCTCATTCGTTCCGCTTCATCCACCACCTTGATCAGCCCTTCTTCATCCAAGAACAGCGCCGGTGCTGAGCTCTTCCACTCTGCAATCGGTCGCGGCTCGGTGAAGAACACCTCGACCAGCTTATCTTCGCGCAGCACAGGATGGCACGTGAGCATTCGCAGGTATCGTTCGAGCCCACGTCGGCGCCTTTCGATGAATAGATCGTCTGCGCTGAGATGTCGACCCGCGATGGGCATGGCGATGCGCTTGGGGGGCAACACGGGTAGACATCGGAAAGGATATCTCTTGACAAGGCATTCAGCCAGCCAGAGCCAGTCGCTGTACCGCCTTGTGACCTGAGACTTGCGCAAGCTCGAGCTGACAATGTAGACGTTGTGCTTGATGATAAACCCTTCCAGTTCGCTGCGCAGACGCACCGTCACCTCGTCCTCGGGCAAGTCGGCTGACGGATCCTCGGCCGCATCCACTGCATTGGTCTCGGCCGTCTCGGACAAGTATGAGAAGGGACGCTCTTGCCTTGCTGTATGCTGCCTGGCTCTTGAAGTTGAGCGGTCGGCGTCTAGAAAAGAGTCGCCTGCTGACCCCTCATCGTGAGTGAAGAGCTGCGTAGACCGTGTGGCGCCGCCTGTGTTTGCTCGGATTCGATCAGAAGGGCCAGACGAGCCGTTGCCCGCAAAACCTCCTCGGAAAGCGGAATCGAAGCCCGTTGTGGCATCATGCTGCTGTGGAAGTCCATCGAAGTGGTTGTTGTACTGCGGTCGCGAATCCGCGCCGTTGAAGCCGTGGCTGTTGGTGTTCCAAGGATCCGACATTTCGCGCATAAGTCCTGCTGGTCGTGGTTCTGTCCGCGAGAAGTTGGATGGTGCTGCAGGTGGGAAGGTGTGATCGGAGCGCAGGCTGCTCATGGCTTCGGAAAGATTCAGCGTTGGAGATCCGAGAGATCCCATCGCCAACCTCTGTTGGATGAGATGGAGGTTGAGCTCTTCGCCTTGCTGCAGCTGGTGCAGAAGTCCGAGGGCGCAAAAGAATTCGGTCCGCGAACAGCGTGAGCCCTTGCAAGCGGCGTTGACGATCTAAACAGGCGGTACGTGCACAATGAAGGTTAACGTTGTGGAGAAATGTCAGCCCAGGTTAACCATCTGTTGTTGAAGCGGAAGTCGGCTTACCTGTTCGGTGCTGCCCGGTCCAATACCGCCTGCCGAGCTGAGCAGCTTGTGAAGAGCTCCTAGAGGGATGTCAGCCTCCGAAGGATCGGCAAAGGAATCGCTGGCGCCGTCCTTGGCGACGATGCTCCAAGCACGTCGATACACATCCGGAACACTTGGTTCGACTGTAATGCAATTCAAGACCGACCAATAGAGTGGACAAGTTGAGCGTCAGTGATTGTCCCGCCGTGAACGATGCTCGCAGCAGAAGAGATGAAAGATACTCACATCCAAAAGTACTTGACCCGAGAGTCGGCGAGGTTGGGTTGGAAAAGGAGGAACCGGATTGTTCTCCGCCCCAAGTCATGGGGCGATGCTGGCGTGACATGGAAGGGTCGATTCCTCCAACCTCAATGTTGGCCTTCTCCTCTGTGTCATGTGCTGGCTAGCAGTGACCTCGACTTGTGTTGGTCGAAAGATGTTCACTGCGTTGCTGTTTCGGTAGGGATGGTACGATGATATCGTCGCGAGACGCTCGCGTGCGTGGTGTTGTGGAAGCGGCTTGTGCGCCGACTTTTTCTCCACCTTGCGCGTGTGCATCCGAATTTTCCGAGCTTTCGAACGACTGGCGACCTTACATCTTCGAGTCGAAAAATTCAGACCTCACCGCTTCCCCTCGAGGAGGTGAGTCGACGCTCGATACGCTTCTGTGCTTTCGTGTGGTGATGGAACGACTTGCCTTTCCACCTTGTGAGGTGCCATCGGGCTTTGCAATGGGGTCGGCTTTGATCCAAAGTCGTGTTGGAATTCTCACGCCACCTGAAGATCGGATCAACAAAAGCAGAGCTTCGATGTCTGGCCCGCCTCGCAGTTGGCCGAAGCTGATCGGATCAACCGCTAAAGCCTCCATACTGAGCCCTTTGTATGACAAGTGTCAACGCGAGCGGCTGCGAATTAGCGGCAGTTGCACGTGAGTGAGGGGTACCGAAGCGGGTGCTGCATCTCTGACATACAGTATGTGCTTGTTTAGAGAAGTTATGAAGAGTCCATCTCATCCGATGCTAATATAGTAGGCGACAGGTCGGCTGCAGAAGAATGGAAGCTCGGAAACTCAGCCGCCTGCATAAGTTGACATTGTGTCGCCAAGCCGAGCAGTGGTCGCAACTGCATGTCCAGCCTATCAGCCGAGTAGGATGCTCCCATGGTGATAGGATAAAGGGCTTGTGGACCCATCAAAGTCGGCATGCGTCGTAGAAACCTGACTAGCGGCCATACCGGGTGGACTCAAAGTATCAAATGGGTGATCAATGAGCACTGGCATATCTGTGGCGCTTGCAGAGATGCCGCCGCTAAGCTGCTGACAATTAGCTTTCGCTTCTGCAAGCGAAAGGCAGAAGCCAGCCACTCAAGCTTCGGTCTAAGTTACCATGGTAAGCATTGTTCTTCGGCGGACGCCGATGGATCTTGAAAGCGAATTGCCTAGCGCAGGATGTTGATCATCCCGAACTAGCTTCTCGGCTCAAGACATGGCTGCAGAATAAGCACAGACTTGCGGTCGTCTCGGTATGCAACGTTGCATTGTTTAGACACACGCGCTGTAGCCTGCGATCAATGCAAGGTCACATATGCAAATTAGCGTCTTGTGCCTGGATCTGTGTGAAGATCTCTCTCGCATCTCAGCCATTAGTTTAGGGCAAACGGCAAATGTCACAGAGGGAAAAACTATTGTTCCGTCAGCAGCCATTAGGTCTGCGAGAGCTGTCGTGGATGTCACGGCACGTCAATGCGGTCGTCTTCTTGGCAGATCTGTCGAACGTGATACGGTATCCGTGCGCATGTTTTCGTGACAACATCTGACGTGTCAGGAACACGAACGTTGACCTTCCATGGGCTGCTGCATGGACGGGCGGTTGGTGGCTGGCCGAGCTCGGTGTGCTTCGGCCGACCAATTCTTCGCATGATGGTACCCGAGAGGCGTTAAAAAAGGGGGAATAGGCAGACGCGAGACCTCGCCAATCGAGAGCTGTCAACATGATGCACAATCACAAGCCCAAGGGTTGCGGCTAAGGCTTTCAACCTAAAAACATGCGGTAAGCGAGGTCTCCCAAGGTATGATGCTGTCTGTCAACACGAGATTTGCGAGAGGGATCCGAACGCCGAACTTGTCAACAACGGATCGTCGAGCAAGCAAGGACATTCTGATAGGATTAAAAAAGAGGAGGTAGCAGCGTAGCGACAAGCGCAAACGTCATGCGCGGGATTGAATTACCGGTGCGAGGAGAGTTCTAAACCGTGCAACCATGCGGTCGTTGGTCGCCAATCCAGTCGACTGGGTTCGGCATGTCTGTAAGTTAGCTTCAAACGGCAAAAGATCTAACCGGATTCGGCTTGAAGAAAAACAAAGAATCAATTCAAAAATGCAAAGTGCTGTTCCAAGGCACGACTGAGAGTTCCACCGTCGACCCTTTTTCGAGGGCAAGCGATTCTCCACGAGGCAAATCCAAATGTGATCTGCTTTGCTGTTCGGAGTTTGAATGGAAACAATGGACAGAAAGGGCACCACAGCAGAGTGCTCCTTTCTTTTTGCCGAGAGGAGACAATGCAATGACATCGAGCTAACGACGATTGGCGAAAGAAAGCAGAAGATGCGAGTAAGCGAGGGGCGAGAACTGAGAGTGACAGCCTGCAATCTGCAGCCCAACTTCCTTGAGCTGTAGCCTAGTCTGATTTTTTTCGGCGTTTCTCTGCAATCTGTTTGCCGTGGTTCAGAGCCTATCATCAACGCATGGGCGTGACATGATAGGCACCTGAGCTGTCAACGTTTTTCGGATTTGGGTCCCCGCCCTGGTACCTCCTTGCATCGACAGACCAGAGACAGCTGCCAACGCATCTCGCACCTGCCAGTCAGTGTTCATCTGCAAGCAGTGCAGTGGGGCAAAAGTCCGTTCCGCGGTGCGACCGTGGGCGTGCAGTGCTTTCGCAGTCGTTCTCTGCGTTGATTGACTGCATAGATTGGTGTCTCTTTCTGAGATCTCAATCCCGATCCCGAAAGAGGCACACCCAGTCACAGTCTGAAAATCATGCAACTCTACACAGACTGGACGAGTGTCGCTTCTGTGGAAATCGCTCGGAGAAAGTGTGCCGAAAGTCGAGGCTTGGCAACTCAACACCGCCCCAGTGCCCGTCTTTGCGCCTCTGTCTCTCTTCTCTGAACAAAATGTGGCGCGAGAAAATCGTCAACACCTGTCACAAACCTGTCGCCGCGGCAACAGTTAAGCGTGCCTTGCATACTTTTTCCTGCTTTGCATCATGGTCTCAGTTGGTCAAAGTCAACAACACCTCATCGAGTCCATTGCCCCGAGTCAGCACATGATTCGTGTGCATCGGTCCTGCTTTCGTCAAAAAGTACACAAGGTGGGAACCTTGATCCAAAAGCCATATCCCGAACCCTCTAGCTAGCTCACGCCGAAGCTCGCAAAAAGCCCAAGAAAAAATTGGCTAAACGATAAATTGCAAACGCCTCGATGGAGCATCGGGTCCCACCAATCCTCGAGCCAAAAGGATGTAGAGGAAGAAGAGGGTGTTTGGACCTTTGAGGTGCCAATGCAAGGCCTTCATTTCATTTGAGATGACAATGATGACCAACGAGTGGGTCCAAACGCCTCGCTTTGTTGATCTGTTCGGCGCTTCGGGTTGACAGCAAATGCTCAGCAGTACAGTACAGCGCAACGCAACGCGATCGATGAGAACAACAGTGGCGTGGCTAGCGTCGGGATCTGGACAGTGACGCATTGTTCCATAGCGCAATAACGATAGCGCATTCCCACGAGAGACAAAGCTAACGAGCAAAACAAAGAGTACCGTATGGTCATCATCCAACGGCCCCCTTTGTGCCGGTCGTCAGGGAGAGAGAGCGAGCAATTGGGTGTCTTGCATCCAGAAAAATAAGAATCAACAATAACAGCAAAGACAAAGACAGAGACACAGACAAAAGGACAATGAACATCAATTTACACTTCCGAATGGGGATATTTGAAGCAGCGAGGGTCAAAATCACAAAATCACACACGAAACAAGGTGAGACCCCTCCATCTCAACTCCGACCGAACCAAAAAGGCATTGTCGATGCAAGATGTCGTGCTGCATCGCTTCCCGAGTACAGCAGGATGCAGCTTTAGGGTACAGCACAGCGAATCGATCCCGACTGTCAGGCTCGGCGTAAGTCAAAGGACCTGTTTTGATTTTTCTTGCCCATTGCCGAGCCGGCAGCGCTTCAAAGCTTGTACGTACCGTACTCTTGAGTCAACTGACCGCTGCTGACCCGGGATGACGGTTACTTCGTGGCAATTTGAATACCAGCATTAGCCTTTTTTGCTCTCGGTTTCCGCATGGATTTCTTTTGACGGTCTTCGCATGTCCATCTGCCAACTCGACTTCGTATTGTTATGCCAACCCGGCACATCAAAAGACCGAACTAGAGCGTGCCGCATTAGGAATGTAGACCGATCTACATCACACGGGTGTCGTATGCGGCCGAATCGACAGCTGAACTTACCGGCCTGCAGGATCGCATTCTCGCCCGCCCCGCTAATTAGCTAAGTTACAGTAGATCCAAAGTAAGGCTCCCCGCGCCCTTGCGTCGACAGTCGTGCATTGATTGTTTTGGTCAGAAGCGGCTTTCCATGTCAATAAACCGGGCGCTTGGAACCCACCAGATATTTGCTGCAGAGAGTGACTAACGTAAGTCGCCTCCTCAAATTGAATCGCTCCTCGTTCGGTGGGGGTTTGGAAAAACTGGGCTGTGCAACTCGACTTGCGCGGCGTTTCGCTTGTTTCGGTTGCGCGGCTGCTGTCAGAAGAGAATTTTAGACGTGTCTGTGTCTGCGTGTGTGTGTGATGAGCAAGGGGTCTTGGATCAGCTGCCTGCCCTTTGATCATTAAAGGAAAGAAACAGGAATAAGCGAACGACAGTCACCAAACAGCTCAAAACCTGTGTGACGTTTCATTTCCACAGACAGAAGGCCTTGTGTCCAGGAAATTCAAAATTGAAATTCATCATGTTGTAATCGTGGAAGCTGCGCAAATTGCTTCAGGTCCCAAGACACTCGTTTGCTTTATGCCGAGACAGGTTTGGCAGAATTTCTTGGAAAATAAAATTTCCAAAGATGCGGTCTTGGATGCACTGACACAAGGCCGTGGTGGGTCATTTAGGTCCCTCTTGGCTTTTCGCCTTGGCTGAGTTGACACTCCGCTCGCCCGATGCTCAGTTGAGTTGCCGGAGCGAAACCCAATGCCCGCCTGTCTGTCACCCTGTGCGTCTCCCCCTCTGTCTCTTCCCTTCCTTTGTCGCTCGCCTAATTTATTCTTTTATTCTAATTTTAATTCTGACAGTTGAGCTGTTTCTCTGGTTTTTGACAGCAGCCACACTTCCACCAACCACAGCTTTAGATTGTGCACTGAGCCTCTTTGCCTCTCTCGCTCTTCGCCTCCCATCTCCGTCAATTTGGTGGTAGTCCTCGCTGTAGTGCCACTCGCTGCTCGACTCCGCCCAACGCCTTTTTTTCGCCTTTTTTTCCCTCTCCCTGTTGATCCAAATCCAAATCCCATCCGCCTCTCGCATCCGTGTGTGCCGCGGCGGACGGCCCTTTCTTCTGTTTTTTTTTTCTTTCCTGCTTCGTTTCTTCGCTTATTCGCCTTTTTGACAGCTGCGTCACACACTCGTCTCAAGCCTTTTGTATCTTTGCTTCGCTTTGTGGGAAAACAAATTCGGCTGCTCAGTCGACAACCTGTCACTGTCACCGCTTTGACGCTCGACGCTCTAACTACGCCCGTCCCTCGCTCGTCTCGCCATTGATCATCTCTCTCTTCTACCGCTCAGCTTCTCATTCTCTCTCTCTCGTCATTTCCATCACCGCCATCCTCACTTCATACTCCGCTACTTGGCCCACCGCCGATTCGGTCCATCCCAGCCCAGCCCACTCGTTCACACATCCATCCATCCATCCAGCTTCCTTTCTCTCCTTCATCAGCTCTCTCTTTGTTGTGCCGCTCTGAAACGTCAGATGCAGCCGATTCCAACTCCGGCATAGACAATCACCTTTTAAACTGTAGACCCGCTTTTCAATCTCTTTCGGCTCTGCATCCGCCATCCCACTCTCTTGATTCGGTCATCTGCCATCCGCATCGTTTCACTATTATATCGTACCCCTCCAGACGTTCGGTCCTCTTTCCTCACGTCAACAACCACCTCGTCTTAATCCAACCCGTCCTTGATCAAAGTGCACTCAGTCACCTTGATCCAAAGTGTATCGTATCACCCGACTGCGGTATCCTTATTGTCGTCACTACCATCTACACCGATCGCCTCGTCTCTCTAGCCTTCGGTCACTTCGCACAGCATCGACAATCTCTCGAGCCACATCACAACGGATATCATCGCCTTTTTTCCTTACAAAGTGGATCTACTTCGTCCGCTTTGCTTGACAGTCATCAGCTTCAATCTGCTCATTGAATAGCAGCACTCTCTCCTCGCACATCAGCTCTTTCTCCGGCATCGCCGGTCGCAATATGGTCATCTCGCTCTCTTCCAGACCCATCAGTAGTGTCCGTGAACAGCAGCAGGCTTCCCCTCGTTTGCCTAGCATCAGCAACACTCCTCATCTCAGAAGCTCCTCCAGCATTGGCGACCCTTCTCCTCGTATCGGCTCCATCCTCAGCACACCCAGCGACCGCTCCCTACCACCCCCTTCCTTGTCAGAGGACCGACACAGTTCGCCCCCGGCTGTCTCGACACGCTCGTCCGAGTACTCGTACGATCGTCATTCGGTGTCGAGTCTCGGTCAACGCTCCATCAGCACCACCGCCACATTGCCGCTAGCGTACGACATCGATCACATTCCTTCCCACAAACAAGCTCACATTTCTCCGCGTTTTGCAAGGACCCACGGTCACCCAGCCACCATGAATACCGTCGACAAAGCAGACCTCGTCGCCCGCAGAGCTTCGCCGCCACCTCCACCTTCGCTACGCCGACCTACCTCTCCAGCCGGCAAGATTTCTCATCATTCTGCTGAATGGGATATGCATTCAGATCGTGGCAGTCCGCACATGGCTGGGCGTCGACCCGGTCCTCCACTCCCGCCTGCTTCTAGTGCTGCTGCCGGTGCACCTGTCCATTCGGCTTATGCCCGCGAATACGCAAGCAGCCCACGATCCGTCTACCGTGAAGCTGCCTACCGTGACCCTCGCGAGCTCTCCCCACCTATGCCATCTTCAGGTCTCAAACGCAAGCTCAGCATCTCTTCCGACATGGGTGCTCGACGTGGAGTGCCCGATCGCGTAGACAGGAATGGCAGTGCTTGGGCGCCCTCTGCAGACTACGTTCCCCGCGGAGCTCCTGCTGCTGCTGCTGCTGCTGCTGCTTACCCTGAAGCCGAATACTATCGATCGAGGGGCCGAGGAGAGACGCCAGAGCGTGGTTACCCTGGCCCCTACTCCTCGCGAGATGCAGCCTACCCCTCGAGCCGCTACGCAGCTGACCCACGCATGGACGATCCTCGCTACTCGCCCCGTCATGCCTATCCAGCATCGCCTTCCTCATCTCGCACTGTCTATAGGGCCCATGACCCAGCCGCACCACCCGGTCATCCATACTCGCGTAGATCCGACCGATACAGCCCTGCACCATCGCCTCGCTCGCCATCCTACGCCTCTCGCCCAGCACTCGCACCTTCGCAAGCACCACCGCCCTCGCACGACTCGTACAGCCGCAGCGCACCTCACTCGTCCTACTTGAGACGGCCCTCGCCTCCTCCGCCTTCGTATGCAGCAGACTCGCGCCCGGTGCTCCCACCTCTGTCGTCGCATGGCCCTCCATCTCGCTATCCTGCAGCAGCTCCCGCACCAGCAGCTGCTCCGCGCGGCGCCGCTCGCTACACACCACCCATGGAAGCTGTCGCTCATGCCGACAGACTCAGCCCTTCCCCTGAGGCGCATGCGTATTCCGAGGCATTCTATCCTGATCGACGTCTGTACTTCGCTCGCGAGCGCATTCAAGATCCAGAGCTGGATGACTACTACCATGGTCCATTCGGCTCTGCCGCCGGAGCAGGCGGAAAAGGCCGATACGCGGCCGATCCGTACTACGACGCCTATGGCTCGCCACACGCAGCAGCCTATCCTCCACCAGGTGCTCATCTGGGCGGTAAGCCAACCAACGGTGGCGGTTACCCGCAAGCTTCGCCCGGCATGCCACCCATGTCTGCCCACCATCCAGGGGCTCGTCACCCGCACGATTCGCGCATGCCCTATCATCCCGCTGCTGGCTACGGTGGTGCTGGAGAGTACATGCACGATCCTCGCGATATGCACCCCCACGGTATGCCTCGTATGGCCGGTCGACCAGGATCCGTCATGCCCATCCCCGCCGCACACGTTCCGCCGGGACCTTCAGCAGGTATTGCCCCGCCCCCGCGTCGCAGAGGAAAACTTCCCAAACCCGTCACCGATCTCCTCAAAGGATGGTTGTTGGAGCACGCATCTCACCCATACCCTACAGAAGACGAGAAGAGATCGTTGTGCAGTATGACCGGGTTGACGTTGTCACAGGTTTCGAATTGGTTTATCAACGCAAGGAGGAGGATCCTGTTGCCTACGGGAGCGAATGGTGAGGGAGGTGGTGGCGGTTCGACGGCTGCACAGGTTAAGGCGGCGTTTAGGGACGATAGTGCCAGTCCTGAGCCGTGATCAATACACGATGTACTCTTTCTGTAACTTGTAATCTTATCGATAATATACACGACTTTGTACTTTGTCTTTCCGTCCTTGTGTTTGTGTCTCTTTGCCTCGCTCTCTCCGGCGCGCAGTCTGTCTCTGTTCCTCTCTCTGTCTCTCTTTGTCTCTCTCTCTCTTGCTCCTCTTCCCCTGTCCGCGCCCCCTCTCTCTGTGTCTCTCGCCCAACCTCTGGCTCAGTGAGTGTGTCTCTCTCAGGCTCATCGCACCGAAACCGAAACTCTTCGGGGCACTCTGTTGAACCCTCTTCCTCCTCCGGCAAGAGGCGCTGTGGGAATCGTTGACCTCACGATCATTACACCGCCTCAGCCTTCTCTCTTTTAGACACATCGCACTTGCCCTTCAGTCACAGCATCGATCACACATCAACACTTCAACACTTCACACATCACAGTTCACCTCGACTCACACATCAAACATGACTCACCACACTCACACACTCACACACTCTCTCTCTTGCTCGAGTCACTGGGTATCATTTTCATCATCACTTCTCCGTTACACCGCCTCCTCCTACTTCGCAACCGGCGCCCTAGGCCCAAAGTTGATCGAAAACGGATTCAACACATCCTTCTTCCTCGCCAAGAACCCGGCAGCTGCTGCGGCTTGTACCGCTGGAGCTGCCGGCGCTGCTGCTGGAGCAGGTTGCACGACCGCCGGTGCGGGCGCCGGCGCCGTCTCGGCCACCGCCTGCCGCAGCGCCGCCTTCACCGCCTTCTTCTGCGCCTTCAACGAGTCGACCGTCCCCGCCACCGGCGCTTGTGCTGGCTGTTGCGCCGGAATCGGGCTAATATGCGCCGGCGGGTGCACCGGCATCGGACTATGTATGTGCGTGATCTGCGGCACCGGCATATGCATCGGCATCGGCATCCCCACTCCTCCTCCTCCTCCCATCACCGGAGTCGCAGGATACCCACCCGGCGGCACCCCACCGTACCCGACCTGCATCGGCCCATTCTGCAAATGCCGGCTCTTGATCCCCCACAGATCCGCAATCTCCCACTCCAAATGCCGCTTCGCCTCGCGAATCTTGCCCACGTCCTCAAACATGCCCGTCACCTCCCGATGCAGCAGCCGCTTGAACTCGTCCGCATGCTGCTGAACGTTGCTCTTGAGCATATCCCGACTCGCCGCATTCACCGCCTCCACCAGCTTGGCGTTCTGCTCGCTCGTACTCTTGAGCAGCTCGCTCGTCATCTGCCGCAACGCGGCGTCGGCGGCAGCGGCGGACTTGACCTCGGTCTCCTTCTGCGCGTTGATCGCGGCGACGAGCGACTCGATCGCCGACTTCGGATCGAGGTCTTTCGCCTTTGCTTCCTCGGCGGCTTTGTCTGCAGCGATGCGGCTGTAGAGCAGGTCGACGAGTTCGGCTTTCTCGCGCTCCTTGAGGGTGAGCAGCGATCGTTCGCGTTCCAGCTCGGCCGCTTTGCGTTCGGCTTCGGCGGCTTCCGCTTCGGTCTGCTTGCGTTTGGCTTCCTCTTTGGACGAGAGAAGGTGCTTGAGGATCTCTTCAACCGCAAGAGCGAGCGCGGCGGTGGTCGGACCGGAGCCAGACTCAACTTCTTCCTCTACCGCTTTCGACTTCGCCGCTGCCGCTGCTGCAACACGCGCCGGAACAGGAGTAGCCATCTTGACCACCCCATCGTCCTCGCTCGGCTCCTCCGGCTCATCTTCCACCGCAAACCGCGTCCTATGCGGCGAAGGAGTAGGCATGAGCGTGTCCCCGTCCAACGGCGAGTCCTCCTCCTCGACCTCAGGAGCATTACTCTCTACATGCTTGGTGAGCTCGATAATCGCCTGCGTACCGTACCCTGCTTCAGCCGATTGTCGAACCAGCTCGCCGACGCGTGAAGTGTCTTCGTCGTCGGCAGCCTGTTTCAGCTGTTCCAGCACAGGTGCGGGAAGGGGGAGTTGGCTGTCGATGGCAGGATCGCCAGTCGCTTCTGCAGGCAGGGGATCTTCCGGTTTGCCTGCTGCTCGTTGCATCACTTTGAACCTCTCCCATTCCCGGAGTGCCTGTCGGATGAGAAGCGCACCACTGGCGGCAGCCGCCGCTTTGGCAGCTTTGGACTTGAAGCTGCTCTTGACTCCACCATCGGCGTCGTCAGGCTTGTACCACGAGTTGTCGGCGTCGTTTGCTGAGGGAGATTCGCTGCGTCGTTCGTTCCATTTCCGCGTGCCTGCAGGACGACGTCGAGCGGGAGAGCCGGGAGCGTTCGCCTTGTCGCCCATGGTGATGATCGGAGCGGCTGCGAAGGGGATGGGAGCTAAATGACCTCGCTCGGTGACAGCGGGAACCGCACCAGTAGTACCCGGTCGAAGCAGCGAAGGCGGTTGCTGCTGTGCTGCTGCCTCTGTTGGCTTAGAAGCATCGCTCGGCAACACCCGTCCTTCCTTAAGCGCCTTCAGCTCATCATGAAGCTGCGTCACGCCGCTAGCAAGCGTACGCCATTCTTTGGACCGATCCACCACGTCGCGTTCCAACCAGGCATTGAGCTCGTTCAGATACCTCGAGATTTCCGTCTGCTGTTGGAGCTGTGTCTGGCGAGCCATCTCGCTCTGCTTCAGCGCCTGCAGGATCGTAGCGAGCTCGGCATTGGGCGTTCCTGGCACAGAGCTGCCGGTCGCGCTGTGAGCAGAAGAGACATAGCCTACACCAGGAGTGGGAGGAGGACCGGCAAACTTGGCTTCGCCCACCTCGGCTGCTGACATGGACAGTCCGAGGCCGTCTCGCATCTTTTCCGCGTCGATACCTTTCGAGGCCGATTCATCGCCATCGACAGCCCATCTGACACTAGGAGTCGGCGGGACCGGCTTGTCAACATTGGCGTTGGTATGAGGCTCGGCAGTGACTGACGAAGACGACGCCTGCTCCTCCGGCACCTCCGCCTGCGCAACTTTAGGAGTATACCATCCCCCGACCTGGGCAGACGGGATCGCTGCACCACTCGCAGCCTGCTGTTGAGCTCGTCGTCTCCGAATCTCGGCCTCCATATCGAGCGAGCCGTAACTCGGCTCGTTCTGAAGCATCACCGGTCGCGGTGTAGCTTGCGTGAAGCCGGGATCGCCGAGCATGCGGAAGTTTTGAGCGGGAGTGCGTCCCGCTTGCGTAGTCGCCCGCGACGCTGGTCGACTGATCATCGATCGAGCATCCCACTCGGAGTTTGGGGGTGGGGAAGGGACGCCACGCTCAGACGTCCAACTGCGCGGCGGGAGTCGGCTCATGACCGAACCACCGCCGAGATCGGTCGCAGACGCGCTCGCCGCAATGCTCACTCCTGAAACGCGTCTTGGGAGGGAAGCAGAGAAGCGCCTGCGTGGATCGATATCAGCATCGATCGGTGTTCTAGGTTGCTCTGCTGCACCAGCGGGCGCACTGGACCCACGAACCATGTCAGAAGACACTTTGCGAGCAGCATAGTCGGTCTGGATCGCCTCATGCCGTCCGTCTTTGCCGTGTTTCGCGCGATCCTCCATCGACTTGATCAGCTCGTTCCCACGCAGTTCGAGCGGCATCCTGTCCCACTCATCGACCATGCTCGGATCGCGAGACAGAACCGCAGCCCTCACCATCGCTTTCGAGTTGGGCGACATCGCCGCCTCCTCCGACACCTGCATCTTGCGCAACAGCTTCGACAGCACGCTTTCGATCTTGGCCGTCTCTGCGTCCTCACCGCCATCGCCTACATCCGCGATCCCGACAACCGTCCCGGACTCGCTCCTAGCCCGCTGATGGACCGCAGGAGCCGCAACAACATTGGTCACCAGATCCAACACTTTATCGAGCTTCTCCTGCATCGCTGCGAGCTCGGAATCTCGCGAAGACTTGCTGGTCACCTTGCTGTCCGCCCCGGTCGAGGTGGTGGAGCTCCTCCTTCTCGCAGAGCGATGCGAGCTGCTCGTCGAGTTCTTCTTTTGAAGGTCCGAGATGATACTTTGGAAGTTTCGAATTTGGTCCTCCAATTCCTTCTCTTTCGAGAGTCGGTCCTTTTGCTGCTCTTCGAGAAACTCGAGAAGCTTGCCTACATCGTTCGAGCTGATGCTGCCGCTAGAGACGAGCGAAAGCGCACTCTTTGCTGCCGGCGATTTGACGTTGCCGGAACCGATCGCTTTCAAGACCATCTCATCGAGCTTACTGCGTGTACTGCTGCGCACCGAAGCGTTTAACCTCGTGCTTTGAGCCTGCGACTGCGTCTCTTCGATCACCGTGCCAAGTCGATCTCCCCGTGCCGCAGGGGAAGCATGGAAGAGGGCATCCGACGAGTCGGGGCTGTCGGTCGATCCACGCAGCACACTGTCTCGCAACAGCTGCGCCGGCGTACGCTCAGCACCTTTCTTCGGCGTAGAATCCATCTCGTCCGCGATTTTACCTGCATCCTCTCCCTTCTTTCGTAGGCTCTTCTTCCGTTCAGCACCCGATACATTGCTCTTGATGGTTCCAAACTCACTCCGCGCCGGTCTCTGCGAAGCCGAGTCGCTCGGGTTGAGATCCGACTCCTTGTCCAGCCTCGACCAGTTGAACATTGCCTCGCTGACGGGAGTCCGAGGGCCGAACTCGTCGATCAGGCTGCCTTGAGATCGGGCAGATTCGTAACCGTCCATGTCTGGCGACGACATCTCAGGCGATTCGTCGCCTTCGACGGCTCGTGCACTGTCCTTGATCGAGGCAGTGGTGCTCTTGCCATCGGCGTACGAAGCGGGTGTTGAGTGGATACCGTCCGTTGCAGGTTGGACCAGGGTGGGCGTTTTGGGAGTGAGGTCGTGGACGAAACCGGTGCTGAGGTCGAGTGGTGGGCGTTGCCAGCTGCGTACTTTAGATCGGAGCGGGCTATTTGAGGTCGAGGTCGTCAATAGCGGTGTTGAGGCGGCTGCAGGGATTGCTGCAGCTGCTGCTGCGTTAGCGCTTTTGGACGCCGAGAGCGGCGTGTTGACTTTCGCCGTGGACTGAGGCTCCTTTGGCGGCAACGGAGGCGGCGCCGAAGCTCCCGCGGCATTCATCGCTTCACCAAAGCTCGGCTGTACGTCCTTGTTGGTCAACTCCGACGACAACTCGCTCTTCCAAATCGATCCGATACGATCGATCGCCTCTTCGTTGCTGCCTGGCCTCATCGACGCAGGTCTCCTGGGAGAAGACTGCAGGCCCGGACCAATACTCGAGATGAGCGGACGTGTTGGACTTGCATCAGCTAGAGCCTTTGCTCGACTCGTCGGCGACGCTTGCACATTTCCAACGCGATTCGTTTTCGCAGGCGAATCATGTCCAGCATTGGCAAGTGCAGACTCGTGCTCGCTAGTAGGACGAGGGCTTCCCGTACCAGCCACATCCCACACCGACGTCACCCACTGCACTCGCTCCTTCGCCGTCTCAGCAGCGAGCCTCTCCACACCATCATCGAAAATGAGCTGGAAAGGGCTGATCTGACCGATACCTTGACTGCGAGCGCACGCCGCACCCACATCAGACACGCTACTAGGGTGATCCGGACTGGGCACCGAGTGAACCTCTCTACAAGCGCGCAGATCCAGAACCACATTCTCGCGTCCGCCTCCTGTCGGAATCCAACTCATGGCGACCGCCGAGGGCAGCAATACCGCCTTGACGCGCAGCCATCGAGGATTGCGATCGTGCACGTTGAAGTAGTACAGCACGCCAGCACGGAGAGGCTTGGTGCCAGGCTGCTCTCCGGTCATTTGAATGGCTGTGACGCTGGTCAAGGGCAGATTGCCTTCCTCCTTCTTGCGGCGGTACGAAGCGGTGGTGCCTTGCGTAGCTGCGCTGGCGGTGCTGAGGTTATCGTCTTGATCCGACTTGGCGCTGTTGCGTCGATCGGACAGCAGGCCGGGAACGAGAGATTGACCATACGTCCCGGGCTCGCCGCCGGTGCCACCTCCCGCTGCGGTGCCGGAGGTCGGCGACTTGCCCGACAGGACACCCATGAAGCCGATCATGCTGTTGCGGAAAGCACCTTTTCTTCCGATGCTACCTGGACTCGTACCGCTTGAGTCGCGCTGACCACCAGACGGGATCTGCTTTGCTGGAGACGATACGTTGCCGCTGCCGAGCACGTTTCCAGTCACGTCGTTAGGAGTCGATTGGGTCCGAGAATGCTGAGAAGCTGCACCCAGAGATCGGAACCGACCAGCAACACTCGGCGTATCACCGAGCAGGCTAGCGGGTGCAGAATTCTCATCAGGTCCATCGTCCTCATCATCATCCCTGAACGATCCGAAGCTGGCATCATTACCCTCACCGCCAACACCCACGAGACCAGCTCTCCTCGATCTGAACCTGCCCGCCTCGAACCGCTGAGCGCGAAGCTTAGCGGTGATCGGAGACGAGTCCTCAACCGCCATATCGACAATAGAATTCGATGTCGCCAGGCCGAGATTCGATCTCGAGACAGACACAGTGAGAGGCGTGTGTCGCTTCGGCGTCGTGGTGAGACTGTTGACGTTAGACGCGCCACATTTTGTCGGTGAAAGTTTGCTCTTCGGTGTTGCGTTGCGAGAGAACGAAAAGGACTGCTCTGTGGTAGGCGAAGCGGTGGCCGAGTTGCTTTCGAACATGGCGATGAGGTCCTTTGCCTTTGTCGGTGATGCGGGCACGGACAGCTTTTCGGGGCTGGATGGTCTCGAAGGCGTCGCCGAACGAGCTTCGAGCTCTTTGGCGACAGCCGCAACCGAGGGAGAAGACGTGAGACCATTGTTCGATTCAGCGGGACGAGCTGGCGAGCCAGCCGCCTCCGCAGATCCGAGCGTCGCCGACGCAGCTTTGCTAAACATGCCTCGAATGGCGGCCAAAGAGCTGCTGACCGAGCTGACGTGCGACAGCGGGCGACCGGTAGCTGCAGCAGGAGCAGACGTAGACGCTTCAGCGACCGTCGCCGTTGAAGTCTCGGTCGCTTTTGTAGGATCTGCCTCTGCAATGACCTCCTTCTGCAGACTGCTTTGCGACTTGCGAAGCGCTTCGGTGCTCGAGTAGATGCTAGTTGCTTCTGTGAAATCGGTGCGATGGCGGCGGAGATCAGGCTTGACGACGGCCGCCGCTTGTTTCGACTCCTGCCCCTCAACCTCGTTAGACGTGACGACAGGCTCGACCGTGTAGATCGACTTTGACTTGTCGCTGCCATCCAGCTGGTGCTGTCGGACGTCCGTGGGCCATTTCGGAGGCACGGATGACGCCGCTGACCAAGGCATCGGAGACGTTGGGTCTTGCGTGGTCGACGGAGTATCCGGCGCATTGCTTGGCCTGCTCCACAGGCTCGTAGCGTTGGCGGATGTGCCCAGCAAGCTGCTGTCTATTGGCGAGATGAGCCCATTCGAAGTGGTGGACGCGGCGGTTCCGCGTCGGAAAAAGACGTCGGAAGCTGCGGAAGCAGGTGGGGACAGCAGCTTGGTCTCCGTAGACGGGACCGGGACGCGCGAGATCCTCTTGTCAGCAGGCGCGTCGCCGCTCGAAGCTTGAGCGTTGCGTTGATAAAAGATGGCTGACGACGTCTGGCTCGAGCGCAGAGGTTCCGAATCGTCCGTAGTGACGGTGCTAAGGAAAGCCGACGTCCTTGGCGACAGCACGGATCGACTCGATGGGATGTGCAATCTCGGAGCGGCCTCTTTCGAAGCAGACGAGTCGAGCAGCTCGCGTTGACGGATGGCTTCTCTGACACCAGCAGCGGGAGAGGATGTACCTGCCAAGAAGGGCGACCGGAAGTCTTGACTGTACTCGGAAGCTGGGCTGTGGAACTTTGTGGTCGTTGCGAAGGAACGGGACCTGGCCAAGGTGCCTGGTGTGGCGGTCTGATACGGTGTGGGCGGAATGGGCGCCGACACAGCACTACCCACTGCCGAAGTGGACTCGAGCATGTCAAGAACAGCCTGCTCTCCGGGTGCCAGTTGATTGTTGGAGCGGTCGTGGGCGATAGAGGCATCAATGTCGTCTTCCTCCTCGTGTCGAATCTGAGGCGAATTGGACCAAGGGTTGCGCAGTTTCGACACGTTTCTCAACTGAGCAGAAGCAGATGCTGCAGGAATGGCGGGGGTATATGTGCCTCTTGGAGCCTCGTCAAGGTTGCGAACGACAAGGGGCGATGGGCTGTCGATGTCATCCCGAAGATCCGCACGGTGAGCAATAGAGGGTAATGGACCGGACAAATCCATAAGCAACGCACCATTGTCACGATGGCGAGTGACCGAGTTGTTGTGCAGATCTGGTGTTGAGCGAGACGCAGAGCTGAGATGGGACGAGTAGATGCTCGCAGATCGGCCACCGCCAGAGGTATTGCGCTGCAGCCCCGAGTCGATGGTGTACACTTGTCGAGATGTTGATGCCGATGCCTCGTTGCCGCTAGACAGAACAAGACTGCTAACAGGAGCCGGTGTTGGTGTGGAAGCATCGGACTGTGCTCGGGTCCTCGCTTGTGCTGTCGTCTCAAGATGCTGAGTGCTGGGAGCTGCTTGGCTGAGAAGACTGTTGACCCACTTGCGAGGGCTGGTGATCTTGGAAGGCGAAGTAGAGAAAGCAGTGTCGGTGGATGCAAAGTTGTTCGAGTTGGTGCGGGTCCTTGGCCTTGGGAACTTCTTGAGGGCGTTTCCCACGGACTTATTATAGCCAGCAGCAGCCGAGTTGAGATCTATGCTTGAGGTGGACTTGTTGATAAAGTGGCCGAGACGGCCGGGAATGTCGAGGGATGTACGACTTGCGCTCTTGGGCATCGGTGGCGCGAGATTGGAGGTGGATGGGTTGCGGTCGTTGAGGGAGGATCCGGATCGAACTTGGCGGAGGTCGGAGAATGAAGCCGAAGAGATGCCGCCTCCCATGTATGGCGCAGTCGCGGTGGACGAGTCATTGTTGTTTGAGGAGGATGAAGATGCATTGCGCTTTGCATCGAGCTGCTCCTTGACCTGTTTCCAACGCTTCATGATGGGCGATGGTGGGTGGTCTCGCTATCGATATCGATGTCGGGATCGCTTGCGCCCGTTGAAACCGGATCGAGGGGATGTCTTGAGGATCTTCAGGATGTGGTGGTCTCGAGAAGAGAGGCACAGGGTGAATGGCCTGTGATCCGATAGCTGTACCGAGCGCAGGGCTGCAAGTTGGAGGTTAACACGAGGATTGACGGAGTCAGGGTTGCAGGGTTGCAGGCTGCAAAGAGAGGCTCTACAACTGGGTCGGCCGTGCGGATGGCAGTCTGCTTGCAGATAGGCGATGGGTGTAGGACTGACTGGCCAAGTCGAGTTCAAGCCTGCTGCGTGGAGTTGTAGGATGGCTGCAGTATGGTTGTACAACTGCAAGCGAGTCGAAGGTGCGTTGTGTGTAGCTCGGGTTGCGTCTCTAGATGGGAGTAAGCAGCGTTGCAGATGACATGATCGAGGTGGAAGGTCGAGATAGGGTGCTTGAGCAGGGAGGCTGGATCGACTGGCGGATGGAAATGGTGAAGACAGAGTAGGGAAGAGGGAAAAAGTTGATATGGCTCGTCGAAAGAGAAAGGGCGTGCGGGGCCTCACGGTAGACTTGCATGAAAGCGCATGTCAGACTCACCAGTTAATTTTTGACCAAGTCACAAGCAAGAAGCACACACACATCGACACTTTCTCATCGCACTTGAGATGACTCAACTTGGCTCAGTCCTGCACAGTTGGCAATCAACTGCCAAGAGGATGCTCCGAAACTATGAGCAAAGAGCGGTCTGGAACCCAACACGAAAGCGCCGACAAAATCGGGGTTGCTGCGCATCGCACCATCCGACATCAGCTTCGCCGTCTCTCTCTCTCGGATGGATTTCCGATTCGAGATGGATGCTTCTCACGCCTCACTGCTATGATCCGGAGCTGCCGATACGAGCAAAGCAAGGTTGAATGTGAATGGCTGTTCTCACTTTGTATCAAGCAAGCGAGCATGACAGTTGAAAGAGCATGTGAGTGGAGGCGCAGAGCACAATCGAAAAGAAACACAAACTCATGCAGGCAGGCAGCACGCTTTGCAGGTGTTGGTTGGCACTGCGCTCTTTTTTATTCACCTTCCGATGTCTGTCTCACTCGAGCTCAACCAGCGCGTTTCCGGTTTGAACCTGCAAACAAAAAAAAACCACCCTCGCAAAAAACAAACCACAAAATGGGGACCAAAAATCGAAGGCTCACACACCAAGATCTGGATCATAACGTTCATGTGATGAGCACACGACCGAGTGTTACTGTTCAAAGAAGACATCGAGGCCCTCAAGGGATCACGAGTGACCTGTTGACGGCCGTTGGCTTCCGACTGCGCAGGCCAGGTCACAAGATGGCTGAACACAAAGCATTGTTTGTGAGCCCAATTGACCGACGAGCCGGAACCAATGGCCCGCACCCTTCTACGCAGAGTGGGTGAGAGTGGCGCCAGATCGACGGTGCATCGATTGCAACGCACTGCTGTGTGAGAGAAACACAGTTTGCAGCGCCTGACCACGTCCTTGAACCTTTCCAAAAAGACTTCGCGACGGCATCACGTGTCACCAGTTCTTGTTTTTCTTTCACCAGTGTTAGCACACCTCATATCACATCTTGCAACAAATTCGCTTCTCGCCTCAACGGTCCGCTTTCGGTTCGAAAGATCCTTGGAATTGAGGCCCAGAATTCGAGTTTGATTCGAGTTCGTGCGCCCGCTGCATAAAGCAAGCACAGAGATTCACCGGTGCGAGACAGGCAAAGTGGCGCCGATCCCAACACTCAGCATGTTTCTTCTTTCGGACAGTTTCCCGCCCACTCTCTCTCTCTGCGCACAGACACTCTCCCAAAACGTTTCTTGCTTGCGGCTTGCACAACCGCTTCTCCTGTTTCGGTTTGAACCTTTCCTTCCCCTCTCGCTTCTTTCTCCCACACCTCCATCATCTCTTCTCATCCCCCCAACTCGGCATACAAAAATGTCTGTGGTCACCGTTCAAACCAAGCCCTTCGAGGGCCAGAAGCCCGGCACTTCCGGTCTCCGAAAGCGGGTCAAGGTCTTCTCCCAGCAGCACTACACCGAGAACTTTGTCCAGGCGATCCTCTCTGCCATCCCTACGGGCGCTGCCAAGTCGACGCTGGTTGTCGGCGGTGACGGTCGATACTTCTCCAAGCCTGCTATCCAGGCGATCATCCGCCTCGCTGCCGGTAACGGCGTCTCCAAGCTCATCATCGGCCAGGATGGTATTCTGTCCACTCCCGCTGCTTCCCATGTGATCCGCTCGTACAAGGCTACCGGTGGTATCTTGCTCACTGCCTCGCACAACCCAGGTGGACCCGACAACGATTTCGGTATCAAGTACAACATGGAGAACGGCGGTCCCGCCCCCGAGTCGGTCACCAACAAGATCTTTGACATCACCAAGACCATCTCCGAATACAGGATCGTCGAGGGTCCCGAAGTCGACCTTTCCAAGATTGGCGAGACCACTTTCGGCGATCTCAAGATCCAGATCATCGACAACGTCAAGGACTACGTCGAGTACCTCTCGCAGATCTTCGACTTTGCTCTCATCAAGAACTTCCTCCAGACCTCCGGATTCACCGTCCGCTTCGACGCCCTCCACGGTGTTACCGGCCCTTACGGCCGTGCGCTCTTCGTCGAGCAGTTCGGTCTGCCCGAATCGAGCATCCAGAACTGCGTGCCCTCGGAAGACTTTGGTGGCGGACACCCCGATCCTAACCTGACGTACGCCAAGTCGTTGGTCGACGCCGTCGAGAAGGAAAACATCTCCTTTGGCGCTGCTTCGGACGGCGACGGCGACCGAAACATGATCATCGGAAAAGGCGCTTTCGTCAACCCTTCCGACTCGGTAGCCATCATCGCCGACTGGGCGCAGAAGGCCATCCCTTATTTCAAGTCCGGTATCAAGGGTCTGGCTCGATCCATGCCTACCTCGGGCGCCATCGACCGTGTCGCCGCCAAGAACGGGTACGAGTGCTTCGAGGTCCCCACCGGCTGGAAGTTCTTCGGCAACCTGATGGACGCCGGACGACTCAGCATCTGCGGTGAAGAGTCGTTCGGTACGGGTTCGGACCACATCCGCGAGAAGGACGGTCTGTGGGCCGTCGTCGCCTGGCTCTCGATCCTCGCTGCTGCCAACAAGGAGAAGCCGGGCACCAGCGTCTCGGACGTGCTGCTGGACTTTTACAAGCAGTACGGACGCAACTTTTTCTCGCGCTACGACTACGAGGAGGTCGAGTCGGAGGGCGCCAACCAGCTCATGGCTCACCTGCGCAGCCAGTTCGAGGGGGCGGATTTCAAGGGCACCAAGTTGGGCGAGTTCGAGGTGGCCGAGTCGGGCGATTTCAGCTATACGGATCCCATCGATGGGAGCGTGAGCAAGAACCAGGGTCTGTACGTCAAGTTTGTCGATGGGTCGAGGATCATCTTCCGTCTCAGTGGGACGGGCAGTGCCGGTGCGACGATCAGACTGTATGTGGAGAAGTACTCGAACGACGCCAACGAGTTCGGCGCGGATGCTCAGGTCGGCTTGAAGCCGTTGATCGAGCAGGCGTTGAAGGTGTCCAAGTTGAAGGAGTTTACGGGTAGGGACAAGCCTACGGTTATCACCTAGAGGGGGAGGCGAGGCAAGATGACCTTTCCGTAGCATTTCAATTCGAGTTTTTTTCGAGGCAAGATAGCTTCCGAGTGTGTGACTAAGTGTAGACGCGTATTCTGTTAGCTTCATCACTCACGATGATGCACACACTGACATGAGCACACACAACGAAACAGCATTTGGAAAAGAGTGAGCATTCGAGTTTTGACCGTGCGATGCTACGTACCGAACCCGCTCCAAGCCAAGCTGAAGATGCGAAAGTCGGCCAACTTTGTGCCCTCTTCCTGCGCCTCCTCGCCCTCCTTCCGTGTTGGATCCTTGTCGCCGCGCCACGCGACGTCGAACTTTCCGCTTCTGACCACGTCCAGTGCTCTCCCTTTCCCCTCCTCCTCCGCCTTCCTTCCCCTGAGTTCCTCCTTCAGCTGCCCATCGAGCCCTTCGACACAGCACACGAGATGCGTCTTCTTGACGCCCGTGCCCAGGCGTCCGTTTGCGACCAGCATGCCCATCGACAGCGCTTCCTCCTCCTCCACCAGCTGGGCGGTGTAGTGGCTGTGGTATCTGAGCGGGTCACCGGGATAGACGGCGAAAGTTCCGCCGAAGCGGAGGCCGTTCATGCACCACATTCCTTGCGCGCCGACGAGGTGTTCGAAGAGTGCGCACCTGCCGACCTCCGCAGGGGTGGCTGGGAACGGGTGGATGTGCTGGATGGACGAGAGGGTGGTGTAGGCCGTCGGGGCGTACCAGGGGAGTGCCTCGCTTGTTGTAGGTATCGTGTAGTGCCAGGGCAAAGCGTCCAGCTCCGCCTCTGTTGGCGGTTTGCTAGTGGAAAGCGAAGAAGAGTGTTTGGCTCTCAGCTTCTGCCGTTCACCCCACGCTTCCAACTGCTGGCCCCTCCGCCCCACCTCGACCCCCCTCTCCACCACCCTCCTCTCTTCCACCCCACCCTCCCGGTACGACGTCGACTCATCAACAACCACCGCCCGTCCTCGTCGCACCAAAAACACCACCTCCTCCGGAAGCAACTGCACCGGCAGTCCAAGAAAAATATTCTGCTGCGGAAACTGCGCCAGCGTCCCCGTAAACGACCCCGTAACCCCGTACCCGCGCAGCAGGCGCAGCGAAGACACCGTCCAGACGAGCGCAACCGGAAGAAAGCCCTCGGAGGAGGAGACGGTAGCGGTGGAGACGAGGCAAGAGGGTAAGCTGGACGAAGGGTGGAGATGGATTTGGACTCGATCTGGGAAGCGGCGGGAGAGCTCGGTGATTGTTTGAGCTGCAAGGTCGGAGGCTGATGCTGATGCTGAAGCCGAAGTTGAGTGAATCGACGTTGACATCGTGCCCGTTCAATCACCCGACTGGAGGCGAGTCGAGACGTTGATGGTGAACGAGAGAGGGAGAAGCAGAAAAAGTGTCCAAACGAAGTTCTCAAAAAATCAAGTTCAGGTGGAGTGGAAAAGGCCAATGCCCGATTTCCGACTCACAACTCTCACCCTGCTCACCCTCGTCTCTCTTTCGCACCTCTCACACCTGTCACACTCTCACCCTCACACACACCTCTCTCAGACACGCTAGACGCAATAACAAATGCATTCACAACTCCCACCCGATCAATCCCTCAAACTCTCCCCCGCCATCGCATTCGGCGCATTATAGCTGAAGCCCACAAACTGCTCCTGCACCGTCGCCGACAACATATGACTATCATCCACCACACTATCCATCGGCGGCTCATTCGTAAACTCCGGGTCGAAATTACTCGTATCGATCGCGCTCGCCACACTCGGCTTGAACGGCGGCGGGATCTTCTTGGCGAGCAACAGCTTCCAGTCGATGTGCTTGGCGAAGAACGGATGCGCCTTGATATCCGCTGCTCCGTGCGAGCCCGACCCTAACCGCTGTGCGGGATCGCGATTGAGCAGCAGCGTCAGCAAATGGCGAGCGTCCGGCGAAACCTCGTCTCCGAACCGCAAAGGATCTTGCAAGATCTTGCGATACATCTCGTTGACATCCTCGCTGTAAAACGGCGGCAACCCCGTAAGCATCTCGTACAGCAGCACACCCAACGTCCACCAATCGACCGCCTTGGTATAGCCCTGCCCCAACAACAGCTCGGGCGACAAATACTCTGGCGTCCCACAAAACGTATTCGTCGTCTCCTGATCGCCCATATTCAGCTTACAGAGCCCGAAATCGCAGAGCGCGATGTGTCCCGTATAATCCAACAAAATATTCTCGGGCTTCAAATCCCTGTAGACCACGTTGAACCCATGCAAGTGCTCCAACGCACACAGCAGCTCGGCAGCGTAGAACCTCGATCGCTCCTCGTTAAACCTCCCCTCGCGCTGTAGGTGGTGGAACAGCTCTCCGCCGTTGATGAACGCAAGCACGAGGTACAGCTTGTCCGGACTCTGAAACGAGAATTTGAGCGGAACGATAAACGGGTTGTTGACCTGCGCCAACACCGTCCGCTCCGCAAGCGTATGCGTCACCTCCGACCTCGAGACAATGTGCGCCTTCCGGATCGTCTTGAGCGCGTAGATCCGCGACGTGTCCCTCTTGCGCACCTGCATGACTTTACCAAAACTTCCCTTTCCGATCACCTTGAGCAGCTCGAAAGCATCCATGTTGAGCGAGCTGCGCGAGTCGCTCCTGTACGACACCTGCACGTGGATCTGACCATTGCCCCCCGCGATGGGATACCACGCATCGCTGGTCCTCTGATTCTCAAAGTCGGGAACAAACTTGACGCCACCCAGATAGATATCGCTGACCCCCATCACGTCATCGCCCTGACCATCGCGACTCGCCTCGGCGTGCTGCGTCGTGTGACCATCGCCGCTCCGCAAGTACGTCTGGAGACTGATCTCGGAGATCCTCGAAACATCGAAGTGGGCGCGGAACATCCAGGTGGGACCCTGAACGTCACCACCGATCGCATCGATGAGGATCTCGTTCTTGTCGAACTCGAGCACGAGGTAGGGCAACCACCAGCACTGCTTGCGCTGCATGCTCTGGCGGTTTTCGCGGTGCGCGCCGCCTCCGAAGGACTGTGCGAGCGACGAAGCGTTCGGGTTGTGGTGGGCAAGAGCGCGCGCGACGGCGGGAGGAGTCTGCATTCCCGGTGGCAGCGAAAGACCGCGAGCGTCGATGACGCGGATGGTCAGCAGACCCGAGCGCGGGATGGGAGCGCCATCGGACGAGGCGAGCAGGTTGGACGAGGACGTAGAGCCAGCATCGGTGCCAGGGTTGCCCGGAGTGGGAGTAGCAGAGCGGTCGAGGGGAGTGCGAGCGCCGAGATTGGCGCCTTCTTTGAATTCTGGGTCAGAGAGGCAAGGAGGAGGGCGATATCAGCAAGTCATGTCATGGTGCATCACGGTAGTTTGTTGGTTGGACACTTACTCTTTCCAAGCTTCCAAGACATGTTGGGCTAGGAGTGTAGCTGTGGTATTGTCGATGGTAGGGTATGAGATGGTAGACGGCGGCCGTCAAGCTAACTCGTTGATTGTAGAAAGGTAGACGAGAAAGGGGAGGATGGTGACGCTGCCTTTTTAAAAGCAAGGATCCAGCTAGTCTACGAACCTGCGTGTGGTCGATTGAAACAGCGCAAGACGTGAAAGAAGCAACACGCACGTCGACCCAAAGAGATCCAAGCGTATGAATGTGCTTGTCGAACGAGGGGGCCCAAACACAAGTATCAGACCGCTTTTCCGAACGTAGACTGATCCGTATAGACAACTAATCGCTTGCCGAGTATAGCCAGCCTTGGTCTGTTCGTCGTATGATGTTGTATGCGTGCGAGCAAGACAGGTGAAAGATGGTTGAGAGATGGAAAAAAGACAAGCACACACCAAAAGCGGGTCGGGTGTGTGACGTGGGGCAAACTCCTTTTGTCTGCTGTGCTAAGGTTAGCGCAGCACGCATGGACCAAGTCTGCGAGTCTGTGAGTTGTCGAGGCAAGGGCGCTAAAATTTAAGCAGGTCTCGCGTGCTTCTGCCCGCGCTGCAATGCTTGGCCCAAAAAAAAAGAGGCAGAAAAATGCAGCAGTGTGAGTATGAGAGCGCGCTTAAAAAAAAGAAAGGCCCAGTTCGGGTTGAGGGGAAATCGAAATCGCGAAGTGTCGTTCCCGCCCGATGCAGCGTATCGCGCTGATGATCAAATGCCGGCGACGGTCTCAACCTGGCGACGGCTACGTAGGGTATAGCCCTTACCAGACCCGACCTTTGCTAGCGTTCTATCTCTACGGCGACGACAGACGAATGACGACTGCAGGAGTGGTGCCCAATTGCTCCGCCGGAAAGTCACTTGATCGCCCAGTTCCTCCCCCTCCTCCGCCGCCGCACTCGCGCGTTCTCGCCCAGCATCCCCACGTTTCTTCGGAAACTCAGCAGCACGTATAAAGTCGGAAAGGGTTTCCGCTCTGAGCCTCACACGAAGCACGGATGAAATTCTAAATTTCGCCTCTCTGCTGCGAGTCACCAAACCAAAAAAAAAAAGTCGCCGCTTGCTGCTGCCGCTGCTGCTGCTGCTGCCCCGGTAAATTGGCCTGCTAACTGAGCCGGAGTTTGCCTTTTTGATTGTCAACTATCATCATCCGTCACCTTTTGGTTCGACCACACACGCAGAGCTGCTCAGTATCGCGAATCGTCTGGTAGCCGGATGGTGTAACTTCGCTTGAGATTGCAGAGGTATCATCTTGCGCGGCATCATCGACGACGTCCTTCCCTCCGCCGAACTTTCGACTAGCCTCACCGCCTTCCTTTCGATCAGGATCTCAACAGCAGCAAGCGACCACCATCCGCCACCCCACCCACCCACCTCAGCACACGCTCTACCAACCCTTCCAGCGGTGCGCGCGCGTCACCATGGGCCGCGGCCGACGACCCAACCTCGCGCTCGAGCCGACGCGCGCGCTCCAGACGCAGCGCGCGTTTCGTCAGCGCAAAGCGGAGCACCTGGCGTCGCTCGAGGAGGCGGTACGATCGTTGACGTCCGAAAACGCGCTGCTGCGCAAGCAGTTGGAGCTTCCTCCTGGTGAGCGGTGTCTTTCGCCTTTCGCCTCGCCGAAGGGCACACCGGATGGAGGGAAGGTGGAGGAGGCGTGCGAAAAGTGTGCGGCGGCAGCGGTGGAGGTGCAGGAGTTGAGGCAGAGTCTGGGCGGTTTGAAGGGGGTATTGGAGCTGCATGGTATAGCAGTACCGGAAGGAGGAGGAGGGAGAAAGCGGTTGAAAGTGGATCATCAGGAGGAAGGGGTGAACATGACGAATCACTACTTTCCCAGCGCGACAGGTTCTCCAGTGGCGGAACAGCTTGCGCGTCGTCCACCGCCACTACCCCCAGCAGGAGCGGCGGCGTCAGGATGGCACACCCCAAGCCCGTCGGTCTCGGCGCAGACCCCACCACAAGGTTTCAGCCCCCGTGCTCACCAGGCGTACAGCGCGTACACCAGCCCGGTCGAGGAGGCGTACAGGCGTCCTCCACCACCACAACCCCCGGCGAGGAGTGCAAGTGCAAGCGCGAGTAGAGGCCATCTGCCACCCCCCTCACCAGCAGCAAGGTACTGGTCAGGCACAAGCGGCTCAGCGTCAACTTCGCCAGGTGCGAGGTCGAATGCGCTGCCTGCCTACGCTAGTCCGAGTTACGGCAGACGGTACGACGACCAAGTGGCGGTGCAGCAGGCGTACGAAGAGTCGCCGAGAAGCCGCATGGTTGCGTTGCAGGAGGAGGGGCGATACGGAAAGCGGTCGTGTGGGAGAGGTGGCGAAAGTGCGAGCAAGTGTTGTCCGCCTCCTTCGAGTAGCGGAAGCAATGGCAGTGGCGAGACGAAATCTTCTTGTGGCACAAGTAACACTTCAGCAGCACCGCCGTCGGAAAGGGATTCAAAGTGGTCCGCTCCTCCACCGCTAGGTGTCTCGTTCGATATGCGCGCGACGGGCACACCGGGCAAAGAAGATTTGACTTCGACAACCACACCAGTAGAAGCGACAGGCGACGTGCAATTGGACGAGCTCAAGGAAGACGAGTGTTGCTTTGGTTTGGTCAAGTGTGACTCGGAAGGAAGGATCGTCATTTGAACAAACGGCCCATTACATTTGCTACATTCGTTGCTGTATTGATACTACACTTATACCCCCATCCGCCGCCCTAAGGCTCGGCAGGCCAAGACAATTCGATCTGGTCTCCATCTTCGACGTCCATGTCTCCCACTGTCTGTGTCGGCTTGTATGCGAAACCGTCAAACATGACTTTGATCGCCTCGGCTTTGGTTTTGCTGCCCTCGAGCTTCTTTTCGTGGAAATGCTGGATGATTCGCGAGAGCAGTGTTGCCGGTGTGACCGTGACTGGAATCGAGCCGAGTTTGGACTGCAGTGTGAGGCCGAGGGTTTCGCCTGCTGCCTCTGGTGCTGATGCTGGAGATGGCGATGGCGAGTTTGCAGCACCCGCAGCAGCACCGTTCGCTTTCGTCGGCGTTTCGTCGTTGTCCTCATCGTCGTCCGAATCGATGATGACAATAGCGCCATTCGCGGGTTGACTCGCTGCAGCTGCTGTCGATGTGGTCGACGAGCGTGTGCGACGCGGTGAAACTCTTGGCTTTCCGATCGGCCTTCCAACTAACTCGACACTATCATCGCTGTCATCGCCTCCATTTGCGATCTCCCTTGCCCGGGTCTGGGGTGCTGACTGTGTCCTTGCGAATTGTGACGAGCGCTGTGACGAACCGCTGGACGAAGATTGCTGTTGACGCAGGCGTTCCGATTCTCGCTGTTTGCGTCTCTCGTCGCGCTCCTGCTGCTCACGCCTGGCCTGCTCGCGGATGTGTTTGGCCTTCTCTCCGCGCATCAAGCGTGCCAGATCCGGATCCCAATGGATTTGCTCATCGATCGCATCAACGTCATCCGCCGCATCTCTCCTGGATGCTGCTGCTGGTGGCGACAAGACCGAAGACGATCCAATCACTGTCACATCTTGACCAAATGCTGGAGTTGCAGAATTGCGCGTGCTTCTTGTTGTTCGGCGTGACCCCGATGCCGAGTCGTTGCTGGAAGACAGGGCAGGCGCCGTGGACGACGATGCATCGGTCGCAGTCGAAGTGCCGAACCTGCTGGCGATGGTACGATTGACGAGCTCGCGCGCCATGTAGAGCTTTTCAGGCGAAGGGGGCGGTGGTGGTGTGAGGCTGACGCGCCTTGGTCTGCCGTTCGCTTTGCCATTCGCTTTCTCCGCGGCGTCGGTCTTGTCCGAGTCGAGCTGAACCGCTTTTCCGTCATCCCCAGAAGCTCCAGATGCAGCGTCGAAGAAGACCGAGTTGGAAGAGGACGAAGAAGGCTCTTGCGAGGGTCGACGGTAGACGCCCTGAGACGCCCAGGCGGGCAAGGTCTTGGTGTGTTTCTTCTTCCGTCTCTTCGCCCTGCGCTTTGCCGATGCGTCACTATCGTCACTCGCGATGTCCACATCGCTGCTCGACAGCACTGTGTCTTCGTCTTCTTCTTCCTCTTCCACATCTTGATCCGAGTCGATGCTGATCGCTTGGGAACCGTCCGTCTGTCGTGCAGTCACTGCGGACTGCGAACTCGAAGCGGCAGTTGCCGAGGATGTAGGTTGCGTGGCGCCATTTGGAGCTGCTTTCGCCTTGGAGCTGGATCCGCTGGCTACCTTTGAAGCACCTTTCGCCTTTTGCTTCTTGCTTAGAGGGCGACTGCGCGTGAAGAATTCGGCATCCTCGTCCATGGCTTGAACAGAAGAAGGTGGTGGAAAGCCGCAGTGCGCTGTACGGCGATGAGTGTGTATGTCGGTAGGTGCGCGGGACTGTGCTAGAAGAGGCTACGCATCGGTTGCCGCTGGGTATATAAGGTGATGCGGGCGGGTAGTGGCACAAGAGAGACAGAGAGGATGAGGACAAGAGACAAGGTTGAGCATTTCGGAGTAGACCAGAAGTGGAGCTGTTTTTCTTGCTCTTTGGAGCAGCAGCAGCTGATGCTGCGCGTATTTCACACAATTCAGGGTTCAGCAGCTCCCACACAAAGAGAAGACAGAAGAAAGCGCGTCTCCGCTACGCCTTTGTGCTGTGTTTCCCTCCTCCTCCGCGGTTGGAACTTTTTAGCGAAGAAAAATGAAAGCTTTAAAAGTCACAACCCGATTCGAATCACAATATCGGGCCAAGACAACGCTCAAGCCTTCATTTGACGCCCAGAAAGTGACACGTTGGTGGTTCAGAACCAACACCTTTCCGTTTCCATCACTCACTCCATCACCTTCACCATTACCGTCACCCTACGCCCCTCAGCCCTCGTCGCCCGTATATCTCCGTATCACAGCTTGTCAGTCATCACGCCCGCAAGCCGCTACAAACCATGTTCGCCGAAGAGCTCGCCTCTCTACGCCGCCAAGGCGTCCGCTCGATCCTCTTTCAGATCCTCAACTTTGTCTCTGTCGTCTCCACCGCCCTCGCAATGTGGAAAGGTCTCTCCGTGCTCACCGACACCGAGTCACCCGTCGTTGTGGTTCTCTCCGGCTCTATGGAGCCAGCGTTCTACCGCGGAGATCTGCTCTTTCTCACAATGCCGTCCGGTCCACTGAAAGTCGGAGATATTCCTGTCTACAAGGTGCCCGGTGCGGATATCCCGATCGTACACAGGATCATCGAAACGCACGATGCAGACGACGGCGAACAGCTCATACTGACAAAGGGCGACAACAACGAGTCGGACGACATCGCGCTCTACAACGGCGCGAGGTGGATGAAGCGGTCCAACATCGTAGGAAAGGTGAAAGGGTAAGTGCGAATATGCCGAAGGGGAAGAGAGAGAGAGAGAAGAAGAGAAGTGATGTACTGACGAGTTGATGCGATGCATGAAAACAGATACATGCCTTACGTAGGGTATGTCACAATCGCCCTGAACGACTATCCGAAGCTCAAGTATCTCTTGTTGGGTGTTATGGGGTTGTCACTGCTCTTCTCGAAAGAGTAGAGCGACTCGTATATTATTCTGTAGATGCCAGCGCAATACAAAACACCTTTGCACATCATCCATCCGCTCTCTGCGCCTCACCCTCACACTCGTCCTTATCATCACTGCAGGACAAGGATCAATTGACGAAAAGGCACGCGCACTCAACCTTGACGTTGAAAAAGGGCCCACACCTCACCAATGAATTGAAGCACAGAGATAGGCCACACCACCCCGACCTTCATCCTCAGCCCAACGCCCTCACCCTCAGCATCATACACACACCCTTCACACGCAACACACCACCACCTCCAAAAGCGCAAAAAGAACGTATATAAAAAAAGAGCGGCGGTAACCAGTACCTACAAAAAATTCCGTTACAAACCCCCCTCCCTCCCTCTCACAACAGCACCGAATTACTCATCATCTCCGGCCTGCCGATGGTCGAGCTCGCCACGCTGCCCCTCCTCCTCGTCCTCGTCGTGCTGTTGCTCCTCTGGCCAAACGCATGGTCCCTCGTATGCTGTCTTGGCACTCTGTAGTCTTCCTGGTACGTCGAGGCCATCTCCGCCGACCCGGTGGCCGAGTTGTTCGAACCCGAGTGTTCAGAGTTGAAGGAACGACGCGACGATTCGTAGTCGTACTGGATACGCTGCGCTTCGGTCATCTGGCTGAGATCCGAGTAGGCTGAGCGTTCGGTCATGCGGCTGGACCGGTTCATGTTGACGTACGCGCCTGCTGCAGCTGCACCAGCATCGTTGAACGGATCCGCAACCGCAGCCGCAGGCGCATACCCACCAAACCCGTCCGAACCATACAGTTGAGCATCATGCGACCAGACCTGCTGCATCTCACCTGGACCCGCCGTGCCCGTGGTATCCAACGCTCTATGCTGATCCATCACATCCGGAGCCCACGTCTCCCGCAATCCTCCATGGAACGACCTAATAGTATGCGCACGCGAGACCCCACCCTCCTTCCCTTCTCCTTCACCCTCCCCCTTCTTCTTCCTCCAAACCAATACCCCCGCTACCACCGCAAACACCCCCGCCAATCCACATCCTACCCCAATCAAACCATTCCTCAACTTGCCATCATCTCTACTCCCCGCACTCGTACTCTTCGCACTCTGCTTCGATCCCGCCGCCACCTTCCCGGCCACACTGAGAATGTTAAACGTCGGATCCACCTGACTCGCCAACTGCTGCGGCGCTCCCTCAGCAGCCGCCGTATAAAACGGCGAAGAGGTATTCGAAACCATCGCCTGAATCTCTTCCACACTCGACGTCGGAACATACGCCATATACAAGGTCCTTGCCGTACTCAGCGTACTCGCACTAGCCGTATCACTAGCATCGACCGAGTAACTCGACAGTTTCACCGTCGAAACTTTCGAAGACTCCAATCCAGCCGACTGGGAAACGAGATTCGGCATAAACGCAAAGATCTGCGCCGTCAAATCCGCCTGCGAGATGACCCAAGTCCACTGCATGTCTTGCTTGAACAGCAGACCGATCGCAGTGGTGTCGGGAGGCTGGTCGTACGAGTCGGCGGACGGAACAATAGTGGTGGGCAGATCCTGGGCAGCGGGAGCATTGTTGATGCCGGACGAGGAAGACGAGGTAGTCGATCCACTGCTGCCGTCATTGCTGCTCGAACTTTGAGATCCAGTCTGAGCAGGCTGATCGGCAGAAGAAGTGCTGCTGGGTGCCATATTGAGCGACTTGGTGTTGGCGTACCAGTACGGGTTGGTTGTGGCCGACGATGAAGTGGAGGATTCGCTGTCGGAGCTGTCAGAAGAGTCGGACGACGACGACGATGACGAATGCGAAGGAGACGACGAAGAAGCGCTACTGGATCCGGAGCCAGATTCGCCGCCCGTGTTGGTTCCAATGCTAACGGTACTGGTCGGAATGAAGCCCGTAATCGACGTCGGTGTAGGACCCGTCGTAATAGTGGCAGTCTGGGACGATCCCGATGTCGCAGTCGATGAACCAGTGCCGTCGTCCGTGGTAGAAGCACTGCCATTCGTCGACGTCGTCTGCGATGCAGTGGAACCATTGCTAGAGCTGTCGGCAGTCGTTGCCGGGGCCGAAGCGTCAGAAGACGAAGTCTGAGACGCAAACGGCGCAGTCGAACCAGTGTTACCATTATCGCTGCCATCAGCTGTGCTTGTGGGAGAAGACGTCCTCGAACTCGACGTACTGGTCGGGCTAGGGTTATCACTTCCGTCCGTCGGATCCGAGCTCTGGCTGGAAGAGTGTTGCGTCGGAGCGGTGCTCGAGATGTCGTCCGAGCCCGAATCCGACGGCGATGGTGTCGCTGACGGCTTCGCTGTCGAGGAGGAAGAGCCCAGGCTAATGTTGACCAGACTCTGAATCAGGCCCGAAGCTGTAGACGTCGGCGTGGCAGAAGTCTGAGACGAAGAACGAGTTGGCTGTGGAGTGAAGCTGTAAAAGTCGGGCTGCGAAGTCTGACTCTGCTTGCTAGCAGATGGCGTGGAAGTGGTGTTGCTATCTTGGTCATCGCTCGAATCGGATGAGCTGCTCGAGTGCGTCGAGTGGGTAGCAGTTGGTGTGCTCGACGAAGATGACGCGGTGGGCGAGCCGTTGTCGCTGTCGTTGTCACTGTCACTGCCTCCAGTCTGTTGCGATGCGGACGACGACGATGTGCTGGTGGGGCCCAGCAGACCGCTGAGCAAGCTGTTCACAGCATTACCATCGGAGCTGGTAGAAGTGTGAGAAGCCGACGACGCAGAAGAAGCAGAAGACCTGTTGGACGCGTCATCAGACGAGCTGGTGTGCGACGCGGAGCTGTGGCTGCTGGAAGAATCCGTAGATGATGCCGAATCAGCTGAAGATGACGACTGCGAGTGCGTGTGAGAAGTCGAAGTCGGGGTCGAATCGTCGGAGGAAGTAGCGGAAGGCGACGCGGACGAAGTGGAATGAGTCGAATGCGAGGTAGATGTCGAATTGGCGGTTGGAAGTGAGAAAGCGTGCAAAGAAGACGGCGACGTGCTAGCGGCATCTTGCGAGTCTGAGCGGGTGCGCACACTCGACAAGCGATGGGGACGCGACGAGGTAGAGTTGGAAGAATTGTCGACGGGCTCATCGAAGCCATCGTCCTCGATTTGCTCTTCTCTGAGCAGCTCGTCAATCTCTTCCGGAGTGAGGCCGTAGTCGTGGCGATGGTGCCGAGCTCGCCTGTTGATGGAAGGAGCATTGGCGGCCATCTCAGGGACGGGAGGGAATCGCTTGGACAAGCGACCGGCTCGAGCTGCATGTCGTCGAACCGCGTTGTCGGCGTGGTTGCCGTCGGCGAGGGCGGGTGCAGCTAGAAAAGAAAGGAGCAGGACCAAGTTCAAGCTGACAAGCATCAGCTTGAACGGTGTTTGAAACGAAACCATGACGCTGAAAGGAAGGAACAGATGCTGGAGGGTGATAAAGTTGGTGCGAAGAGAATGAATCGGTGCGAAGCAGAACGAGTTGGGATCGAAAAGTCGAGAGCAAGTGAAACAAAGTCGCGACAAGAAAACCAAAGGAGTGTGAGTATGACTGATTCAAGGAGCGGTGACACGGCGGAGATCAGGATGAAAGCATGCGTGTTGGTGGGAGGTGGGAGGGAGTTGAGTCGGATGACAAGAAAGGAGAGGGATGGAAGGGAGGATGGATGTGAAGTTTGACCACGAGGGAGGATTGTGAACAAGGGGCGATGATGGTCGAGGATGATGGTGGTAGTCCAAGATGATGATGCTGGCTACGGAATTGGACGCGAAGGCGACGGGAAGAGGCCATTGCGTGCTTTGTGTGTGTGAGAGGGGAAGGCGGGGCAGAAAGAGAGGGAGGAGCGTGCAAATGACTTACCAGTGGAAATCGGCAGAAGAGACTCGTCCGCTAGACAACGACAAATGAAGTGGGACCCGAGCGGAGCGGAAGCCAAACTTTTGCCAGCCGAAAGAGAAAGAGCAGCAGCAGAAGAGGAAAACAGTTCGCTGGAAGGAATCGAAGCAATGCGAGGCGGTCTGAGCGAGGTTGCAGAGAGCTACGATCGATGCACGAATCGTCGGTCGGCGGTGTATGCAAAGACGAGGGAGGGCTGACAACGAGCGGTCCGAGCTGATAATGGGATGCAGAAAAGCTGAGACCGAAGCAGCGGTGGGAGAAAGGGGAATGGGATGAGATGAAGAAACGAGACTGGTCTAGAGATTGTCGGAAAGAGAGATGCAGAGTAGACGAAGAGAGGGAGAGCGGAGGAGAAGAGCCGCGGTGGTGGAAGAAGCGTTGGAGACAATAGCGTGTGCTCGGTGTCTTATGCAAGCCACAGAGCCGGTCTGTGAGGTGGGATGGGAATGTAGATGATGGTCGAAATGAGTGTGAGAGCGTGACAGGAGAGTGTTGGTGGATTGCAGAGCGATAGGCTCGATGCAGACTGTGAAGCAGAGATGGCGTGGGACCTGAAGGCTAGGGAGGTGTGTGGTGAAGAAGAAGAAGTGATTGAAGCTCGACGAAACCAGCGAGGAGCGACGATCACAGGTGTAGGTGTGTGTAGAGGTGGGCGAGCTAGAAGATGCGGAAATTTGCGTGGGGAGGAGAGAGGAAGTACGAGGTGGGAGAGAGTGGGAGCGAGAGGGAGGGGAAGAGAGCAAGCGGCAAGGATGAACTAGGATAGCGACGACGACCAGAAAAGACAAATTCAGCGCCGAAGCATGACTCTACTTCCACTCTTGCTGCAAGCGAATTGTTCTGTTCTGACCTGCAGTCTCTGTTCTCCACGACGAAAGATGAAGGGGAAGGGGTGAAGCGATCTAAAAAAGTGTTGGTGCGAGACACGAGAGAGAGAGGACGTCGACGAGGAAAAGGGAAGGGACAAGCCGAGGTCGATGGTCGGGCCAAGAAACAACGTGAACGCGTGTGGCCGAATGGTTGTCATGGACGCACCAGCTCAGAGCCAAAAGAAACTGCATTAAATTGAAACTCAGAGCGCGAAACGAGCCAAACGTCAAAAAGAAACAAAGGCGCGGCGCGGCGCAAGCCAACAACCGCTCCGCTTGCTGCACAGGCACACACACACACACCATCCCCGAGTCTGAACTCAAAACTCGTTGACAGCACTGCAGCGGCACAGCAAAATGGCTGTACAGCACGCAGTCCTGTACCTCGCCTTGCAACACCTTTTTCACCGAGCACTTTCATGTCGGCGTGCGTTGTTCCGTCTCGCAATCCCGGCTTCAACGTCGAGCAATCACTTTTGAATGTGATATGAACTGATTTGCTGCCAGCTTCTGCTTCTGCTCCTGCTGCTGACCGTGTTTGAAATGAAGATGTGTCGGAAATGTGAAGAACAAACCACGCGCTAAGCTTAGCTAGTAACGAAGGGGCCAAAGAGGATTGCCAGCATTGCTTGCCGTGTGGATCAGGAACCCCAGACAAGCGAGAACAACACTAACACAAACTGCCGATCCTTTTCAATGCGAGCCAATACAACCATTTCAAAAGTCAAAATGACACAATTACAGCTTTTGTATTGGATCATTAACCACGCCAAATTGGTGTTCGGCGAGGCGAGAAAGCGAAAATTGAGAGTGCAGCAATGCAGCAGCAATGCAGTGCAGTGCCTTTCTGGAACAAAAGCATCAACCCACAAGAAAGGGTTCAAGTGGCAGTCGTTTTCATATTGTCCCCTCAAATTTTGGTGACAACCCGTTTGTCCCACATGATGCATTGCCTGCCGATCCCTTTTTTGCCCCTTTTTCGTTGGTACCACTGCAGCCCTTCGCCAGCAGACCAACACAAGCACACGGTAGACGCTCAAACACGACCACCAAGATTTTGACCTTGAGCGACCAAGGAGCAAGAGGCGGCGCGGATGCTCCTACCGCCAACAGCATGTGAATTCCACTGTGCAACTCACTGACCGCTGACGAGGCGTTGCCTTGGCAGCCCAGACCCCGACTTGCTTTCGACAGCAGCAACAGGCCCTTTCATGTGATGGGCTGCGGCTGCACGTTTGCGCGGGGCTGAAAGTCGAACATTCTCTTGCTCCTCACGTTTGAACTCTAGCCCCAAACTCCGCCGGGCTAGCCGCTTGCATTGTGTGTTTAGCAGCTGATTGACTCTTCCTTCCGAGACAAAGATTCGCACTGCTGCTCTTGTACAGTACGTGCTTCGACCTTAGTCACTGTAGCTCAGCTTCTTGTTTCTTAGCAAGAACAATTGTGTTCTTCTTTTACCTGATGACCTAAAGCCAAACCAGACTCGATTTGCGATTGTTTCGACGTTCGTGTATTGCAAACAAGGTTGTGGGATCGAGCCGACCGACGATTCTCGATTCTGAGTGTCATCAAAGTCGATCTCGTTGTACGCTCCAATGCTCTTCGGAAGCCTTCCACGAGGCAACGGTGTCAACACGACGTAAGCAACGTCGAGCCTAACCCTGTAATATTGCTATAATGTTAGAGCGGCATTTACACCCTTTTTCAGTTCTGGCGAAAAAATCCGGAAGCCGGAATTCTCAGGCCCCAGACGTCGATGCACATGTGATTCCAGATTCAATCCAATACCCTCTCGAATATATGCTCGTAGCATCCATCTTCTTTTCAGCTCACAAACTCATGTTGGAGAACACAACACACACACGGGCGCGTACATCCAGCAGATAGGACTCCCTCTTTAGATCGCGTGCGTCTGCTGAGCGTGCTGCGTCGCCGTTAACGTCATGTCGATCGAAACGCCCGCCAAACGCCAACGCACTGGCGACGCTTCTTCCAGCCTGTCGACAAAGCCACCACGAGCCTCTCTGACGACGGAACAGCGCCAATCCATACGTCATGCGCAAAGTCTCGAGAACGGCATTAGTGCTTTGCAGCAGCTAGACAGTCTCAGAAAAGGCAAATGCCATCTCGGTCAGATCGCATGGTCGACCCAAAACGTACTTGCTACCGCATCCGACTCACGGCGAGCCCCTCCGACATCAGCTGGCGGCCATGTAGTCCTGCAATATCCAGCTGCATCATCGTCAAAGTCAACATTGCGGCCTAGCTACCTCTATCCGGGCCAGCCGATCTTCACCACCACCACTCCAGCTGTAGGACCATCGCAACCGCGCAATGCAGCAACAACCGCCACTGAACCCACACGCTACGATGATCCCAGACACATCTCTTTCAGCCCTTGCGGCTACTACTTGTGCGCTTTTTTCCCGACGAAAGCTCCAGCGAGGGCGACGGCAATGGCGGCTCAGCAAAGTCTTCCGAACGCATCGTCTGACAGCGCAGCAGTCCTTCCAAACGCTCATGGTACTGGGGCTGTCCCATCAGGCATACCTGCGACCGACGCTAGTGTGCCATCTTCGGATCCAGCAACGTCCCTACCGCAGAATGGATCCGTCCCTGCCACCACAGACACGTCGGCACATCGACCCCCATCCAGACTTTGCTTCTGGTCGCGTGCAGAGACAGGCGCCCTCAACGACTGGAAGCTCATTCAGACTCTTTCCGTCACATCCAATTCCAGCAGAGACAGCATATCAGCAACGTCAAAGCCGGACAATGTGCTCAAAGTCAACGACAAGGGACAGCCCGTAGCCGGTAATGGCAGTCGAGCATCACCATCCGCCGCGGACTCTGCCGGCAGCAATGTTACGCTGACAGGCGGTGTCAAGCAAGTCGTTTGGCTCAATCGTCGTCGTCGCATCGTGCTCAACTCATCGTCCTCCTCCTCAAACCATTACGGTGCCAGTCCGTTCAACCGTCTCGCATCACGCGGCCCGAGCTTTCTTCCCGTTGCACCGGCATCGACAGACGATTCTGGACCGGATCAGGATGTCGCGTTGATGGTGTTTGGCGACCGAGGTCAAGTCACGTTGCTTTCGTCGCGCAAAGCAGAACGAGATGCAGCCTTCAATGCACTGTCCGGCTCGATGGGTGACGCAGGCTCGTCCAGCACTCTGCCTCCTGCCTTCTTCAACACGATACTCCAATCTACGCTCTACGAGCCAAGTCTGCAGCCTTCGCCGATCACACTCGATTCCACTCACAACCAGGTAGGGCAATCTCCGGAGAAGGCAGCAAACCACATCGAGAACGGGGTCGAGGACGACACTTCCGAGCAGGAGAATGACGCACAAGATCGCCTCACTCATCTTGCTGTCGGGATGCCAGCGAACGACTCGTCGCTTCTCGTTGCCTCCAAACGTCCTTCCAGCAGCTCCTCGCTCATTGACCTCACCGAGGTAAACGTAGACTTGCGCGGAGACTCGATCACAATGACGACACGTCCATTGCCGGCCTTGTCTCTTTCGTCTGCGGACCATCTCAGCTCGAACGACGCTCTCGAAAACGATAATACCTCGAGCCCTGTTGACCTTGACAATATCTCGATTCTGACTTGGGCGGAGGTAGACAGCACCAGCTCGAGCGAAGACAGTGAACCGCAAAATGCGGCGGGTCTCCGCCTCGTTGCATGTTCATCGCACGTGCAAGCACCCACCAGCGTACCAGACTCGGCTGATGAAGGCAGCGCGACGTCCACCATGCGCAGCAACATCGCAGTCTGGGATGTGCACAAAGCTGAAAACGAGCTCAGCGATGCTTTCGCCTCGCTCGAATGCAGAAAGACGGGACACGCTCCCAAATGGCTCGACTGGCAACTGCGTTTTGCTCGGTCTAAGACATTGACGAATCAGCTGGTGACTTCGTTGGTCGCCGACGCTCATGGGATGGCTGTGGCTGATCTCGCAGTGCTCACGAGCTTGACACCGGCTCAAGGAGGTTCAGGCTTGCTTTCCGAGAAACTCGGCTTCTTCGATCTCCGAACCGTCGAGATTGTTGCAGGCGGACTGTCGCCAGTGCCAGCACGAGCACTTTCGCGCTCCTCCCAACCTGTCGTTTCGAGCAATGGAGCGCTCATCGCCACGCTTTCCAGCACTCACGTTGGCGCCGAAAAAGGCGTGGTGATGTGGAAGCTTCCCCACTACCCTTGCAAGGCTCACGCGCAGCAATCCAACGGCACCGCAGAAGTCGACGACGAGACACGCCTTCGCATGTCGCAGTTGTTCGCCTTGTCCTGCCTGCGCAAGTCGGACTCGAGCGATGTCAGTCGAGCATTTGCTGCGTCGGCCTCCCAAGCGACGCCGGCAAAGCTGTTGATAGACATCGGAGACTTGCTCAAGATCACCGAGTCCAAAAGGCAAGATGTGCTGGTCAAAATCGAAGGCGCGACGCAAAAGGGACCGAGTCACGATTCCAATTCGATCCCGTTCCATCAGGCGTTGCGGTTGCTGAAGATCCGGATGGCGATCGATGGTGGGAAGGCCTCGACGAGCAGGACTGCGCGCTTGGAGCGGTTGGTTTTGGAGCTCGGTCTTTGTTATCAGGTGTTGCGCCTGGCTCGTGTTCAGGCTGAGGTGACGGTGCCGACGCAGCCTGCGGCAGAAAGCGGGAAAAAGAAGTCCGGAGGCGCTGCCAAAGCTGCCGCTGCGACGACCAACGTGGAGACACGGGAGCGCGTCTACTACCGCCTCGAGAGCGTGTGGCCGCTCTTGGCGCAACTGCAGTGGTTCTTGACGCTGTTGGATGGGATCAGTCGGTTGGCGTTAGCTACTTCAAGCTTTGAAGCCAATGCCGATGCTACTACACGAGACACGTTCGAACTCGAACTCGTCCAGATGCTCAACAAGCCCACCCCGCGACGACTCGTCTTACAGATCCTAGCCCACTTTTGCGACTTTCAAGAGTGGATCCTCAGCACCACCAAAAAGGAGAACCTGCCACCTGCGACACCTGTCACCGCTGCAGACGATGCTTTCTTCGCTTCCAACGGCGCTGCTGAAGCGACGATGCTGGCGGTCAGCGAGCAGATGGGGCTAGCTCGTGATTCGTTGCGGAAGGTTGTGGGTGATGCGTCGATGGATCTGGGAGAGTTTGCGAGGGTGTTGGTCAAGGTTGAGGGTGAGTTGGGTGGGATGGGGAGGGAGAGGGAGAGTGATCGGTTTTGGTGGGCGAGCTTGGAGGCGAGTGAGGGGGTGAAGGTGGACGGGTTCAAGGAGAAGCTGCTCAGCTCGATCGGGGAGTCGGGAGCGTTGGTGGACGTGCTGACGCTGTTCATCACGCCGCAGGATATAGCGGATGAGCGCAGAGTGCTGTATGAGAAGGGCAGACTGGATGACCCACTTGTCGACCAGGATGGAACTTCGCTGGCCAGAGCGCTATCCGCCATGTCAGCCAAGCGAAGCGTCGACGACGATCAGCGTCGCGATGTCGTCCGCAAAGTCTCATTGCAGACCGCCGTCACGCAAGCACGACTCCACAACGATGCTGCTGCGCTGCTACGTACGCATCCGACCACCGTCGTGCGCGCGTCGTCGGCGGCTGCATCACGCCTGCAACCTGCACTCGGCGAAAGTGGCCCGGAGAGCGAGTCGATCAAAGTCTCGCTGATGCGCGCGAAACGGTGCGTCCGGTGTCACGCGCTCTCGCAGGATCCGATCAGCGCGACGTATTCGATCCACCCGCCTGCTGCGACTGTCAACCCTGCAGCAGGGTTCGTGGATCCGAATCTGCCCCCGCACATCCAGATGCAGATGCAGATGATGCAGATGATGCAGATGCAGCAGCAGCAGCAGCAGCAGCAGCAGGGGGGAGTGCAGAATGGGGCTGTGCCACCGGCGTTGATGCAGATGCTTCAGCCTCAACCGCAGCCGAAGCTGGTCGGTGTGGAGGTGAGGAGCGAGCGAGGTTCAGGCGCGATGACGGGTAGGTTTAGGTTCGGGTGTCTTTGCGGTGGCGGTTGGTGGGTGTTGTAGAACTCTTAACAATACAGTAGGCGGTTTAAAATCTATTGCTTTGTGATGTCATGTGACGCTAGTAAGGCAGCGCACCACTCGGGTGGGCCGGATCAAACCCGCCAAAGCACGGCGGGAAGCTCTGCACGTCCCTCCCGTTGATCCACCTCAGCTTCCCCGCCTGCTCTACAAAGTCCCAAAAGCTCGGCGCGGTGTTCTGCTGCGGCATCGGGTCGATCTCCAACCACTCGAGTTCGGGTAGGTTTCCCCTCAGATCCGACCAGAGGCGGTTGAAGTTGGCGAACGCTCCCGAGATGTCGAGGACGAGACGGAGGTGGGTCAGGGTGGAGGCGGTGGAGAGGAGGGCGGAAGAGAGGGGAGGTTCGGGGGTGATAGGGTAGATGTCGAGGTGGGTCAGACCGGCAAAGGGGAGGGGCTGGTGGAGGAGGGAGGTTTTGGAGGTGCTTAGTGAAAGGTGGGTGAGGCGGGTGCGCTTTTGCGCCGCCGGGATCGGTGCGGTTGAGGTTGGTGGTGGTAGAGAGGGGTGGGGATGTAGATGCCTTGCTTGCCTCCTAGCATTCTGTGCTGCGGATTGTAGCTCAATAGCCGGCGTTAAGCCTCGATTCCGCCTCTCGTCCTCCTCTACGCCCTCCGGCAACTCCCTCACCTCCTCCTCCCTTCTTCCCTCACACTGTGCGCGAAACATCGCCACCACACCACTCGGCAAAAGCGTACTCTCATACCCCACCATCCTCAAACTCTCCAACCTCTCCAGCCCAGCCATACCCCGATGTCCCTGGTAGAACGTCCTCCCATCCAACTCCAGACTCCTCAGCGATGGCGCCAGCAGCGGCCAAATCGCGGGGATAGGCACCGCTTCAGCCGACCAGTACAGATGCTCGACCTGCTGCGTATGTTGCAGATCCATCGCGCGTAGTAGACCGAGCAAGTAGGACTGGTCGAGATCCATGTACTTGTCGGGTACGGATACCACTATGCTTCGTATGTGCGGGAGTGGGTGACGCAGCCCCGTACCTGCGGGGGATGCAGTTCGACGACGTTCAGGAGAAGTGGAACGGACGGAGAGCGTATCATAGTTCGAAAGCAGCGCGGATAGTCGTGGTAGGTGTTGCGGTGTGCGTATCACGATCGTGTGCCAGATGAGCGGCACGAGGGTGTTTCGAAAGCTTCGCGAAGATGATGCGAGAGAGAGCAAAGCGGTAAGGTCGGACCCGGTGGGGGAGAGGGCAGAGTATGGCGGGAAAGAGTGGATGCAGGGGAACGTGGAGGGTCGTATTTCGGTTGTGCTGTGAGGTGGAGCTGTGCTGGAGATGAGGTGCATGGCGATGGCGAAGATGATCTCTGCGGGGAGGCTTGGGATTCGTTTGCATGCGGAATCGTTGGGCGGGTGCTGGACGTTGAACGGCTCGTCTGGTCCCCTGTTGCTATTGGTACCAAGCTTCAGAGGTGTGACCGAGTCATCAGTAGCACGTATCATGGACAAAGCGCTGCCCGTTGAAGTGTTCGGCAAAGTCGCTCTCGACGCTGTCGCAAAGCTGAGCGAATCCATCAATCTCGCCGCGTCGGCGATCGATGGCTGCGATGGCGGACTCGTCATCCTGTCTGCCTAGCCGTCGTTGGCAGCGTTGAGTTCTCCCTACTTGGTACTCTGGCTTCACATCGCTTTTCGTCTTCCCTATGCACGAGCGTGCTCCTCGAGACAATCGAGATGATGGTTTCGGACGACCGTGCACACCCATCTCTCTCGCGTAGAGGTGTCAGACGGCGAGAAAAAGACGCCGATTGCCGGCCATTTCGGATTTTTTTGCCGTGTTAGACCACAACTCACCTTCGGCTTATCTTTTTTTTTCGGTCTTAACGGCGTGTCGGACACTGCTGACCACGTTGATAGCTGTCATCTCTCTCCCTCTCTCTCTCTCTTTTCGAAACTTTCCATGCTTCGAGAAAATCTTCCGACCGTTCCTCTTTCCTGCCTGCCAGATGGCCAGCAGTCCGATCCTTCCCGTCGAGAAACAGATCGACAGGCTCGGCTTGCCGCGTGGTATCGGTCATTTTTTCTCGTGTTGCCCTTTCTCCGAAACGAAAATTTCCCTTTGACACGAGTCGGGTAGTGCCAGATTGCAAGTTCGGGTATGACGGATGTGTCGCTCTTTGACTGGCGTTTGCTCTCTTCCCTCCCCTATCCTTTTGCACATGGCGGTTACGAAGGATGGTAGTGTCCGACATTTCGGTTCTGTCGGCTGGCTGTCCTTCTTTCGGTCCTTTGCCCATGATGTGGTTTGATATATACCCAATGAGCCTTGGTCCAATGTATCTCGTATAGTCCCCCTTCGTACATCTCTCCTGTATCCTACATTCTGTGACGAGCTCTGAGCATCTACACCATAGCGCAACCAACATGGCGCCTACACGCTCATCAGCAGAAGAAGCATGCTCGTCACGCTCTTCGACAGCAACCTCACCATCACACTCGAGCTTCTCGTCAGCCGACGCGACCGCGGTCAACACGGCGGCTCCCACGCGACGAAACAGTCTCTCCCTGCCACCCACTCTACCGACACCCAAGCCTGCACGCTCAGCAGACGAAGGGGTCTCGCCGAAATGTCTCGCTCAGCGTTTGCTTCAGCAGCAGTACCCGCACGACTTTGCCAAAGCTAAATCCGACGAGGTTCAGATCGACGTGGAGACGTGCGCCAACACTCTCGTTGCCAACACGCCCCGTGCGTCTTTTGACAAGGTTGAGCGACCTAAGCTGTCGAAAGACCTCAGTTCGGATCCCGGTTCAGATGTCGAAAAAGCGTCACCAACCTCGACCGACGAGTTCGGCCCAGCACCCGACGGCGGCCTCCAAGCGTGGCTCGTCGTCTTCGGCACCTTCTTGCTCATCATGACCAACTTTGGCCTGTTGACGTCGTACGGCGTCTTCCAGACCTACTACACCACGCATCAGCTTGCTCACCTCCCCGCCTCGACGGTGAGCTGGATCGGGAGCTTGCAAACCTTCATGATCCTGGGAGGCTCTTTCGTGTTCGGCAAGATATCGGACGACTTTGGTGCTCGATACATCCTCATCGCCGGTAGCGCTATCACCTTTGTGTCCATGCTCGGTGTTTCGTTCTGCTCGACGTTGATCCAGTTCATCGTGGTCCAAGGGGTGCTCTTCGGGCTGGGTGGAAGCATGCTCTTCCTGCCCGGTTGTGCGCTGGTCAACCAGTACTTTGACAAGCGCAAGGGCACCGCGATGTCGGTGTTGCTCGGAGCTGCCAGTTTTGGCGGAATCGTTTGGCCTCTGATCTTGCAGAGTCTGTTCGACCAGGAGAAGATCGGCTTCACATGGGGCGTCCGCATCGCCGCTTTCATCCTCGCCATCCTGCTCACCATCAGCAACGCCCTCATGCGACCGCGTCTGCCGCCTACGCCCAAATCGATGCACCAACCCTGGTCGCAGGTGTGGACGCTGTTGACGCAGGACAAGTCGACGTACACGCTGTTCGTGCTCGGCACAGCGGTGCTGTTTGTCAACTTCTTCGTGCCCTTCTTTACGATCGCATCGTACGCGAAGAAGGTCGGGTTCAGTGCGTCGATGGCGACGCATATGGTGGCGATCATGAACGCTGCTAGCATGGTGGGGAGGTTGGCATCGGGGCCGCTGGCGGATAGGTATGGCAGGTTCAACGTGCTGAGTCTGTTTGGGTTCGCGAGCTTTTTCGCGTTAGTGCTGTTCTGGCCGATTCCAGGGTTGACGTTGACCAAGGCTGGTGTGGTCACGTTGTCGCTGACGTACGGTCTGGCGTCGGGTGGAAGCATTGCTACGGTCTCATCGTGTGTCGCACAGATCTCGCCGAAGAACGCTGGTGCGAGGTTGGGGTTGATGTGGACGCTGGCTGCTCCAGGAAGCTTGGTCGGCCCTGTGATCTCGACCACCCTCGTCGGCAGCATGGACGGCAAATACACGGCACTCGCCATCTGGGCTGCCGGTACAACACTGATTGGCTCCATCATCATCGCTAAAGTCAGGTTCAACCTGTCGAGCGGTAAATGGATCGCCAAGGTCTAATCCCGCTCTCTCCTCCTTAAGCAGACTCTCATCGCAGTTTTATCATTTGTACACTATACCTTTTTATTGCATATGTCTCCATCTGTATACTATCACCATAACTCAATCGCATTGCATACATAAGATAGATCAGTCAACGTTGGTGTCGAGCCTCTTAGATAACGGCGCCATGTACCGAGCTTTGAGCCTCGGTATCGCCATGCGTCTTGTCGAGCTGCGCAGCCCGGGAGTCTTTCTGGGCATCTGCCCTGGCTATACGTTCGCAGAAGTCCTCCGGGAGATATCCCACGCTGAGTTTGTGCCATTGGAAGGAGTCGAACCATCAAGAAGGGCGTTGATACGTGCGCGCCTTCTAGTCCGAGGGAGGCGAAGCTCTTTGCGCAAAACTCCGATCGTCAGATGTTCGTTGCCGGGCAAATCCAGTGTGTCCCTAATGTCGAGGGGGAAAATGACGGCCATGATCAAAAGGAGGTCCTTCTTTGGGACAGGAGGCGTGTACTTGAATTCATCGATGGCGAAGTAACGTTGAAGGTCTTGTTGGCAAGCAGGATCGTAGAGGGAATTCCAAAATGCTAAGGTGAGACGTTTTTCCTCTGCACTGAAGTCTTTCGGAATGCTGCTGAGTAGCGAACAGGAAGCTGGGTCGTCGGTACCGTCCTCGGCAATCAATTTGACAGTCTTGCACTTCTTGCGTTTCTTCCCTCTTGGAGCGAGACGCACCACAAGTTTACGACCTCTGGGCACTTCACCATTACAGCGCCTACCATTCTTTCCCCCTCCACCACCTGCATCGCTCGAGGCAGGGCGATCTCCTCCATCTGATGGTTTGAGTTCAACTTGGGTAGCCGTGAGTCGTAGCAGTGACCATTCAAGCTGCCTCATAGCTTTCAACTCCACACTGAGCTGCTCGGCACCTAGACCCATCAAAAAGTGGTACTGATCCGGAGGATGGGAGAGGCGCTTGTCAGCGGGCCATTCAGGAATGGAGCGGCCAGATTTGCTATCCAAGATCGAGATGTAGAGGTGTTGGCCTGGCTCGAAAGGATCGTCCCAATCCAAACGCAGGCTCATTGTCTCTCGTCCACTGCCGAGGGCCCCTAGCGTGAGACGGCGAAAGTAGAGCTGCTGATAATGCTTGCAGACCCTGAACAAGCGATCGCGCATCCTGGGATCGTAAGGTGCCTGCAAGTATTCGCGGCCGTCCGCTGTGAACATCTTGCGAACGTTAATGATGCCCGTCTCCAGGAACTGCTCAGCCTCGATTTCATCAAGCGTGTATTTGTCGTAATGCAGAATGAGATCGCGTATATCCGCGAACGAACGTGCGGTACAACGCTTCGGTTCCACCGAGATGAACGGATCGCTTCCTTGCGTCTCTTTCACGCCGTCAAAGCCGATCCTATCTAGGCAGAGATCGGTAAAGTCGTACCCGAACAGCCTTCCGACCCTGTTGAACTTTCTGCGACCTTGTTTAACTGGGGAAGCCTTCCCTTGATTCTCGGTGGCGTGAGTGGCGACGAGTTGTTGGAGGACACCCTGCGCTTGTCGGTTCACGCTGAGTTCTCTCCTGAAGGCGGCGAAATTGAGTCGATTGGGCGGTGCAGCCCAAGCATCAGGCTGCGAGGCCTGCCTCTGCTGTCGCTGAACCTCTGGCATAATCGTAGTTCGCGAACAACGTTGAAGAGCATGTAGAAGGTTCTGGCGATCTGTTTTGTCGGCAGGGGGAAGGGCATGAGCGCACGCAATGAGGCCGTCGAAAGTGAGACGCATGCAGTCAAAGAGGTGCCCCAAATGCAACAAGGTGGCTGGCCAGGTCGTGAAACGTTGGCCGGGCTTGGTGGGATTGGGTGTAGAAAAGATGTCCACGCCACCACTGATGTCGCGCATCTTGTCCCATGCGTTTATGATCCGTTGAGGCATTGTTGTATCTAGGCGGATGGTTTTGGGATAGAGGCATTTCCGCTGTTCGTTCTGCTGCATCTTGAGAGGCTATCGATTGAAGACGGGCGATTCCACTTGTCGAGATAAGGCTAGCTTGATAAATATGGTGGGCTGAGCGAAAGGTGGATGTGTGCGGAAAGGAGAAAGGAGGGACGAGGATAAGACGGACCGTACGGCTTTCTTTCACATTCTCAAGTCGTGTGCAACAGTACCAGAATGGTTCTCGCACCATCAAGCCGAGAAACACTCCCAGTATGCGGTTGACATTCTGCCTGACAGACAAAGTCCCAATGCCCCGTGACGAAGCTTGCGCCAAATGAATGCGGTCAAATCACTTGGTCCTTCTTGCCGCCGCGCCGGGCTGATCTGGTCTGCGCTTCGCGGCTAGCTCAGCACGGCTGTTCTGCAAGCGAGTGTCAACCTTTTGTCACAATTGTGAACGCGTCACCACATGTCACATGTAGAAATATGCGTCGTACTGTATCACATCGACAAGTGCCGCATCACAACAGACTACGCCCAGACCCATGCGACCGAGAGTTCCACTCATTTGAGCTCAGGTTCGCACAAACTCTGCTATAAGATCACAGCACGGCGGCGTAGCATCTGCAACTGCCGCGTTCTTCATGAGTGCCATCGCTAGCACAACGCACACTGCATTCACGCGACTCGCGATTCGCTTGCAAGACATTACTCTTTCGAAGCGGTCGAACTTCGATCTACCGGCGAGAAGCTCAGAACTGGCACCGCCCACGCAGCGGTCATCCGCGCACCTGGTCTAGATGTTGTGATTCTCAAACTCCTACAGGCTTCGCTCTTTTGAGCTAAGCTTCACAGCATCAATGGCTCGTCAAAACCATCTCTGAGCTTTTCTACTTAAAAGGCAAAGAGCTCAACATCTCTCTGAACGATATGACATGCTCCCCCATCGTCTTTTCATCCTTTCCGGTAGCGACGTCTCAAAATCTCTCTCACCACTCGACCTATCACTCTTCTCCACCAGATTACCAGCAGACTTTCCGTCTCATAATGTCGCGGCCAGCTACTATCGACTCGGGTATCGAGTCCCCAGAAGTCATTATCGGACGAATCCGCTCTATGTGGTCCAGGACACCGCTCATAGAAAGAGCTGCGCTTGACAGCTATGTCGCTGACCTGCATGAAAGGCACGGCTGCGTTGCTTCCCAACAACGACTAATTAGTCCTTCCTCCTATGTAGTTCCTGCCGCCGAACCTCCTCCGAATGTCGCTCCAAATTCATCCAACCTCTCCAGGGATTTACGGCAACTTGCATCTGGACCCCCCTCCTACAATCCAAAGTTCGTCCTTCTCAAGCACTTCACAGAGGAGATCAAGAGTTCTCTCAAACACCTCAAGCATTTCGAACCCATCAAGCCAGCCCATCCTTCCGCAAACGAAATCTCAGTTGCAAGCGCTCGAGCGGGTCCTGTGATCGCACCAAAGGTCTTGATGCGTGGTCCGTTGGGTCGTCTCGAGTCTCTATTCACCTTCAAGATGCAAGAGCTTGAACTTTGGCATGGGAACGAGCCCACAATGCCGCCCTTCTCCACCACAATCAGCATGGATAAGTTCCTCGCCAGCGAGCGTGACACCGCAAGCCTCGTTCATTTCTACTGCACCGCTCCGGCAGGCTTCATACTGGGGAAAACGATCAATTTGATGAGAAACAGACGTCCACACGACTCTCTCCCTCCCGTACCCTCACAGCTGGCTACCGGTTGGGCCAACAGGTCCCAGACGATCAGCGAGAATAGCCTGACATCACCTACAGTAGATCTTGGGATGTCTTTTAACGATGTAGATGTCTACGAGCTGCAAGTGATGGTAAGGGACGATACAATCGCCGACGAGACCCTGAAAGCATACACCCGCAATGCTCCCTCGGTCAAGGCTCGTCACGAGGACCTCTCCCTGAGGTCCACGCAGACGCTTCCACAAACAGAATTTGCCATACCACAGAACTGCACAGGCAAGATCATCAGGATCCTTTCCATCCAGACTCAACCTCATAGTAAATTCTCAGGCCAAAATATCGCAGATGCTCTCGATCCTGTCTTCCGGAGGATGGCAGAGGGAGGATGCATCTCAATGCGAGAGATTCTTCGACTAGATGATCAAGCCGAGACTGGAAACAAGATTCTCGAGGAACGCGGCCGGTTCATTCTGGAATGTGCTGCTAGAGAATGGAAATTCATGGTGCAAAGGCGCCAGACTTGGGGTATAGTGACCTCTTTTGGGGCATCCATTGTTATCGAGATCGACTGGAACACCTCGAAGGACGACGGCGATGCGGCCATTTTCTATCTGATCCTCGAGAACACTATGAGGATTCCAGCGACATGTGGGTCAGGAACCCGGACGGTCTGCCTTGCAGAGGTCATGACACTACTTGCGCTGATGAACTTGGGTCAAGAGCCGCCGGTCAAGGCGACGTACGCCAACCTTTGCGAGAAGATTTGGAACGAATTCGACGGTGCCCCGCCAAAGGGCTCCTCGGGAGCGGATTCTCCGAATAAGCGCTCTCGTTCTGCCACTGATTGCCAGTCGGGAAGCAAAAGAAGCCCGTCGGAGCCTTCCGACAACAACCGCTCGAAGCGATCTCGCCTCGACAACGACAGCAGCACTCCCGAGATCTCACTTAGCTGGCTACGCAGCAACGAGCTACGGGCGAGGATCGAAAAGATGCTCTGCACAGATCAGCCAAATACGAGCCACGTCTTCACGAGGAAGGAGCGATTGGATAGTATTTTCAAGGCCATGCTCGAGTTTCGAAGCGGCGTGGCAACGATGGAAGAACTCGCTGGACATCTGCGAGAAATCCTGGGAGCTGTGAACAATGATCTATTTTGGAAGGTAGCTCAGCGCGATTACTCGCCAGTCGAGGAGCGTGAGTCCTTGAAGAGACAGCTCAGCTCATATCGCATACAATAAACTACTCTCTGTCTCTGTATTATCGTGACCCACACAAGTGTACTTACATCGCTACCAGAACCGCATAATATCATCTACATTATCTTACTTGCCGGAACCAAGAAAGTCGAGCATGTGTTGGGCGGTCGCATCGGCGTGCGTCAGCACGATAAAGTGGCCAGCATCTGGAATGACGGCGAGGTCAATCTGTCCAAAGTATTTTGCCGTGCTCATGGGCACTACGTCGTCCTTGTCTCCCCAAATGACGCGCAACCTCGAACCAAAGTGTCTCACCACAGCGCGATGGACGTTTTGGCTGTTGAAGATGGGGCCATCTTGCAAGCTCGAAGAGAAACTGAACTTGTAGCCTGGATGATACTTGGCCTGCCACCACGCTAGCGAGCCTTTTGGAGGGGTCGGCAGGAGGGGAACGAAGCGGAGCAGACGTTGGAGGAGCCAGTTGGGCAAAATGTGGGAGCGGATGAGTTTGACAGCTGGACGCAAATCCGCGTTGGGTGTACCTCCAGCGGGACACAGCAAGATAAGCCGATCCACACGCTGAGGATAATAGTGTGCGAAATGCGAAGCAATGGGACCACCCAGCGACATTCCGCACAGATCGAACCTGTCCCAGTGAGGCAGGTGCGCAAGCAACAGGGTGATCTGCGAAACAAACAGCGCTGCGTCGTGCGTCACCTGTGGAGAGTCGGAGTAGCCTCGACCAAACAGATCAAAGCACAGGATGCGGTAGCCTGCTTTGACCAAATGGGGAGCGATCAGACTCCATGCTGGGCAAGGTGTGGAGATGCCGTGCACCAGAAGCAGCTTCTTGCCGTCCTCCGGTCCAAACTCGTAGTAGTGGATCGTGCCGTAAGGTGTTTCGAGATCGGAGCCGTTGGGGAAGATGTCGGCAGGATACGGCTGTGAGTGGATCTTGGCGGGTGCTTTGAGGACTTTCGGGTAGATGGAGCGAAGGCGAGCGTTGAAGAAGAGGTAAAGGAGAGACGCTGTGCCGGCAGCAGCAGCGAGGCTCACTTTGCCCTTTTGCAGATCGGCAGTGTAGGACGAGAGAACTGACATGTCGAACGAAGCGGTGTGTGAATGATGGTGGTGGTCGATTGGAAGGATGACGAACTCGGTAGCCAGATTCTTATATGAGCAGGGGCGAGGAGAAGGTCGTCTCGGCAAGCGAGGACCGGGAATACAGGGTCCACCGAGTGCGGGGGAAACCTTTTGACCGAAAGGGAAGCTGGTGTTCACCAACCATGGTGAGAGCGGTAACTTGAGAAAAAGCCGCGGCGGCAACTGGCACGCACTCGCGCCCGCTCTAACAACTTGGCGATTTTCTTCATCGCTCCGCGTGGAGGAGGACTGTGCGCACAAAGTGACACTTTTGCATGCTTCGCTCTCCTACCTTCTTCCTTCATCACTGCAATCTCCTTACCACTCGACCGAGGGCCATCTCAGTAGCTTAAGGCTGCTCCGGGTCAGACACAATGACGACGGCAACACCATTGTCGTTGCCGTTCGTTCTCGATCAGAAGGACCACGCACCGGCATCTCATCTGAATCGGCGACTTTGGAACCCGGATAGGCCCAATTATCGCGCGATCCTCGCCGCTAATCACCCCAAGAGCTTCACTGATGGTCAAAGCAGCCTCATCACATCGCGTACTCAGAATACTACCAAGGCGTCAGCATCACAGGCCGATCTCGACCAGCTCGAAGATGACCTGCAGGAATGGGGTCTACCCTCGACGCCGACAAACTCGAAGCTAGCGGCACCGACGTCTGCCCTCTCGTGGGATGAGAACTCAGCACACGCCAGCTGCTCGTACCTTCAGACTCACGATGCAGCAAAAACAACTGTCGCCTCATCTCTGGACCAGTGGGATCCATCGATCTCGTTTGCTCCATACTCGTCTAGCGGCTTGGATCCCGTCAACCTGCCTTCATCGGGCCAGCAACCAACCACTTACAATCCAGGGCTTGGCCGCGTAGTCGCAGTAGGTAGAGATGACGGAACCGTCTCCATCTACCGTGCCTATGGCCGTCTCGAAGACTACGAATCACTATCATCAAGCACAGGTCCACAGCTGAAGGACGAAGACGACTCGCTCCCCGCCTCAGCTTCAGCTTCTGCCAATCTCTCTCACCTCAGCCAATCGCAATCTCGTCGCTCTTCGGTTATCTCCAATCCATCTCGGCTGCGCAGTCCTGAGGTGGAAACACCTTCCATCAGGTTGCCTTCTTCGGCAGCATCCAAATCGACCTCGTCTTCCGGCCGCGAGCCCAGTCCGCTCCTCTCGGCGTTTCCATACGTCGACCGCTCCCCTCTCACAGCACGCTCGATCATCTCAACAGCATCAGTAAGCTCGACTGTCGCAAACAATGTTCAGATCGACGAAGGCTTGCCAGCCAACAGTCTTCAGTCTAATGTCAATGCCACAGGCCACACCGCAGGCCGCACATTTGGAGAGCAAGCAGAGGATCGGTTGGAGCTGCAGATGGCTGCGGCTGAACGCAACGATCATCAGCATGGTGTGGTTGGAGGCGTGATTGAAAGGCTAGGGTTCGCTTCTCACTCGCACCCGCCATCACCACACCATCAGTCATCAAGGGAGCACTCACGTCATCCTAGCTCTCACCGTATGCGGCCGAGCGGATCTCATCAGTCTCCGGTCACTCCGCCGACCGAAAGTTTGGCTACGATGGCCGAACATCCTAAAATTGACGCATCGGATCATGAAGCCGCTCTTCCGGCACGCATTGATACTTCGCTGCCGCCTTCTACTTCAGATGCTTGGCTTCACGATCCCAGCCGAGGTAGCTTCAGCCAGCTCATGACACTGTACACTCGCGATCGCTCTCCTGTCGTAGCACTTCGACTTCTTCCGTTGCCGGCAAGGAAGGAAGATAGTCAGGATGCATCAACGTCGTCGACAACCGCTCAGCCGTCACTCGACAAGGTGGCTTTGCTAGTTGTTCAGGAAGCCGGCTACGTCTCAATGTGGTCGATCCTCGAAGGATCAATGCTCTGGCAGTCGGACCTGACCGTCGCCACCGTTGATCCCGTCAATGCAGAGTCTGTGGATTTGATGGCGAAGGAGAGCTCTGCATCGCTAGGCATGATGCATTCGCTGAGCCGGCAGCTCCCCGCAGCTATCGGCACACCACTGGCTCGCAGCCCAGCAGGGTCGGCTAGGGCATCACCGAGGCCGCCGACTCTGTCAGGCGGTGATGCGAGTGTGAGACGATCCATGCTTCGAGCCGCGCTCAGTACCCCTGATGCCTCGATGGGCTCGAGGCTGCGCGAAACTCATGGAGTCAAGCTCGCTGGCTCGGTTCAGACTTTCGAAGTCAACGGGCACCCAGTAGCTTTACTGTGGGACTCGCATTCGATGTCGGTTTTGATCATTGATGTGCTCGAAGGACGTCTCCTGCTGCACGAAGCCGTCGACAATGTCTCTTCAGCGAACACGCCTGCGATCCGTCTCGATGCCGATTTTCAGGATCGCCTCGAGCTTATCTGGTTCAACGAATCGGGGTTGAAGCTCCAAAAGCAGTCTATTCGCATATTATTGTCCGAAGTCAAAGGCAGTCAAGCAGAAGAAGCAGCATCAAGCCAGGTCAAGCAGCTCCTTGGCTTCGTATTCGACAATAAGGCCGAGGTCGACACCGCAGCCAAGGACACGTGGGCCCTTTCCGGCGAAGATGTACAAGCAGAACAGGTCTTCTTCGCAGCAAACCGAGTTGTCGTCCAGTCTCCAGCACGACTCACGATACTTAGCGCAGCGGATGGCAAGGTACATTTCACACAAGACACGAGTGCAAGTCAGCTCAAGGGCATTTACGGATCGAGTCGAGACGCACAGCATCTTCTGGTGAAGACTCAAACAGGGTTGGGCAGAATCGATCTGGCATCAACAGCCTCAAAACGTGTCGAGCAGCAGCATGCCGACCACGCGTCGTCGGGCAAGGCGAACTTCAATTTGCTTGCTGGCCATACTCCTAGTCGACTTTCGCTCGCTTGGAATCTTCCTGGAACGGGTGACCTCCTCGATAAGCTGTTCCTCCTCCAGCCCCTTGACACGGAGGCTTCGAGCACGACCGAGGATTCGAAGACGGAAAGGCTGCCATCGGACGAGCTGGCAGCATTCGATCTGACCACGGAACGGGTCGAAAAGTTGCTTGCTTCTTCGACGCCAGATGCAGCAGAAACGGGCAACAAAGCCCAAGGTGTTGAAGCAGATCGCATCACAGCTCTCTTGCCTCTCAGTCTCGAGAGAATCGCGGTGGCTAGCTCAGGCGGCATTCGGATCCTTTCTCTCTTGTCCATCGCAGGTGGACCGACGGGCGGCTCTTCGCAAGTCAAGGACGACGCGCTCGCCTCCCCTGCCGTCACGGAAAATAGTCTGGGCTCAGACCACGAAATCTGTCTGCTTCGGTCAGCTGTCGCTCCTCGATCGGGTCAGCGTCTCATCATTGGTGGAACGTTGCAGGGAGAGGTCGGATTCTGGCAGGCCAATCCAGCTACTACACAAAGCGCTGCGTCGACGTCCGCGCCTCAGCTAGAAGCTTCGCTCTCGGTCTCGACCACGCCCGTCGAGGCCCTGGTCGTCTTTGGCGACGAAGACAATACCATCCGACTTCACGGGTGCGTCGCTTGCATCTGTGCAGACAGCTCGGTTACGATCGTGCTGCTCGAAGGCTTCAGACTGCTTTACACTGTTCCAGGCCGAGGCGCACGTCTCACTTCGCTAGCAGTGCGGGCTGATGAGCTGCTGCTGACCTATGATGATGACAAGGCGCGCGTGTGGGATCTGCGGACGCAAGAGCTTCGTCGTAGCATTGCCACGGATCAAGCGCAAGCTCTGGTCGAAGATGGAAAAGGGTGGTGGACGATCAAAGCTATCGAGCCGTATAGTCCTCTGCATTCGGGTACGACGGGTGTGCTGTCTCAGCTTGCCTCTGCGAGGGATGGTGCCGCGGCGTCGTTGCTGGTGGACTTTCGACGTGCGATCGAGGCTGCTGCCCGTGCTGTGCGAGGTGCAGCCCAGTCTAGCGTTAAGGAAGACGCAGCTCCTCGAAGTGGGACGCACCCCGCAGCTCTGCGATCCGAACAAGATGCTGAGCGGAACGCGGAGCCAGCGTCCATCGGACTGGGCTCGCCGGCTGCGCGAAAGGCGGTCAACATCATCCGACCCTTGCTGCCGACAGTGTTTCCGACTGGACTTGATGCCGATATGGATGCGAAGCTGGCCGCGCTGCTCGATCTGGAAGAGTCTGCATCTCCTTTACAACACGAAGGCCATAGCAGACTCAGCGTCGGTCTCCATTCTGCACCTGATGCGCTCATGGTAGGCGGACCCGATTCAAAGACTGATGTCATGAAGGCGTGGAAGTTGAGCTCCCGGCTCACGACGACACGTCTTATCGTGGCGTCTGCTCTACTGCGCGTCCTCAGTCATGTGAGCGAGTTGCAGGGTCTGGCAGAGGATCTGCAGCGCTTTGTCGAGGACGAAGCACGCCTAGCATCGTTAGTCGGAGTCGGATTTAGAGGCGTGATGCTGAACGAGCTAGTGCCGTACTGGCTCGACAGCAACACGGAGCTGCAGAATGTCAGCCGAAGCATGTTCCAGGCAGCTCTGGCCCGGCTGGAGCAGGAGCATCTCGACGAGCTTTGCGGTCAATGGCAAGGTCTTCTCTCGTCGGCCAAGACTGCTTCACAAACCCCGAAAGTCCGAATTGAAAGCAACAAACCAGCGTCGACGTCGATCGAGGAGGCCGAGCTCCGAACCCGCGCACTTGCTCTGCTGGGCAGCATCGCGGTGGAGCGGTACACGAGTCTTTCGCCGCGGATGCTCAAGGACATCGCCACCACGATTCACGGCGCTATCGTATCGGATAAGGGCAGCGAGATGCGATCGCCACAAGAGCTGCAGATGCTTGCCGTAGCGATCGAGCTTTGTCGAAGCGGGTTCTCCATGTGGCAGCACTACTTTGACGCTACGGAAGTGGTGCGGTCGCTGTTTGCTTTGAGCACTTCGTCAAGCGGCAGTGGCAGCAATGCCGACGGCGATCTGCGCACGCTAGCTCGAGCAGCGACTTTGCAGATCGCAGCCGAAAACACACCGCTGTTCATGACGACCCTCTCGCTCGACATCCTCCACGCACGCTCGCCAGCGCACTGTTCGGCAACGATGCGACTGGTCGCTTTCATGGTTCGCAAACGGCCGTCTGTGCTAGTCGCCAACTTGCCGCGGTTAGCCGAAGCGGTGGTGAAATCGCTCGATCCCACTCACACGACGATGCGGGAAGCGGTGGTCAACGCGGCGACGGTGATGATTTCCGAGCTCGTCTCTACGTATCCGAGCGTAAGCTTCTTCGGCGCCGGTCAGAGGCTAGCGGTAGGAACGCACGAAGGAGCGGTGATCATGTACGATCTGAAAACGGCTACGCGGCTCTACGTGCTGGAAGGACATCGTCGACGCGCCGACGCGGTGAGTTTCAGTCCGGACGGTCGTCGGCTCGTCACCATGAGTCTGGAGGAAGGCCGGGTGTTGGTGTGGAAGACTTCGTCTGGGTTTAGTAGCTTTTTCTCACCCGGACAGATGCCGAGACAGGGCGCGACGGATGCAAAGCTGACGGATGGCGCGTACAAGGCGTTCTTGTTCAACGTCGGTGATCAGAGTCTGGCCAGCTCGAGGCCGGTTTCGATGGCGGTGGAAGCGCAGGAGGAAGAGTTTGTCGGGTTTGATAAGATTGGGTTTCACTGGAACTCGGAGCGCAGCGTGAAGGTGGGGATTGGGGAGGCGCAGCTCAATATTAGCGTAGATTAGGTCGATGTTCAATCGAAAGCATTCTTTCGCACTTTGTTGTCGTTTCAAGCGGTGTTGAGCGGTGGCTGTTGTGTCTGATGACGCCGAAAAAATCGTCTAGGATGTTAGAGTTTGGAGAGCCTAATTTAGAAGTTGAAGCCACGCCCGCAATTTCTCACAGAGACAGGGGCCGCGCCTGGGAGGTGTTGGACCCTGAATCGCTGCGGGAGACCCCTAACTCCTCTTTAGCCTGTTGGAAAGCTTGAGCTCCCTTGCTCTCCGGCTCTGCCATGCTATGCTATGCGCTGCTACTCTAAAGACATATTCCTCACAATGCTTTCTCGCCCATCCGCGGCACCTTATGATATGAAAGCTTCGGTGACGGGGGGAAAAGGGGGCTTCGATGATGGTGTGTGTGGGACGAGCTGCGTCTCGCTTGCGCGTTTTGACAGATGTAGAAGTGTCAACCAACAAGGCGATAAATTCGACTGACGCTGCGCCCCGTCTTCGGAGGAATTTCAGCTGAGAACAACACTTTTGCCGTGAGAACTCGCCGGCCCCTGTCATGAAACGAGCTGAAATCTCCTCTCTTTGAAGCTTAGCTGGCTGACATTCTACGAGACCTCACTTGGTCCCGCTGTGCGTGCTGTGCTTTCTCCGCGCTGCTTCATGCCCGGACAAGGTTTGCCGCCGCCCAGCCCGTCCCGCCCACTTACCTTCGTCTGCAGGCTCGTGCGGGCGCATCACTTGGACTTGCCGCTGCTCTTTCTAGCTCCGTGTTTCGAGGTCTGACCTTCCTTTCTCGCTTCCATCATCGACCTATCCTTTACTCCTCACGACGTCGACTAGTCCTTCTTTACTCCCTCATTCTCCCATTCTCTCTCTCCTTTACGAACAACTATCAAACGACTTGACTCTACCATCCTCTAACGCTCTCCTTACGATCGCTCATCGCCGTTGCCTTAAGCAACTGCCAGAGTCAAAACGATATGGCCTACTACTCAAGGCCACCCTCGGCCGCCGCGGGGCACGCACAGGACGAAGATCAAAATCCCTACTATCCCGATCCGGACCTTATTGTCGGTAGCGGTGCCAACAACTCCTTTGTCAATCCCTACGAAGCACCCTCCTCCGCCTCGCACGCCTCTCCCTTTTCGGATGCTCATGCTGCTGGTGCTCCAGCGTCGGTGCTACCTGTCTCCCATCAACCTCGGATGTCATCCCTGACACCACACCAGCAACATATGAGCATCAGCATCGACCCCAACCAACCGTCTCACATGCCTCCCCTCAGCGAGAGCTTCTACACACAGGCAGCATACGCCCTCGCTAGCCCGCCTCCTGCCGTTAGCCCCGCGGGACATCTTGCGAGCCTTCCGGCGTACTCCCAGGCAGCAGCGGGGTCGGTGGAAGGCGGTGGATACACGTACTACAACCAGAGCGCAGCAGGGCACTACTCTTCGCTCGGTCACGGCGAAGGCGACGACGACGACGATGACGCCGAAACAAAGTACTCTCCGGGCTCGGTGTACGACGAGAAGCACGAATACGGTCGTCCTGCATCGGCTGCTGCGGGCGCTTCGCCGCTGGGAAGAGCGGGCGGGATCGCGTACTTGCAAAGCCCTTACGCTCAGGTTGCGGGCACCGACGATCAGGATGCCGAAGTTGACGACCCTTACTCCGCTCTCACTCGCGAGACAGCCTTCGGCGGCGGCGAAGACGACGCCGGTGCGTACGGCTACGGTGATGCCGGCGTACCTCCTGCCGGTCAGTTTGGCGACAACCACTTTGACACGCAGCACTTCGGACCTGCTCCTGCGCGCGGTGCGCAGCTGCGACGACACAAGACCAAGAAGAACGTACGCCTCACCAAGGGAAACCTCATCCTCGACTGTCCCGTGCCCACCAAGCTGCAGACCTTCCTCACGCGACGCGCCGAGGACGAGTTCACCACGATGCGCTACTCGGCCGTCACGTGCGACCCGGACGACTTTGCAGCCGAGTCCTTCACCCTCCGCCCGGCGCTGTACGGGCGGCACACGGAGCTGTTCATCGCGATCACCATGTACAACGAGGACGAGGTGCTGTTCTGCCGAACCTTCCACGGCGTCATGAAGAACATTGCGCACCTGTGCTCGCGCAACAAGTCGCGGACGTGGGGCAAGGAGGGGTGGAAGAAGGTGGTGGTGGCGATCATCTCGGATGGCAGGAAGAAGATCCATCCGAGGGTGCTGGACTGTCTCGCTGCGCTGGGTGTGTACCAGGACGGCGTGGCGAAGAACATGGTCGATGGCAAAGAGGTGCAGGCGCACCTGTACGAGTACACGACGCAGCTCTCGATCGACTCGAACCTGCAGTTCAAAGGTGCAGAGCGCGGGCTGGTTCCGATGCAGATCATCTTCTGCCTCAAGGAGAAGAACGCAAAGAAGATCAACTCGCATCGGTGGTTCTTCAACGCCTTCTGTCCGATCCTCCAGCCCAACGTGACGATCCTGCTGGATGTGGGTACGCGGCCGGAGAACAAGTCGATCTACTACCTCTGGAAGTCGTTCGACCTCAACTCGAACGTCGCCGGCGCGTGCGGGGAGATCTGCGCCGAGACCAAGGGCAAGTGGGGCGTCGGACCGCTGCTGCTCAACCCGCTCGTCGCGGCGCAGAACTTCGAGTACAAGATCAGCAACATCCTCGACAAGACGACCGAGTCCGTCATGGGCTACATCTCGGTGCTGCCGGGAGCGTTTTCGGCGTACCGCTACATTGCGCTGCAGAATGACGAGTTCGGACACGGACCGCTGGCGTCGTACTTCAAAGGCGAGAACCTGCTCGGTGCGGACGCGGACGTGTTTACGAGCAACATGTACCTCGCCGAGGATCGAATTCTGTGTTTCGAGCTGGCGGCCAAGCGGGGCCACGGGTGGGTGTTGAAGTACGTCAAGTCGGCGAGGGGCGTGACCGACGTTCCCGAGGGGCTGCCCGAGTTCATCAGCCAGCGGAGGAGGTGGTTGAACGGTTCCTTCTTCGCGGCGGTGTACGCGCTCTACCACACGGCGCAGTTCGTCCGCTCCGGCCACAACGCCTGGCGCAAGGCGCTGTTGGTGTTCGAGAGCTTCTACAGCTTCGTCAACATGTGCTTCGCCTGGTTCGGCCTGGCCAACTACTACATCTTCTTCCGCATCCTCACCACCTCGCTCGAGGACCCGACGTTCCACCTGCGCGGCATCGGCGTGTTCAACGTGTTCATGCAGTACATCTACATCGGCACGGTGGTGGCGAGCTTCATCTTCGCGATGGGCAACCGGCCGCAGGGCAGCCGGTGGAAGTACTGGGCTGCGGTGCTGATCTTTGCGCTGCTGACGGTGTACATGATGGTGGCGGCGGTGCTGTGCCTGAGCAAGGTGGTGAAGCGGGTGGAGCACGATGCGATCTACGCGCAGATGGTGGTGAGTTTGCTGGCGACGTACGGGGTGTATCTGATCAGCTCGTTGCTGGCGTGTGATCCGTTGCATCTGGTGACGAGTTTCCTGCAGTATCTGCTGCTGGCTCCGACGTACATCAACATCCTCAACATCTACGCCTTCTGCAACCTGCACGACTTCAGCTGGGGCACCAAGGGCGATACGACGGTCAGCAAGGATCTGGGCGCCGTCGTTTCAACCGGCAAAGGAACCGTCGAGATCACGCTGCCGACGGCGCAAGCAGACATCGACACCGCCTACGACGACGCGCTCAACAACCTGCGCACCCGACCGATGATCATCCGCGGCGACGCGAGCAACGAGGAGAAGGCGGCCCGCCAGATGGACTACTACAAGAACATCCGCACCAACGTCGTGCTCGCCTGGGCGCTCAGCAACGGCGTCGTCGCCGCGTTCATCCTCAACGGCGACACGACGGGCACGTTCGACTCCGGTTCGGGCGTGACACGGACCAAGGTGTACATGGTGCTGGTGCTCGTGTTTGTCGCGGGCATGGCGTGTATCCGGTTCATCGGGTCGACGCTGTACCTCACGATCAGGTTGATCAACGGCTAAAGGTGGAAGGTGTGTCGTTGGTGTCCGCACTCTCTATTTGGAGCTCTCTTTCTCTCTTCGTCTTTCTTTCCTCTGGAATCCTTCCTTGTATTCTCGGAACGCTTTCGTTTGTCTCACTGTTTTTGTTCTTTTCTCGCTCATACGGACCTTACGTTTTCTATTCTCGGGCTCGGATTTCTTCTCTCTCCCATTGTACGATATGTGATACGATCTTCTGTTGCTTCTTTTCATGCTCAATCAAGACTTTGACGCACCTCTGCCTGCTGTGTGACGCCAGATCAATGTGTTCCTTGAAATGTGCATTGGTGCGCAAGCATCTAAAAGTACACGATGAGAAGTACGATGCCAACTTGAATCGTTCAGACCGACACCGACGCTTCATTTCCAGCCTGGAGCTCGGCACGCCGTGTCTCTGCAACCTTGACCCTCTCCACCACATCCTCCGGCACATGCAGCCCATCCGGCGCCTCGTTGAGCGCAGCATACGCCAGCACGCGCTTCAAGATGTTCAAGGCTCTATCGACCTGCCCCAAGATGGGCTGTGCTTGTCCCGAAGCTGCAATGAGATCGCAAGCGCAGATGACGTGACGGACGAGCGTGTCGACGTCAGATACACTGGTGTGCAGTGTTGTTTGGTCGACGACGTGCGCGTCCAAGTCTTGCTGCATGGTGTCGATCATCTCCTGCACGATGGTGAGCCAGAACTCGATGGTAGGATGGTGCTGCTGCTGCCGTTGGAATAGTATCGACTGTAGATGATCCGCATCGGTTGCTGTAGCACCGTCCGACGTTGCATCCTGCGCATTGCTCCACAGCTTGTACTTGCGCCAGATGGTCAGTCGCACCCAGACGTGCATTCGACAGAACATCTGCAGCGTCCTTCCGAGCACGTTGTGTCTCTCTGCCTCTGACCGTGGTCGATGACGTACGAAGGACTTCTCCAATTCGTCCAAGGATTGCAGATAGCCTCTGACTTGCGCGAGCGTCTCTGGCGAGGGTGATTCTCGCTGATCGACCTCCTTGATCTTTTCGAGTTGCGCAAGCGAGACTGTCAGCCGAGACAGATGCGCTGACCTTCGCATGAGATCTTGCGAGTGGAAGAAGGGCGGCGGCAGATCTTCGGGCAGCAAGCTCGGCTGCCAAAAGGCCATAGGTCGAATGTCGTGGATGAACTCTGGCAGGTCGACCTCTCCGAAATCTTGATCGGGCTGAGCAATGTACTTGCGGAAACGATGGCTGATGCCGGTCCAACAGAGTCGGACGATGGATTCGTACTTGACTTCGGATTCTGGAGAGTCGGACTTGAGCGGTCGCGACCAGTACAGAGGCGAGTCAGGCTCGCTATCTTGCAAGAGGGGTTCGCGTGATGAGACGGTCTCGTGCAGTCTGAGCGTACGAACGACATTCTCCGCAAGCTGGATGAGGCTGTTCTGCTCTGTGCTTCCATCTGGTTGGGTCAATGCAAGGATGCTGGCAGCTTGACCCATAGCAGGTGTGAGTGCAGATCCGTGCGCTGTCGAAGTCTTCAGGTAGTCGGAAGCCATCTCCGACAGCCGCATAGCAAGACGTCGTGACGCCTCGTTGGCGGATCGCATGTCTGAGGTGCGTTCATCTGCAATGCGAGTCTGGTGCATGTCGCACGCCGAGACGGCCAGCACCGCGAGATACAGGGCTGGGTCTGCGCGAGCATAACCTTGCTTGCCCGACACGGCGCCGAGAAGGGTAGGTGCATGAAGCAATCCGAAGAAGACGGCGTTGGATTGCACGAAGCGGGTGAGCAGGTGTTTGACGATCTTGGTGGATGTAGACCTGGATCGACCAAAGACGCCGAGCAGCTGATTCCACCAGTCCTCTCGGTCGCCGAACGTAGGCTCCATGGGGATGGGGCAGGTGTTGTTTTGGATCATTGCTAGGTCGGAGCCGGGCATGCTGCTGCTGGGAGTCGAAGAATTGGATGGATCTGAATCACGGCTGTGGTCTGGTGTATCGCCCGGAGTGGAGCGATGCGGAGAATCGCTATTGTCTGTTTTGATGCGCTTCAAAGGTTGGCTGGAAGGAGACGGGTCGTTCTTCGAGAGCCCTTGCTCGCCACCAGGCATGTCTGTGGGGTCGGATCGCTTCGTTCCCCGTTCGCGAGCAACGTTGCTCGCATGAGCGTGATCCTGAGTATCGATCTTGTTGTCCGGGCTGCGCCCCGCAGCTTTTCCTTTGGTCTTTGCTGGAGCGTAGACGCAGTCGATGTTGCGGCGTTCGCAGTGTCGGCAGGGCGTTGCTCCGTCGCAGCGCAATTTCCGGACTCGACAGAAGGAACAAGCGACTCTGGCGCGCGGAGGATCAGCATCGCCAGTTGTGATGGCAAGAGCTGGAGGACGTGATTCGACAGGCGAAGTGACAGGCACAGGTTCGCGATGAGGTAGAGCTTCGGGCGCGAGGTGACTGTGGAGAGCGGATGACGCCAACGAAGGGATTTGAGTGAAGCGTGGAAGCGGACGTTCGTGCTGATACCTGCGCCACTCTTCTTCGTCCGATGCTCGTCGATTGTGGAAAAGTGTCTCGGACGAAGGTATGGCTGGTAATGGCATGTCTTTGACGGGATGCGCTTGCGGATACATGTCGGTCTGCTTGGATAGGTCGTGAGCATGTGTGGGCCATGCATCGGCTGGTTCTGGCATGCCCGAGTATGTTGGCGCACGCGCATTCCAGCTGTGGTAAGGACCATCGCGCGGATCGAAAGGCAGACGAGATGGGCCGGCGTGGCTGTCCGGGTAGTAGGTCGAAGCAGATGATGCGTCCCATTGGATTGGTGGCAAAGCGTGCTCTGGATAGCGAGCCGGATCGCGGTCCCGGATGGGCATTCTTCTCGCCATAGTGTTTATAGCAGAGTGTGCGCCAGTTGATAGGGCTATGGCTGGAGCGACAATGTGCTGTTTAACATCACTTTGCCTAGTCAATGTCGGAGCTGAAGTGGATGACGAGCTGGTGGTGCATCGGATGAGGCAATGATGGACGACAGATGGGCCCCGAGATGGATGGAAGCGGAAAGAAAGGCCTGATTGACAAAGCAATAAAAGGAGCGATGGAGTCGATTGCAATGAAGCGCTGATTGCGAGCTTATTCCAAGGCGAGACGGTGGTTTCGGCGATCCCGCCCGCTGCGACAAGTGTCAAGTCGATTCGAGTGGCTGACTGTGATCAGAGTGTCCTTTAGAAGGACGATCGTGGTCTCTGAATGTGGCGTAGCGTGGGAGCGATGTGACTTGAGACGAAGCGTGGCGGTTGCGGTTGCGGTTGCGATTGTGATTGCGATTGCGGCTGTGGGAGTGGATGGCGAAACCTTTGCATGTGATTGACCGGAATGGGCGCTGAAGCTGAGCCTTGCGATCGGAGCCAAAGTGCGAACGAACGTGCTCTGACTTACACTCCGTCGGGTGAACCGATAGAATCGATGCACTGCAGTGTGAGTGGTGGAAGCAAGTTCGGAAAGACAAACGGATCGTAAAGCACCGCTAGTTCAGGATTGCAAGCTAACTAAGTCAAGAGTCAGCAGATCGGCAGCGCATTCGGAACAGATGCGTAGCCCAGCATCCGGTCAGCCTATCGCGCCGAGCGCTGAGATCAAGCATATGCATCTTTTTCAGAAGCCGAGCTGCACGATTGTCACTGGCGACAACCTAAACAAAAATACGCGAGGGCAAGGGGGAAAAAATTCAGTCTCAGAGTGCACACTCACACAACTGCATGAAGCTCATGTTGCGTTAGTTACGTACCGAGACAGAGACGAGAAGAAACCGGAACGAGCCGCTGCTGACTATTCAGCTAACCGGCTGCTTCGTTTTGCCGATGCCTCCTAAGCTTGCTGATTTTCCGAGATTGATGCTCAAATTGAGTGGGAATAGACCCCAAGATACGGATCCGAACTGTCAATCTTGCCATCACACAATGTGAATTCTACGCACAACTTTGATCACCGCAACTCTGCCATTCTCCGACAGATGCAATTCTATGAATTCAAGCACGAGCTCCGCGTCTTCCGAAACCATGTGATGGTAGGCAATAGCGGGGCCTCAAAAAGTAAAGCTCGAGATGCAGTATCACCATCGCGGTCGTCCCGATTATGAGTTGATTTCTTGAGCTTGACGACAGGACGACAGGGAAAAGACGGAGATGTGGATCTGCATGAGTGATCCAAACATTGTCTTCGGTGACGCCGGTGATGGGAGCAAATCGACGATCCGGGCAAATTGACGCGGAAAAGAAAAGTGTGGCAACCGCGCAGAGGTCTCTGATCATTGTTCTGCTGTACCGCTTCATTGGAAAGGGTGGCGCGCATTGTATCGTTCGGCAAAAAGCGCAGCCGCTGCAGAAACGCTCTGATTTGAGTAGCGAATTGGGCCTGAAAAAAATTTCAGGACAGAAAAGAAAAGAAAAACTAAACTCAGCAGGAACAAAAGGGCAAATCAAAGCATGGCAAACGCAGAGAGAGAGCCATCTTGGCGTTACAGTTGCGGCGCTTCATGCTGTGATGCTGATGGCTGCCATGCGCTCGGTTGCCAAGGTGCTGCATTTGCATTCCCACGCTTCCGTTGTCAAGATACGGAACGCTCGGCTTTGTATGGACGGACAGCCCGTTAAGCCCACTCAGTCTAGTGCTCTGCAGATCCGACGGAATTCGGGGCATTTGCCGATCTCGTTCTCACGCTCGAGCCTTGTGAAGAAGAGGCCTCATGCTCCTTGTCGAGGCAGAGGGCAGACTTTCGCCCAGGGATCGTCGCTGGCCTTACTGCATCTCTTCCGTATGGGGCGAGTCTGGTGCATTCAGGGCTGAGTCGGAAGGAATCTCTTGCCCTCGTGACCTCGTCCATGCCGAGGGACGGCGCGTGTACCTGCTGCGCTTGCAGCAAGGTGCTTCGAGAACCTTATAAAGACGGGAGCTTCTGAACTGACCACGCAGCCTCAGCTTCGGTTTTCGCAGTCCGACATCACTATCGAAGAACAATGAGCGCGGCAACGCATTCCCAGGCGCTCGGTACAGCAAGCGAGACGCATGCTGCTGCCTCTTTGGCGCATGAAGACGACGAACATTCTTCCATCGGCTTAGGCGTAGCACCTACGTCAGCTTTGTCCATCGAGGTCATGCACGGTCGCATGGGCTGCGCTGTCTTTCTCGATGAGGAGCAACAGCTTCTCCTATGCGAGGACCTTCCTTGCGATTTCGCATTTCATGATCAGGCTCCGGTTCCATCGGCCCGAGATACCGTACCGCCGACGGAAAACGATGAGCGCGAAACAGAAGTGCCGCGGGCCAACTTCAATGCCAACGCCAATGCCCCTGCTTACGGTGATCCTGCACACGGATATGTAGGCAGCTGTGAGTACCGACCTCGGTATCTTTGACGTCCCGTTTCGGCTAAACCTCGCGCTCACACCATATTCTGCCGAAGCAGTGCTATCGCAATTCGATCCAGAATTGATCGTCGTGTCGTCCAGATGTCCAGAAGCGCTTCTCGACATGCTAAGAGGCTTTAGTACGTATACCGCTGCCATGTGAAAGCTCCCAGCCGACATCTGTTTGACTCTTCTCATTTGTGGCGCCGTTCGGATCTCGATAGCCGAACGACGCCGAGGAACGGTCGACATACGTCCAGCAAAATACTTTCAGTTCGCCTTGGGTCTATCGAGCATTGAAGAAGCAACCGCGTTCAGTCGACCAGGTGCCGCCGATAGAGAGCCTCCCGAATACACCTCGAACGATGAGCGGTCCATGTCGGCTCTTGTGATGCTCGACGCAAAGGTGTCCACCTCGAAATCCACCCTTTCGGTATGTTGGCGGTCCCCTTTTTCTTTCGCTCTGCCTAGACCTCGTCGAGAGCGAAAAGCTGACTCGGACGGCTCGTGCTCAAGATCTCATCGGTGGGCCCTCTCTTGTCGAGCCTACGCAGCAGACGCGAAATCGGTCGATCTCTTACCCTCTCGTCGCTGTGCCTGGACGATCATTTGTTCCTCGACGAAAACACGGTAAAGAGCCTCAGCATCTGCTCCAGTGATACGCATGGCTTCGTCCATGCCAAGTCGGGTCGAGAAGGATTCTCCATCCTCGGTACGTGCCAAGGAATACTTCGTTGGGTTTTGATCTGGAGTCTGACATCGCCGTCTGGGCGGCCACCTTTTGTCACTCCCAGCCATGATGAGCCTCACTTGTTCAAAGTGTGAGTGAAATCCTCATGAAGCGCCCGTCTCTGCCAAGCCCCAAGCACGTCACGCTGACCGGCTCGGCAAACGTGACTGCTATTCGACTGCGCAGACTCTCAACCGCTGTTGAGGCGATGGATCATGCTCCCGCTCGCAAAGCGATCAGAGATCCTCAGGAGGCACCAAGCCGTCGAAGTGCTCGTGCGACTCGAATCCACTACAGACATGCTGCGACTTCGCTCTCAGCTCAAAGAGCTCGGTGGTCTCCCACAGATCTGCTACAAGCTCAACATGGGTGTCGGACAGGCAACAACCTGGTCGAGTCTGTTGAAGGTAAGAGTGTTACCTCGAGCCCTTCGAAGATGCAGCTGGATTCTGACAGGCCCAGCCCTTGCTACTTTCGATCCGTCACAGACTTGCAATGCTGTGATGAATCTTCGCGCCGAGCTCAACAGTCTCAATCTGGCCGAGTCGGAGCTGCTGACCGAGGTGAGTCGGAGCAGGTGATTTCGCATGGTCGAGCGCTGTATCCAAGTACTGAACTTGGTTCTGGCGGGTAACGGTGCTCCTCAGCTCAAGGCACAGGTGGTTGTCGATTCCGTCCAGCAACTTTCTGACGCTATCGGACACACGGTGAGTCGACTCCTTGGTATAGGTGACTGGGCTCAACCTTTTCTTGGTCGCTCACAAAATTTTCTTTTTAACTTCTTCCATGGCAAGATTGACTTCGAGGAGAGGTAGGACTTGGCTCCGTTGACAACATCGAAAGCGTTGTACACCTCATCAACTCACTCGAGATTTCTCTTCTACGAACAGCAAGGAGCTGGGCAAAGTCACCGTCCGACCAGGCGTCGACACGCATCTCGACGAGCTTCGAGAGCAGCAGGTGCAGCTGCCGAATCAGCTCGATCGTGTAGCTGCAGATCTCCGAGGACAGCCCGCTTTCCGACCTACTGTCACGTAAGTCACTGCGCAACCGCTCGACGTGAATGGTGCTTCTGGTCTGACAAACTATGTTCTCTTGGAACCTTCTCATGTTCAGACTTCACGTCGTCTACTTCCCGCAAATCGGCTACTTGATCTGCGTTCCAAACGGAGAGACGATCGACCTGCTTGCAGATCCCACGCTGGAGCAGCAGTTCGTGAGCGAAGAATAGTGAGTATCCATGCATGAATACTTGCAGCGCGGACACATGCTGACCCTGAATCTCTATGGTCAACAGCGTCTACCTCAAGAACAGTCGTATGGAAGAGCTGGACTACCATGTGAGTGCAGCGATTCTTCCCGCTGCCTGCCTGCCCTCTTACTGACGCCACTTGCTACGTGCAGCTCGGTGACGTGGCTTCCTTCATCGTCGACAAGGAGATCGAAATCCTGGATGGACTGCAGACCTTGGTCAAGCAGTGCAGCCCCGTTCTGCTAGCAGCATACGCAGCTTTGTCTCAGCTCGATTGGTGAGTGTTCAGTCAACGGCATTCCTCAACAAGTGATCGAACTTTCTGACGCTGTGACGTTTCCATCGCTATAGCCTCGTTGCCTTCGCTCGGGCTGCCACACAATACGACCTCAGAAGTGAGTCGAAGACCGCCCGCCTCTTCCTGAGACCGTCACGCTCACTGTGTGAGGTATTGACATTTTTCACGTCCATCCAGGGCCGAATTTGGTCGAGGAACAAGTCATCCGCCTCAAGGCAAGCCGGCATCCGCTCAAAGCTTTGGCGGAGCAGGGCTTTGTAAGTGCAGCAAGTCGCCGAGGTCGGCATATACGGAGAAAGACAAGATTGACACCATCGTTCGGTACAGGTGCCCAACGACATTCACCTGCGTGGTGGAGTCGGTCTTCCCACGAACGACGTCCTAGCGAATGCGGTCGCGGAGAGTGCAACCGGCGGCCCCCGACAGGATGCAGACCAGGCAGAGCCTCGTCCAGAATCGTACAGAGCTGCCGGTCCGGCGACAGGCAGCACCGACGATCAGTACAGCGTGATGGTGTTGACGGGCGCGTACGTATCCGACCTTGAACGGATGTTGATGATAACTGTGGCGACATCTGACTTGGAACTTGGGGTTTTGCACTTGCAGCAACTCGTCGGGTAAAAGCTGTCTTCTCCAACAAGCGGCACTTGCTGTGTAAGTCGAGAGCACTCAGATTTGACTCTCCCAAGTGCCGAAAGCTGACAGGATGGCTTTTTTGCCGTATGTGAAGCAGATTCCTGTCCCAGTGCGGAAGCTTTGTGCCCGCTACGCAGGCGGAACTGGGCGTCTTTGACAAGAGTAAGGCGCCATCCCTTCTCCTCAGCTCATTGCACGCCGCTTCGGAATGTGGACTGACGCTCTTCGAAATTTGACAGTCCTGACGAGGATGAGACAGGACGAGTCGGTGGCGAGCGAAGGGAGCTCTTTCACACGCGAGATGGGCCGGCTTCACCGAGCGATGGCCATGTCGACCAAGAAGAGCCTTGTCATCCTCGACGAGGTCGGACGCGAGTGTCGCAGCGATGGTGAGCCTATATCCTTTCCACCCTTTGTATTTCAAGCTGGAAGCATCGGTTTGCTAAACACAAAGCGTCTTCGCTTTCTATAGACGGCGCTGGGCTCTTCATCGCGACCATCTACGAGTTTTTGGAGCGCGCCGCTGAATGTCCCATCGTCTTGTCTGCTACGCATCATCTTCGTATGTCTTCACCAGCTCCTCCTACCTACCTCTGGTTTCACCTCGTCACTAACCAATCCTCTTCTCCTCCACTCCCCTCACGCAAAAAAAAACACAGGCGCCATCGAGCGACACCTCCCCGAACCGCTGCCCATCCACCGCGCGCACATGCAGACCACGCTGCTGCCCACCCTGGCGCACACCTACGACTCGCTCACCTACCTCTACCGCCTGCGGCCCGGCTTCGCCGGCACCTCGCACGCCTGCCACTGCGCGCGACTCTGCGGCGTCCCCGACTCGGTCGTCGAGCGAGCCGACCGGATCTACCGGATCGGGTTGCGGGCGTGGCACGATGCGGAGGCGAGGAAGGACGAGGCGATCGTGAGGAGGCTGTTGGGGCTGGAGCTGGGTGGGGATGAGAACGAGGAGCAGGTGAGGATCAAGGCGCAGGTGAGCGAGATGGGCGAGGAGGAGGCGAGGAGGTGGATCGAGTGGGTGTTGAGCGGGGAGGAGGAGGGGGAAGAGGATGAGGATGAGGAGTTGCCGTGGGCGGTGATGGCTGGGTCGGTGAGGGGGGGTAGTGCTCAAGCGGTAGAGACGGCACAGGCAGCATCGGTGAGGGGCGGGACGGCGTTGGCGCGCGTAGGAACGGCGCCTGGAGGGTCGGTAAGAGCGGGAACAGCGCGCGAAGGACCACTGCGGGCAGAATCAGCTCGAGCAGAACCAGTCCGAACAACGTCGACAGCCCAGGCAGGATCAAGCCGAGTGAGTCGCTTCACTCTCGACGAGCCTCACACACGCGCCAGCACAAGGTAACGAGCCGCACACACGCAACCTCAATGGACAAATGACACGTCACGCAACATCCATGGCCAAACAATACGTCATGCGATTCTGTTTCCTTCAGCAATATCTGTCTGGTGTGTATCGAGTAGCCGATGCAGGTATACAAGGTTTCGTTCCGATAGCTTCACTGAATCTTGCCACGAGACGCACGACGACAAGCGTCCGGATCGTACTTCATGATCCACGGATGCCTCAGCACTTTGGTCAGTGGCAGTCGGTCGTCTGGTTTCTTCTTGAGCAGCTGTTTCGTCCACACCATAAACCAAGTTAGTTTTCACCTCTTCATCCCACCCTCATTCACTTCTGCATTCAGTAATACGTACCGCACGAACCAGGTCGCCCGCTTCCGGGCTGAAATGCCTCGGGATCTTGAAGTCGATGTTGTTGATGCGTCGGTAGGTTCCGGCTGTTTTTTTCCACCGCACCATCGATCAATTGTCAGTCATTGTTTTTTTCTCCGCCTTTCTCTCTCTTCTCCACAAGGGTGTGCGTAAAACTTACCAGGAGCATTCTCCAACTCCTCGAACGGCGGCACACCTTCCAGGAACTCAAAGCAGAGCACGCCGAGCGCCCAGAGATCGACCGCCTTGTCGTGCTGCTCGCCGTTGACCATCTCGGGCGGTAGGTAGTCGAGGGTTCCGCACAGCGTTTGACGGCGGTTGCCTGGGGCGTGGACGGACCAGCCGAAATCGCCGATCTTGAGGTCGCCCTTGATGCCGAGCAGGAGGTTTTCGGGTTTGATGTCGCGATGGATGACGTGTTTGCTGTGAAGGTAGGAGAGGGCGTCTGCCATTTGGGCGATGTACTGCATCTCAACCCGGAACAGTTGTTAGTCAAACGAACGATGGGAGAGAAAGGGAGTGAAGTGTGGGGGGTGAACTTACAGTCGCAGCAACCTTTTCCTCAAACCGTCTATCCGGCAACTTGTTCATCAGCTTATACAGCTCGCCTCTGCCCGCGAACTCCAACATCAGAAACACGCGGCCTTCGTCGTGAAAGTACCCATGCAGGCGCAGGATGTGCGGGTGCCGAAGGTTCATCTGAATCTCGATCTCCCTTCTGAGCTGCTTTTCGACCTTGTTCTCGACCAGCTCGTTCTTGTACATGCACTTGAGCGCGATGATGTAGCCCTTGTTGGGTGCGGAGCGGGTACGGACCATGTAGACGCGGCCGAACTTGCCTTTGCCGAGCGGTCGGCCCATTTCAAAGTCGTTCAGAGACCAGACGCGGGTTGGGGGGTGGGTTTTGTTGGGATCGGAAGAGGAGAGGGAGAGGAGCGGGTCGAGGGAGAGGGTCCCGCGTCGACCGCGCGCTTCGTCGCGTTCGAGGCCGCCGTCGTAGCGTCCGAGGTCGACGGAGGGGGGCGCCGGTTGCTTCGATGCCTGGGTGGTGGTTGGAGGGCGATATGTGCTGGGTCCGCCCGCGACCGACGGTGGTCGGCTCTTGAGACTCGGCTGCTGTTGAGTGCTCAGCCGGGAGCCGTTCAGCGGTTGTGCGTTTCCAGCTGGACGGTTGATCGCGGAACCACCAGCGGTGGAAGAAGATGCAGCGATGCGGTTGAAATGCTGCATGTTGACGCCCATGTTGATGCCCATATTGGAAGCGATGGAGGAGGAGGGTGCGAGAGGGCGTAGGGACGAGTTGGTGGGATGGACGAGGCGGTTACTAGCATGCGGTGCGGATGAGGTTGATTTGAGGTCGGATGATCCTCCGTCGAGATGAAGGTTTGCTAGTTGGGATTCCATGGTGTTGCAACAGTGTTGCCGGCGTGAGTAGCCTGAGCGAGTGGAAGGATGACCGCGATGATGGTGGTGATTGCAACGGCGCGATGGCGAGAAGAGAAAGTGTTGCTTTCTGGCAAATTGCAAGGGTGCAGCTCTCTGCAGCTCTTTCTCTGTGCGAGAACAACACCCAACCCGTCAAAAAAAATCCAACACAGCACGTCGCGTTGTCCCACAACACCGCTCCCAACCACAAAATTATCACGCACGTGACCGAAACTACCTCCACTAAACTTGGCTCTGGACCCTCTCTCAAGTGTCTTCTCACAGATTTTTTTGGACACCATTCGTGTTCCTCCTTCGTACCGCTTTCTTACACTGCTCCTCAACTCGCACTCTGTCCAAGATGGTGCTGTACTTCACATCGACGTCCATCTCGCCACCAGCGCTCATCTACATGGGTAAAGACAAATACGAAAACGAAGAGCTCCTCCGATACGGTCTCGAGAACGATGTTTGGTTTCACGTCGACAAGCTTTCCTCTGCACACCTTTACCTTCGTCTTCCCTCCTCTATCCCTTCCTACGAAAACATACCCGAGGCGCTGCTGCAAGACTGCTCCCAGCTGGTCAAAGCAAACTCGATCGAAGGCAACAAAAAATCCAACATCACCATCATCTACACCCCCTGGGCCAACGTAAAAAAGACGGGAGATATGGCAGTCGGAGCCGTGACGTTTCACAACGACAGAAAAGTCAGAAGATTCCACGTGAAGGAGAGGGACAATGCGGTGGTGAACAGACTGAACAAAACCAAAAAGGAAGTGACGGTGGACCACGAAGCCGAAAGGCAGGAGAGGTTGAGAGACGAGGGGAGGTTGAAGAAGGCCAAAGCGATCGAAGATGTAAGTTGCCACCTCACCCCGAGCATCTGGAAGACCGACTGACCATCTCCTCCCAACCGATACTTGATCAACATCTGCAGAAAAAAGCCCAACAAGCAGAACAAAAACGAAGAAAAGAAGAAGCAGAGGCGAGAGACTACTCCAAGCGTAAGCCCCAAACCCCCTCCTCCCTCCTCCAACAACTCACAGCGCACACTAATACCTCTCCACCTTTGCCTACTACAGTCTACACCCCAGAAGCAATGGAAGAAGAACGCAGACGCAAAGAAGAACGCAAACTCGCCAAACTCAACGGCGACGCCTCGCCAGACGAAGACGAGGACCACGACGACGGCATGGACAGCGACGACTCTTTCATGTGACCTCTCACCACCGCATCACCATCCAAGCAAACATGGAATCAAAACTAGGAAATTTGGGGTTAAGAGAATACTACATTACAACATACAGAAACAAATTACGAGAACACGAGACAGAAGCGCGGGGAACAACCTACGAACGCCAACCCATCTTCACCAGCCATCGTCGAGAAGCGATCCAACCGCTCCCCCAACACGAGGACCAACCAAAACGAAGCGTTCTTCTTTTAGCTTCACTCGGAAGCCTTCTTCTTGCTCGGCGCCTTGATGAGCGTCTTGTGGATGTGTGGCAACACACCACCGCCGGCGATGGTGGCGCGCACCAAGCTGTCGAGCTCCTCGTCACCTCGAATCGCGAGCTGCAAGTGTCGTGGGGTGATACGTTTGACGCGGAGGTCCTTGGATGCGTTGCCTGCCAACTCGAGCACCTCGGCGGTGAGGTATTCGAGGATCGCCGACGTGTAGACCGCGGCTTTGGCGCCGATTCGGACGTGGTTTTGGGTGCGGTTCTTCAGGTGACGGTGGATACGGCCGACGGGGAACTGAGAGCGTGGGAAGGCAAAGGGGGAGAGAAGGTCAGTCAACTGCATCTACGAGGGGGAAGGCATCCATCCAGGTCCATCCTCTGCGCCATTCAGCATTTGCGATCCAGAGCCGCTCGTCGTGAGCCGCTAGCAAAGGTCGAAGAGAATCATTGGCGGCTTGCGAAAACAGCAGTCCATCGTCAAGGCATCTGACAGGGCTTCCATCCGTCACCACTTTCACCACCGACAGCCCAAGACCTTCTCGACTTCGAACGGCAGCTAGCCTCCATTGACGCGTCAATCCCAGCTCTGGACACCATAGGCAGCTTGGACTGAGCCAAGGACCATGTCGACGCGTTCTTGAAAGCAGCAGAAGATCAATGACGCGTCGTTTCGTAGCGGATGGATGCATGACAGCAGATCGACCAGAAGGTTGACCGGATGCGCTTGCAAAGCTTATGTCGGCCGTTGACGGATGGATGGCGCCGCTTTCGAACGGAACTCGATATCGATAGTGCAGTTCGCCGAATGTGTAGCTGGATGGATGGATGGATGGGCCGATGCGCTCCGGAGCGGGATCCTTTTGGAGATGCTTACCTGAAGACCTGCACGTGCAGACTGGGTGACCTGCTTCTTCGGCTCGGCTTTGGCGTTGGCAGCGCCACCTTTGCCTCCTTTAGCGCGTGGGTCGGACATTATAGATGATGATATGTGGTATATGCGGGTTGGTATGGGTGGTGTAGAAATGCTATGATGATGTCGAGATGGTGGTTGGCAAAGCCGAGCTGAGGTGGAGAGAGGGTGGTTAGATAGAGAGATGCTGAGTCTGAGCGCGTCGTGCCGTGGCCAAACGGGGGCCGAAATCTGAATTTTAAGAAAAATTACGTTCCATGTGAGAGAGAGAGAGAGAAGAGGCCTGCCAAAAATGATCCCCGATTTATTTTTTTGGCCCCGAAGAGAGTCGTGTGTTTTGACTCGGAAGGCGCTCAAATGCTGCCTCGTCGCTCTCCCTCGCCTGACCACATCCTTCCCTTGCAATGTGACAGCGCCGAGAGCACCTATTCGAGGCTCACTGCTCGAGATGTGGCCAGCAACAGACGATGACCTGCGCTTGCATCACGTTCATCCGCCAAAGAGGAGCTCGAAAGCCATCGTTGTTACTGAGCTTTGATGTGACTAGATCAAAGATGCTCGAGGCAGACCTTCGCGCTCGCACGCTCGCAACGACTCCACCTCCGCCCTCAGGTGTGACCGCAGCCTTGACGCTTCATCGCTTGCTCCTGCGACTCGATGTGACAGTTGCAGCCATCGCAGTGATGCGGCACAGTCAAAGGACAGATACAGTATTCCGTAGGCTCAAGGCTTAAGATCGTCTTCGCTCGACTCTACTCCTCTGCATTTCGTGACCTTAATTTTCTGCTTGATTTTCCAGTTGTTGTGTTTTTGGAGTTGTGAAAATTAGGCTCGGCGTGGGTCAGTGCGAGCGAAGGGAGGCTCTTGCTCGGCCAACATGACAGCCAGAGCGTGCGTGGTGAGCTGAAGTGAAAAAAAAAAATTAAAAACCCCGAAGAAGAAAAATAGGAGGTGCACCAGGGGCAGCTGCTGCTGCTGGCTTCTGAGACGCTCCAAAACAACGGTGCTGAGGCCCACTCTTTCTGTTTCATCACATCGGCAGTTGCAAAGTTTAACTCGAAAAGGGTCCTCGCCCTCTCTAAAGTCACATCTACCTCTCTCTCTTCATATCACACGCACCGCACCGAGTGGGACGACCGAAAGGAGAGCGAGTGCGCCAGAAACACATCATCATGTCCTTCTCCCACCATCACCAACCCTCATCATCACAGCCGTTCCCACGACAGACGGCGCAGTCCACGACTCCATCGGAGACGCCGACGCAGGATCTCGCTTCGTGGGTCAACCAGGTTCGCCAACGCAACTCGTCATCCGCCGCCTCTCCCCAAATTGCTCAGTCGGGCTTTCAGTCTCAAGACGTGGCTGCTTCTTCTGCATCAGAGCTTGAGCTCGAGTTCCAGAGACAACGACTCGAACGCCAGCAACGGAGGAACCGATTGTCCGTGTCGGGCATCCGCGGGATTTCGTCTTCCAATCCAAACTCACCCCTCGCTACACCATCCCTCGAAAGCCCTTCATCGGCAACGGCCGACTATAGCAACCAATTCGCATCCACAATGGCGCCACCTGACGCTTCTTCACAATCACCCGTGCTCGGATCGTCACCGACCAAGGCGTCGGGTGTGACTGGAATCAAGAGGGCCAATTCGCTGCTCGCTCGCTACGGTGGACAGTATGGTCCCACGGGTGTAGCGGCTGGTCCGAAAACTGCTAGCGACTCGCCTGTCTCGCTTGCCAACTTTATGGGAGGCAGAGCAGCCGGTCCACGTCTTGGCAAGCTCGCAGGAGACGGCAAGAGTGCACCTCCCGAGGCCGATCTCATTCACGAAAGCCGTCGCGTTCCCCTGCCTGGAATGGCTGCCAACTCAGGCCGATCGCTCGCCAGCTTCCTCGAAGAGAGAGCGGATGCTACGGGCAATCGACGATCGCCAGGTGGCTCTCCCGCATCGCCCGTCAAGGAAAGTGTTGTGCCTGCCTCGCCAGGCAAGGTTAGCAGCCCAGCCAAATACTCGTTCACCTCTGCTGAGCTAGGCCGACCCTCCAGCAACACCGCCTCGACGGGTACATTCGCATCACCAGCAGCGCCTCCGTCGCCAAAGAAGGCATACCTGGATCTCATCGAAAAGCAGAACGCCAACACTGCCCCAAACAGCGCCTCTGCCTCGCCCGTCATCCCTCGAGCTTCGAGCCCTTCCAAATTCCACAGGTTCTCTGGCAATGAGAGCAACAACACTTCTCCTCTTCTTGGCCGACCCGCTTCTCCAGTCAAGGGCACCTCAGCAACGTCTCCTCTGCTCAACGACTCCGCCAGCAGCTTGACTTCAGAGCTGCGATCCAGTCGACCATTGCCCATCCCCAACGCCCAGTCCAAATCATACTCGTCTGACTCTCCCGAGCGCAAAGATGCCGCCACCAGCCCCTTCAAGCCAGAGGACATTCAAGTTTCATCGGCAGTCGCAGCCGCGCAAACACAGTCCAAGCCTGACGCCGGTCTCGGCAAAGGATGGAGTCGATCGTCGACGGAGCAGATTGACGCTACACCCTCGCAAGCTTCCAGCCGAGCGACCAGCCTTGCCAATAGCGAGCTTGCGGGCGCCGATCGCATGCCCACGGCATCCTTGTCTCGACTCAGCGCCAAAAAGATGGTCGGCCAGCGAATCAAAGAAGCGCAGTTGCGCGACGTCAATGCACAGAAGGAAAGCGACTCGATCCAGGTAGGCTCCACTGGGCGCAGTGTCCCGTCCAGCCCGGCTGTTCGCGACCGATGGCCTCCAGCAATTCAGACCAACGCCTCACCTGTGCGTTCGGGCTCGGACGATCGCAAGACCGGCGGTGTTCCTTGGTCGCCTACCAAGTACGGCAATGCGCTTCCAGGTCTCGCCGGTCGCTCTCCCACAAAGGAGGTTGGTTCGAGGCCATGGCAATCGTCGTCGTCGCCAAAGAAGAACGAGATCGTGGCCGAACCGCGAGCAGAGCCGATTCGACTGCCTGGCATGGGTGCAAGCTCGAGCCCATTTGCCCGCTTTGCTGAGAACAGGTCGCGTACAGAAGAAGCCATCGTTCTTCCCGACTCTACCTCTTCCGCCAACGCAGCTTCCAATACGGACCAGGTCCTGACTTCGCTCACCAAAGCAAGGGCGAAGGGTCCTGTGCGCAAGGCTGCGACTGCAGACGCCAAGCTCGCTCCTTCGTCGGCCAGCAGCTCGGCCCAAGCTGTCCCATCGTCGATCCCTGCGTCGACTCCCACGCCCGCGCAGCAATCCGAAGACAAGCCTTCCAACACCGTCTCCACGAAACCTCCCCGCAGGACCACGGGCAAACGCATCCACGTCCTCGTCTCTGGATCCGGCTCCAACTTGCAATCTTTGATCGACGCTACCCTCCTCAACCCTCCTGCTGGCATTCCGGTCATCGACAACGCGCAGATCACCTTTGTCCTGTCAAACCGCAAAGCTGCTTATGGTCTCACTCGTGCTGCCGAATCCAACCCGCCCATCCCGACCAAGGTGCTCGCGCTCAAGACATGGCAGAATCGCAACCCTGGTGGCACGCGAGAGGAGTACGACCGGGTGCTTGCTCGTGCTGTGCTCGACGGTCCCAACCCTGAAGGAACGGGTGCACCTCCTGATCTGATCGTTTTGGCGGGTTTCATGCATATTGTGTCGGAGCCGTTCCTCCACGCTCTGGGCCACAAGACGAGCCTGCCTGCCAGCACACCGACGATCGGACAAAGACCTTCCAAGGCGGTACCGATCATCAATCTGCACCCTGCACTTCCAAAGGCCTTTGATGGAGCGAATGCGATTCCACGAGCCTTCGAAGCGTACAAGCAGGGTCTGACCGACAAGACAGGATGCATGGTTCACGAGGTGGTTGCCGATGTTGACCGAGGCCGTCCTATCATTGTGCGCGAGGTGCCGATCCTTCCGAGCTACGACTTGGAGCAGCTCGAGCAGGCGATCCACAAGGTCGAGCATGTCATTATCGTGCAAGCGGCTGACTTGGTCCTCAAAGGCCACCTCGAAGAGCTAGATCGACAAGAAGCTGAGCGTCAGAAAGCCGAGGACGTCGCTTCGAGGGCGAAAAAGGGTTCACCAACGGACATCGTGCAACTTAAGTCGTCGGATGGTGATGTGGTTGCCGCTGCGACGACTATCGTGCGCGGTGCTGGTGCAGCCTTGAGCAAGATCGCCGGAAACTCCAACCGCAACTCTGCCTCGGCGAGCTCGGCCAAGACAACCTCTGTCGAGATCCTCGCCATTGACGCAGATGGCTTTGTAGACACCATCGAGCCATCCGGAGACCAGACTTTCCAGCGCGGCGAGCAACTCCGACGCGAACAGATCCTGTACGACGACGAGACGCTCGTCATTGTCCGCAAAGCCAAGACACAGAGTGGCGCCACGGAGACTAAGCTCTGGGTCCGAACGGGATCCCGCTCTGCCCTTCATCCGTTCGAGCTTGGTCCTCTGTCCACATCCTGTGCTGAAGGTCGCAAGATTGTCGAACTGGCCCAGAAGTACTCTGCTCAGCCCGACGTGGTTCCTGCTGGCTGCGAGAGTGGAGAGTTGATCGAGGCGTTGTCGGGGACGTGGGCGATCAGCCGTCAAGGCTCGCGCAAACGCTTTGATGCTGCAAACACCTCCCTGTATCGAGCTCGTCGGGCCGTTGCTGCGAACGGCGACCAGGCACAGCAGTTCGCTATCCAGCAAGTCGAGCCTCGCACCTCCAGCTTGTGCTCGGCTGACAGCTATGTCTCTTCTGCTTCTTCGACGATCCGAGTCTGGCATGGTCGGGGCTCGTCTACTTCAGTTCGGGCTGCTGCCGTTCGTTTCGCTCAGGCGCTCGTCAAGTCGGGTTCCGCAAGTGCCCGATCTGCTCAAGATGTAGTCGAGGTCGAAGAAGGCGCGGAGGACAGCCAGTTCTGGAAAGTGTTTGACAAGAACGAGTCGTATGCCAGCGCTTGGACTCATCGCCATCATGAGCTGGCACACTCGGACGATTCAAGCTTGCTAGATGTCGAAGTGCAAGGACGAGAGCTGCGTCTGCTTCCCTGGAACGAGAAGGGCTACTTTGGAGCGCACGATCTGCTGCTTCCGACACGCAGTAACAAGGTCTCGATTCTGAACCTTCGAGATCGGGAGCTCGTTGTCGTTGTCGGCAAAGATGCTCGATCCGATCGCCTTAGGATTGCATGCGCTATCCGCACGGCAGAGGAGTTGGCGGTGCAACTTCAGACTCAGCTGCGAAGCTCGGTGGCTGGAGTTGCGACAGTGGTGCCCCGACCTGCTGTCCATGTGCTCGTACTGCCTTCCAAGTTGCCATGCGAAGTTCGTGCCGCCTCGCGTGTATGGTCGGACGAGGTGGTCGACTATCTGCAGGGCGAATCTGTCTCGCGCATGAACGTGCATTCGAGCACGAGTGCTTTGGAGCAGCTTGCGAAGCGCAGCTGGCCACGTTGGTCGCTGCAAGATGCGGAGTATCTGCCTGTTGGCGTTGGCGCGGACGACGTCAAGAACGCCCTCGCTTGAGCGATGCACAAGCGATGATGCTGTGCTCACCCTTTGTCCCTCGAGACTCCGAATCGAAAGATTGAACGAATGCCGCTGCTGGATGACGGAAGGGTGTGAATGGCGTGGTGTGTGAATCTCCGACAAACAAATGTGCGGCTGTGAAACGTGCGGGCTTGCTTCGATAGGCGGGTGATGTTCGTTCGCTGTGCGAGTTCAAGTTGCACGTAGCTAATCTCGGCTGTTGGACTTTCACGCAATGGAAAGATCCTACACCCCGGTCGAAGATGGTTTCCACGCGAGCTATTGTAGTTCATCCCGTGCATGCATACTGGCGAGACACGAGGCAAGAGCAAGGTTGCAGCGGCTGTGGCATGCAATCGCTTGCAAGAGGCGCGAATCTTTGGAAGCCAACGGAAGTTGACGAATGGGCGGCTGATGAACGGGTAAGAAAGTGTGGCTTGTTAGTCGAGCGTGCGGGAGCCGCTTCCGATGGAGAATGCGAAGAGGAGTTCTGGATCTTCTCGGCAGGTGAGCGCAAACGTTATGCGAGACAGCAAGGATGGAGGCATGGGAACTCGCAGCAGATTTCCGCGGAGTGGGAAACGAAGAAGCACCGTGACAGCCGAGATGCAGAACGAATCACCGTGTGACTGCGATTGTGCTGCTTTGGCGTCTTCCGCTGCAGGTCGTCCTCGCTTAGAGAACTCGTGCAGGAGGATTTTTTTCGAAGCGTTCATCCTTCAGCTGCTACAGCCTCGCGCGTTCCTTTGTTCGTCGGTCGCAACTTGTCCAACTTGACTAACGGCCTTTGAAAGACGCCAACGTGCATTCCGATCCGTCTATATCTGCAGACAGCCAAGAATAGATCCAGCGTGGCCTCGGAACGGGTCCTGAAATGCTTTGGTGTCCCGATCAAACGCATGCAGACTTGTTGCCACCCCATTGCAGCAGTCCCAAGTGCAGACGGTATTGCGAAGTCGCGGTTGGTTTGAACTGGCAAAGCCGAGCATTCGCGTGGCTTCTCTCGAGTCTCGTTTGTCGATGACCAGCGATGGCTTTCATGGGCATGATGAACGCACTTTCACATCGAAAGAGTTTCGCTTGCCCTACGTCGTTGTGCCACACTTGGTCCTACTATCATAATGTCGTGTGTCAACCTCGGGACCTCCTTGTGTGATGCGCAGCCGAGGCATACAATCGATAGCCAGCGACGTCGTCGAACGGTAGACGTTTCTGACTTCGAAATTCGCAAGGAGTTTCAGGAGTTACCGTACCTTTCCTGCTCCGCTGCAGATCAAACGGCACATCCTCTGCAGATAAGAACGTCGGAACGAGAACAATGGAGAACGGTATGAAATCCAGGTTGCCGGTCCGGAATGACAAAATCGATGACAGGCGGTGCAAGATGCCGAGAATGAAAGCATGCCGTTTTTCATGCAATCCCGCCGATCGAGAAGTCTACTTTAAATCGTTAGTCCAATCCGGCCGTCGATTTGCTGCACGGGATCACGTCAAGCTGCTTGACGCCCGATCTCCCCCATTCGTGGGCATCAACAGAAACCAATGGCAATGCGGTCCAGCATGGAGCTGAGTTTCGCCTCGTCCTGGTCCGACTTGCGACTCCGCTAATCCCAAAAGCCGGTCGCGAAGAATCGCGTCTTTTTTTGAGCTTCGGAATTCGATCACATGTGTCTCGGACTCCGGACCAGGCCTTACCGCAAGAGTGATAGTCCTAGATTAAGCACATCTGACGCTTGGGCTGGCTTGCGACGGAAGATGTGCAACTAGTCGAGCGTACAGTGCAGGGATGTGCCGAGCCATGCGTCGAGTTGACTAAGCACCTCGTCGATCGATCGCCCACCCATCCGTAAGATCACTTGTTCGAGACGTTGCGAGCACTGGTCGGGGTGGCTCGTGCCGGCTCAGTCATCTCTCGTGCCTCATTTCGACCACGTTTCTAATCTGAAACGACTCCCATTGGTGGTTGAGACGTTGCTCGTTGGAGACAAGACGTTGCCGCGCGCTCACCCTTCCAGCTTGAACTTCTTTTTCAAGCTCCGCGTTTCCCGCGAAGAAGGAATTTTTCGCTTCGAAGCGAGCTAGGTCCAGCCCGCCTGGATCGCTTAATTTGGATGCAATGCACTGGCTTCGCTCTGCACTGAGTAGTCCGCCGAGTAAGGTTGCCTGAGCGCGGCCATTCCATGTTCAGAGTGCAGGCTTTGCGAGCGACGGCGTGGGAGTTGCAGAACCTTGCATCGAACGGAAGTTTGGCATGGATTCTTGAAGAGGAGCGGCGCGCTGGCTTTCGGGATCGGGTTCGCCCCAAGATGGGTGCCAAGCAAAATCGACATGAGAACGCCAGCATTGCCGCGGCATTGTATGCACGGTTTGCATTGAGTGCATGGTGTGCATGCTGCTGTTTGGCGCTTCCGTATTGTAGGTTGCTAGCGTCTGATAGGTGAACTGAGCGCTGGAGCGGCGACTAGAATCGTAAAGGGCGGCAACGGCTGCCAATCGAGTTCTCCAGTTTGGTGATGCACATCAGCAGAATGTTTCTCCGCTGCTTCCCGAACTCGGATCGAGTTGGGCCCAAATTTCCTTGTGAACTAGTCAAGTCACCTGCATGTCAACTTACGAAAGCTTTCTTCGCCGTGTGAAAAAAAAAGAGAGCAAAAAGCCTCGAACCATTTCGAGCGTCGGCAGTGTGAGTGTGGGAGGATGGAACCCAATCGAGCTTCGACTTGGCTGCAAGAACCTGGACTTTGCCCCTCGTACTCTTTACGCTGCGCTCATCCTCTGCGCTGATGCCTCGCACCGTCGTGGTTCTGTATTAGTTACCCGCTCTGCCCGGGAGGTTGCACCGTTTTTTTTTGTACGCGCCTCTGTCTTTCCCCGGCGCCTTTGCAATTGCCGCTGCACGAAGTTACCGCTTTCTGCGAGTCGTGCAGCTCTTTTGCTCCTGCCCACCAAAAAGGTGGCTTGGTGTCCACTCGACGCCTTGATGCCATCGTGGTCTCGCAACAGGTGCAAATCGACATCTGAAGGCTCTCCCGTTATCAGCGATTCCCGCGAAAGTGTGGCCTCTATGAGATGCATTTGCCTCCGTCGACGAATAGAGTTCGTCAATATCTTCGTGCTTAACACCGAAGCGATTGCGTTTCGAGGAGCTACACCTTGCCGTTTCGAGCTCGAGTCTGAGCTGAGGCAGCAGCCTGAGGTTGAGCTGGTTTCCTTGCATTCGCTTCATAGCCGGTTGGCCGGATTGCTTTGCCGTCATGGTCAAGCCGATAAGCCCGCAGGCGAGACACCAATGGATTCTACGACCATGTCAGCTGAGGGTCGCCGATGGAAGGATCGCAGATAACCTCGACTCGCTTGACTATGCAGCACGAGGCCAAGGTGCAGCAGAACTTCGAGCGAGATGATGCGAAGCAAACCGGTGAGCGGAGAGCATGTGAGCGACAGGTAAAGCGGCACGAAGAAGATGCAGCAGAGCAGAGGACCCTTGAGCTCTTCTTCCGTGCCGGACTCCCAATTTCTCCGTTAGTTAGGCAGTTTTGCTCTTTTGTCCTTCCTTGCACATGAATCTGCACCACAGAAAGCCGTGGGAAACCTGCTGCTACATCAGACACACCCGTGACCAACACCTTTCTGTCGTTCGCGCTGCTCCCCATTCTTCACCTCTCTCAGCCTTCTAAACTTGCAGCATCGCTCCGCATTGCACCGCTTTCATCTTCTCTTCCATCATACGAGATAGAGTCTCGCACTTCGATCGCGCCGCCCTCCTTGTACAAGACAAGGCTCCGCTTCTCCATCGACTCGCCAGCGACAGCGCCCAACACGCTCTCTTTGCGCATTCAGCCCACTATCTTGAGCAGCTTGCAGCCCTCTCGTCCCGAACTCTCGCAGCCATATAGCAGGAGCCGAACCTGATCACAACGACTCTCCCCACATCGCACTCCCTCCGTCAGCGCCTGCCCACCTTCCGATCCTATTCTACAGCCCGTCCAACCTTTCACCGCCTTTTGCCGCTGCATTCATAGACCCGTGTACTTACCGCATCTAGCCTCGGCATTGGCGCTACTTCCGCGCGCGCGCGTATCTGATCGCAGCACCTCTTGTCCGCTTCGATATCGACCCTGTTGCCCGGAACAACACTTGCGATGGATTTGATACGCCCCATCGAAGACAGGGTCAAGGCCGCAAGGTCTGGCTCGCGCCTTCAGAACCGTGCATGTGACCAATGCCGTCGCTCAAAGAGAAGGTGTGATCTTGCTGAAGCAGGAGCTGACGGTCTGCCTATCCAGCATGCCGGCCCTTGCAAGCTCTGTGTGCGCAAGAACCTTCAATGCACCACACACTGGAGCGCATTGCAGCAGTCCGTCAGCTCGAGCAGACAGGAGCTCCGTCACATCTCCCAGACATCGGCGAGCTACACCGCGCTTCAAGACCAGCTATCCTCCCACCATTACCTCCCTGCCGGTCTCTCGACATCATCGAAGAGCATGAGCGACAGCATCGATGGTCTCTACATCTCGACAAAACAACTCTTCACCTATGTCGCAGCATGGGAATGGATCTGGCAGCACTTCCTCGGATCTGGTGCGACACCAGGCGGTGTTGGGCTGGATGCAGCGGTCCATCCTCGACGCGGCTTGCTCAGCACCCGAGCCGCCAATGCTTGGGACAATATGATGGCGGTGAACAACGTGCACCACATCTCCCCCAACTTCTTCTACAGCACTTTTGTCTGCGACGAGGCCTATCGACCCACTGGCCGATTCAGACGTAGTCCGCAGACAGCAGAAGAGATCTCCATGCAGGCGCTCCACTTCGCCATCGTAGCCTATGCAAGTCAGTATGGCTCGCAGAATCCAGGCGAGTGGCGCGGTGATGAGAGCGAAAGGCTTCGTCGGCAGAAAGACACCCAGATCGCGGAAGCCGCTTGGAGGCGTGCGCGCGACTTTCTCATGGCCAACTCGTCCGTTGCGACCTTCCGGATGGCATACGCATTGCACCTGTTCAGCAACACCTGCCCGCCTCTTCGAAGTCACAAGGCCAATCTGGATGTGGTGCAGGACACCATCTACACTATGCAGACCGGACTCCGCATGATGGACGACCTGGCAACGGATCTGTTGCGGCAACAAGATGAGGATCTGTATGCCATTGGGTACCACAACGCCGACGGCGCTCGAATCGACGATGACACTTTCTCTAGATCCGATGCCGGCTACCGTGCGCGGGTCGATCGTGCGCTCGCGTTGAAGGATGTCGCCGAGAACCTCTTGTGGTACTCGGCCATCTGCGACGCTGCTGCAACAGGCGGATACGGCATGCCCCCCATCGCCCGCAGCAGCACACGTGACAAGGTCGACATCGATGCCCTGCAACTGTCGGCCGCTTTACCAACAGCTTCGATCTCGGCGCAAAGACACCACCCGGATATCAGCAACACCGCCTTCGCCCACAGTGCCGATCCGTTGGCCTCGATGGTAGCCGCCAACATCTCTTTCGGCCCGAACAGCTTTGGCTCGATCGCGAACGTCTCGCCTGACCCGAACACGGATCCGACTACGGTTACAAACACGATGCCGCACGTCGATCCATCGGCCACGAGGTTTGGCGATCCGACCATGCTGAGACTCGAGAACAACTTCATGATGCCATCGGCCATGAACGCAGACCTGAGCGGCGATTGGTCACAGCGCACAGATCCGTCGAGCTTGGCATCGCAAGGCCTCGCATTGGCGAACGGCGCCGTGTCAAGCTCTCTGAATGCGCCAGCGGCTTCAACAACGACAGCGACAACGACTTCGTCTTCGTCTGCGTCAATGGACGGCACGCAGTCCTGGGGCATAGTTGCTCACCGGGCCATCCAGATCTCCAAGCAGATCCCGTTCAGCCTGGCTGCGTTCGCCGCTGCGCCGGGTGATCCCGCTCGCGTCAAAGAGATCCTCAGCATCTGCCAGACCGGAGCGGCTACGCAGATCATGACGTGGCAGCGCAATGGAAACTTCCGAGCTTGCATCGACAACCCCAAATCCACCGCCGCCGAAATCTCGCACCACTTCCAGCGAACGTGGACCGTGATCTTGTTCGTGCAGCATGTCTTCCAGCCGCTCTTAGACATTGATGCACACCTCTACTCCCAGATGCCTGCTTCGGCGCAGTCGATGATCACTCACCTGACCAACCAAATCGGGATGGGATCGCTCATCTTCCTGGAGCTATGCAGCTCGCTTGAAGGCATGCCGTGGATGCAGGGCTCCAAGGATTCGTCGCGGCTTCGAGCTTCGAGCATGCTTCGAGCTGACTTGGACCAAACGCGGGACCTTCGCAACGCTGTGCGTCGAAGGAGTGCCCTTCGTGTCAGCAGGCTGCATAGCATGGTGGATAGACAAGTCGAGCGCACTCTTCGTAATGGAGGATCGCCGCCGCGCTACAACTTTGGCAGTCAACATACGTCGCCTGGGGGATCGGGGCAGTACAGTCATCGTGGAAGTGATGCAGGCAACAGCGACTCGTCAGAGCTGCCTGATCTGTCTCGCATCGACGTCGCCTTGCCGCAAGACGACATGATCGTGCCTGCTCTGCAGATCCATAGCAGCCGTCATCCGGTTCCTACTCACCTGGCGTCGATCTTGCACATCTCGTTCTGTGCGCTGGTTCCAGATGCGCTGCAAGAGATCAGCCAGCATGGAGCTGCGTCGCAGATCACTGTTGACGCTCTCGATGCGACTCTGCGTGGTTTGCAGGGCATCCTCGATAGTGTGCTGAGCTTCGGACCTAGTTTCCACCGCGAGCCAAGTTTGGAGACGGCCTTTTCGACGAGGAATTGGCTGGCTCCTGACCGCCAGCCGCTTGTTCTCGCAATGCGCTGATCGCATCGTCTCTTTCCTTCAGGCAATATCGATTCATTGTGGCAATGCTGCGCAGCAATCGCCCTTTCGCGTCATCCGTTTCTTTCTTCCATCACGTTCGTGATTGTGTATTTTTAAGCAACCTAGTCTCTATACTGTATCACCGTTTTCTATAATCACGTTGTTTCGCTTTTTCGCCTGCTTGCCGCGGTGCCGGCTGTCTGTGGTTTGTTGCGATGTGATGTTATGTGGTGTGACAAAAGAAGGAGTTGTCGAGTGACCGTCGGAAATGGCTCGGGTTGTAAGGTGAGGCTGTGGAAGAGAAGGAAAAGGCGCGTGAAGATGTGACTAGACTGTCCCCCGCTGGCTAAGCCTCCTTCTCGACGGAAGAATGTAGCCGCAGCTCCAAAGCCGGTCGATGGCGCCGACGAGGCCGAGCTAGTTGGCCTCAACGGTTGTGGGGGTATTGCTGCACAGCCTGGGATCGAATGCGGAAAGTCGCCACAAGTCGCTGTAGTGGCGTAGTCAGCGATGCCGTCGCAAAAACTGTGTGCGTGTGAGTGTGTGAATGTGATTTCCACCGACGGAAACGATGCTTTCCGCAACCTTGTTCTGTTGACACGCCACCGTCCAGCACGCAGGTCAAGCTCACGGCGTAACTTTCTTCTGGATCGGCGCTTCCGAAATGTGTGATTGCCGAGTGTGACACCCTTCTAGAGTTTCACAATGGCCTTCGAGCTTAGGGCCTGAAAGTGCCTGAGCCGTTGGCGGCTGCTCCGAAGAAGCTTCTGGCTGAATCACAGAGCTTACTTCTTCAGACGTCACAAACCTTCTTTCCGCAGCCGTCACTTGGTGGCGTGACTTTGATGGCGAGCGGGGCACAGTAGGGCTGTTGTCGGCCACGCCGACCGATTCACTATGCCAAAGCTTTGTTTGCTCTTTACAATCACTGCAGATCGGTTGTGAGAACCTTCTCGATGATTCTCACGCTTCTTCTCCAACCGCGAAGGTTTTACCTCCAGCATAGCCTCCGCGGAGTTTCGACCTCATGGCTTCTCGAGCTGACGACAGTATGCTGACTCTCGGAAAAGGAAACTAGAGCACGCAACCGGCAGCAAGGTCAGATGACCTCCATGGTGCTGACCGTCGGCTGGAAAGCCTCGAGCCTAGCATCCCGACGGAAGCACCGACCATCCTGGAGTCATTCGGGACGACACAGCTGACACCAACCAGCTCGCAGCGTCAGGAAGAAAGATGAGGTGGCAGGTCTACAGAGGAGGAAGGAGACCGGGAGACCGAGGGGGCGATGCTTGGACCGACGCCAGACGGGGTTAGCGAGTGTCCTTCGAACGACTGAGCGTGCGTAGGCGGAGGCTTAGTCGTCAGTCCTCCAGACTGAGCTCTTCTGCGCAAAGAGATATAAGCAACGACCAGGGCGGCTACCACCGACATCTTCATCCCACCTTCTCACACATACACACTCAAGAGCTCAACAATCGACGAGCACCGATACAAATCTTCCGACACTCTACACCTCCTCGACTTCAGCTCGCCTTTACAGCTTCGACCATCACCAAGCTTCACCGTTTCTCAACATGAAGTTCCAGTCTCTCGTCCCCTTTGTTGTGCTCGCCGCAGGGCTCAGCGCTCACGCCGCACCCACTTCGCTCGATGGCACGTCAACCAACACCCTCGTAGCTCGAGACTCCGCTCTCCGTCAGAGCATCTCTCTCTTCGGTCGCAGCGGCGACTACAGTGATGACAAGAAGGGCGATGATTATGGCGACGACAAGAAGGACGACGACAAGAAAGATGACGACAAGAAAGATGACGACAAGAAAGATGACGACAAGAAAGACGATGACAAGAAAGATGACGACAAGAAAGACGATGACAAGAAAGACGATGACAAGAAGGATGATGACAAGAAGGACGACGACAAGAAGAAGGGAGATGATAAGAAGGACGACGACAAGAAGAAGGGAGATGGTAAGAAGGACGACGACAAGAAAGGTGGATACGGTGGCGATGACAAGAAGGATGACGACAAGAAGGGCGATGATAAGAAGGGTGGCTACGGCGACAAGAAGGACGATGATAAGAAGGGCGGATATGGCGACGACAAGGAGGACGACAAGAAGGGCGGCTACGGTGACGACAAGAAAGACGAGAAGAAAGGCGATGACAAGAAGGGAGGATACGGCGACGACAAGAAGGACGACAAGAAAGGTGGCTACGGCGACGACAAGAAAGACGACAAGAAGGATGACAAGAAGGGCGGCTATGGTGATGACAAGAAGGATGACAAGAAGAGTGGCTACGGTGACGACAAGAAGGATGACAAGAAGGACGACAAGAAGGACGACAA
>MJEU01000019.1:0-223599 GCA_001748505.1 Sporisorium iseilematis-ciliati | reverse complement strand
AAAAAAAAAAAAAAAAAAAAAAAAAAAAAAACAATGAAAATCTCGGATTTTTTGTTTGTTCGATGGCGCAAATGCGCGAGAGATTGATTTATGAGAAATGAAAAGGAGGGGGGAGGAGAGAGTGAAGGAAGAAGATTCTTGCTTGGAAGCATTGCAGCGAGTGAGAGTGTGAGGCGGAGACACGCGCAAACAGAGGATTTCTTTTGAGGTTCCGCGGCTCGTTCGATCGTTGGTCCGGTGGTGATGGCTGCTCTCTTGGCGGAGACGCTGACGGGGATGTGGTTTGTGAACGAAGAGGTGTTTGGATGAGAAGTGCATAGCGAAGGCGTGGGTATGACCCACCCACAGTTGAAAGAGAGAGAGAGAGAGCACTCTCACCGCTGAGAACGCGCTCTCTTTCGGTGTCTGGTGCAAGGCCGGCGAACAGCGTTGTTGCCTCTGTGTCGTTGTCGTGTTTTTTTTTTTCTGCGTATTTTTGGTCAAGTCTACAGTAGTGGGTCCAAATTGCGATACCGCGCTGTGCAACTGCAATCTTTTGAGACGCGAAATTCAGAACTACACATGTCGCTCGCATATCGCTTGGCAGCAGCACCACAGCACAGTATTGCCCAGAGTTGGAGTTTGCTCTGGTGCATGTACGCAGTGTGTGTGTTTTTCCCTCTCTCTCTCTCTCTCGAGCACTTTGCCCCTCTGTCAAGCGTGACCCGTCTCCGCCAAAGAGAGGTGCTTTGTCCATTTTTGGCTCGTCACCCTCTCTGTCTCTCGCGCCCCACGCTCTTGTTCGCCGTCGCCTCTCTGCCTTTTCGTCACCAGCAAACCCTTTCGTCGCTTTACCCCGCCCAACATCACCACTTGCCCGTTCATCTACATTCACGGCAACGGCAAAGGCGACCGACTTGCATCACCAACACCACAAGCCCAGAAGGATCTCTCTTTTTGTCTTCACACAACAGCAACACACGCACTCGTTTGCAAAGGATACCAAAGCAGCAAAAAAGCATAGTGGAAGAACGCTCTTTTGATCAGCATACCCCCGCCGGCGAGGATCGATATCTTGTACAACGGAGGGACGCGCATCGTTTGCTCTCGTAGTATTTGGACTGCGAGACGTGCGCCATCACTGCCATTCTCGGATTGACTTGTGCGGACCCAGGTTTGGACAAATCTCGACGACAAAAGGACGCTCGGGCAGATCGCATTCCGGCGTAGCCTTCGAACAAGCCGTCTGTGCTAGTGGAACGCAGTAGCGAACAGCATCGATTCGACTCTGGAGGAACCACCGATCGCAGCATACGATCCAGCCCACTCAACACAGTCAACACAGTCATTACCGTCGCATCTCAGAAGCACTCTCGCGTTTCACCACAGTATCGGACTGCATACCCCTCCTCCTCCTCCTCTCGGACCCCTCCCAGCATACCCATTTTCTCCACCATGAGCTCACCAATCACCTCTGTCGCCGACCCCTCCGAAACCTCGGCGCTCGCCTCCATCATCACCCAAGTGCAACCCGGCCAGGTGCCCGTCGTCAACCGCGCTCCCAAGGCCACCGATCCATCCCGGAAGAAGAAGAAGAAGAAGGCGGCTGCCGCAGCCGCTGCTGCTGCGGTGGCAGCGGAAGAGGAGGCAGCGGCGCAGCTGAAATCGCAGGACGAAGCTGTGGCGGCAGCGGCGAGGTTGGGATCGCAGGCTGCGAGTTCGCAGGCGAGGGCGCAATCGAGCGTGGTGGGAGGAGGAGCGGCGCCGGCGATCGAAGGGTCGGCGATCTCGACAGTCGAAGCGCAGGAGGGACACGCGCAGCAAGCGTCGTCGACGGTCGTGGGTGGCTCGACGGCGGGGAACACGTTGACGTCGAGTGCGGTGTTGCCTGCAGCGGGAGGAGGAGTAGAGGGAGAGGAGAAGAGGGAGAAGGTGCCGACGGGGACGGAAAGCAGCGAAGGGACGGTGGAGAAGGACGGATTGATCGATGTGCCGCCGAGGAAGCATGCTCCTCAAGCGACGGCGGGTGCGCCTGCGACTGGTACGCAAGCTGCGAATGCGTCATCGACCACCACCGCTGCCGCTGCTGCTGCTGCACCTGCCTCGTCCACGGCTGCCAAGACGAGCACGACCAAACCAGCCTCAGCACAAAGATCGACCGCGAAGTCCAAACCCGCCAAACCGAGCTTCGGCCAACGCCTGCTAGCGATACTCACGTGTTCCTCGGCCACCTCTGCTGCTGTTCACGAGGAGATGCGCGAAAAGTCGCGCCCGGCCGCGGTGGCCGTACCCGCACGCAACGCTGCATCCGCCTCGGCCAGCGCAGGCGCCGCCACGGCCCCGCGCACGCCGACCTCCAAAAGCCCTCCGCAAGCTCCTTCCTCCACCACAAACGCCAACGCCGACTGCCCCACCACCCCTTCCGGCGGCACCGTCCTGCCGCACTCCGAGACGGGCGACGTCATGTCCGGAGCGGTTGTTCCGCCGGGATCGTCGTTCGTCACGGATGGTGGTGAGGCGGGGAAATCTCGTGCGTCGAGCCTTTCCTCTGGCGACGAGACTACGTCCGACGACGAGTTGGAGGACGACGACTACCTGACGGACGACCAGACGGAGGAGCAGCGGTTGATCCTGCAGGGGGGGATGGGGATTCCGCTGGATGAGGCGGGGAACCCGTGTCCGCTGCTGCCGCCGATCGGGGCGCAGGATAGCGGTCGCAAGTGTCTCGTGTTGGATCTCGACGAGACGCTGGTGCATAGCTCGTTTAAGCTGATTCAGAACGCGGACTTCATCGTGCCGGTCGAGATCGACGGAACGGTGCATAATGTGTATGTGATCAAGCGGCCCGGTGTCGACGAGTTTATGCGGGCCATGGGGCTGATTTATGAGGTGGTCGTCTTCACTGCGAGCCTGTCGAAGTATGCCGATCCGGTGCTGGATATGTTGGATATCCACACGGCGGTGAGGCACAGGTTGTTCAGGGAGAGCTGTTACAATCACAAGGGGAATTATGTCAAGGATTTGTCCCAGTTGGGGAGGGAGATCGGCGATACGATTATTATTGATAACTCTCCGGCGAGCTATATCTTCCACCCGAATAACGCGGTGCCGATCAGTAGTTGGTTTAATGATCCGCATGATACGGAGCTGACGGATCTGTGCCCGTTCTTGGCCGACCTGGCGGAGGTGGATGACGTGAGGGCCGTGTTGGATGGTGGTCTGTAAGGAGAGGAGGGGGAGGAGGAGAGGGGGAGGATGTGATATATACCCAGCACACACACACACACACACACCAGGACACTGGATTGGAGTCAATCAACGCCACCCGAAGGGACACCCGAATCGAACGACGCACTCACAGCGTTTATCGATTCCAACACTTGGCGCGCATCCCTCCCTCCCTCTTCTCGACACCCACACACTTTTTGATCTTGATACGCTCGTTTTACCCATAGCATTCCTGTTCGCCTTAGATTTCTTCACACACACACACACGACTCCTCAATTCGTCTTCATGTTCCAGTTCAATTCAATTAACACATGTCTAACAAAAACTCGAAAGTGAAGGGGTCGTGGGTTCACACTTCGACACCCGAATCCCTATCGTCCTCCCGCACCTCGCTGAGCAACTTTGCGACCGAGCCGGAGGACGACGGAGGCAGACGATTCACCTTCCTTCCCAGCGCGGTGCAGAGGTCTGTGACCGTGTCGAGGCTGGCCTCGAGCTCGTCCTCCTCGTCTTGCACCACCGCCGCAGCGACCGCAGCGACCATCTTCCTCACCTGCAGCGTCGCCCCGTGCAAACCTTTCGCGTCCGTCCGAGCATCCGCGTACGTTCGCAGGAACCGCAACCAGCCGAGGAACAGGTTCGCTTTCGCATCCAACCCGTCGTACACCGAAGTGGTCGCTTCCGACGCCTCCTCCGCAGCTACGAACGCGTGCAGCGCGCCCACGCTCGCCAGCTCGACGTTCGGAAACGGACGTTCGCCCAAACGCAACCCGACGTGCCTGGCGAGTGCCAGGTTCCCCAGCACGGCGGACCAGGTCGCAAGCGTCACCTGAGCCATCTGCCACGCGCGCGCGGTCGGAGGAGCCGTGCGCGCCAGAGTCGTGATCTCCGCATGCAGCTGTTTCAGCTGATCGGCATCCCGAACAACGTCGAGATCGAGCGTGTGCTTCGCCTGCAGCGCGACAAAGTCTCGGACGAGGTGGGCGTCAGCGTCCGACGAGGACGGGCACGATGCCCGCACAAGACTGTTCAACAGACGGTTCCATACAGCCGTGAGACGCGTGCCGTAGTAGACGTCGGCGATGGCGAGCACCGCGGAGAAGTCGTAGTTGCGCGGCGCATCGGTGGAGGCGGAAGCGAGCATGTCCAGTGCGGTATCGAGGTCGAGGGAGAGGACGCAGGAGAGCCAGGAGGCGTCTTGAGAGTGAGCCAGGCTCTCGTCCTTGTCGGAGGCAGAGGGCGAGGTAGCGCCGGTGGCCTCGCTCGATAAGGAAGGACCATGGAGACTCGCTCGTGCGTCGGTCCACAGTTGGTCCGCTAGGTCCTGCACTGCGTCAACGCCTTCGCCGAGGCGAGCGAGGGAGAGCGCTAGTGTAGCCTTGAGTCGAGGTGCAGCCAACACAGGATCGCGAGTCACAACGACGTTGCGGCCGCCTCGAACGTGTTTGCTGTTGGCGAGGCGAAGAGCGGTGTGGAGTCGAAGCGACCATGAGGGCTGCGACTTGGCTTCGCACAGAGTCTCGACTTCAAGCAAGCGGCTCAGAGCTGCTGCGTCGTCGTCAGCCAGATTCTGAGCGGGCAGGAGCGAGTTGACGTGAGAGCTGCGGCTGAGAGCGAGACGCGATGCTGCAAAAGCCAACGAAGGCATAGCCAAGAATGCAGATGTAGGAGCTGCAACCTGAGCGCGCATGGCCTTGTCGAAGGCGGCGACATCGATCTCACCCTTTGCCAGAGCCGAACGCAATTTGCGGCTACTGCCAGTCTCACTCTCGTCATGCTCTTCGTCAACATCGCTGATGCGTGGCGTTGGAGGCACCGAGCGCGAAGCGAACAGACGCGAGAACAGCGGCCAGACAAGGAAGAGGAAGCAGAAGGCAAACGAGACGACGCGCAATACTTCGAAAGCAAGTGCATGCGTGGGAACAGCATCAAAGGCATGCGGGTCCTGGGCGATCGATGTAGCAGGTGCCATGTAGGTCGCAGAACGCTTGAGCAGCTGACGGCTGGCACCGACCACGACTTTGCCCGTAGCAGGACGGCCAACAGCTTGGCTTGCATCTGATGCGGTGGCATCCAACGCAAACTCAGTACCAGAACCGATGAAACTGATGCCCAAGAAGGTCGCAAGCATGTATCGCGACGAGGCGACGGACGAGATAGCACCCGTGATACCTGACTTACGGACTCGTCCACCTTTGCTTCCATTGCGGCTACGTGCCGAGGGAGGCGACGATGACGAAGCGCTTGCGTACGAGCTCTCCGCGGTGTCAACCTCTTCATCGTCGTCGTCAGCTTCTTCGTCTTCATCATCGTCGTCGTCCGCCTCGGCAATACCGGAAGCCTGTTCTGCCTCTTCCTCCTCCTTGGCAGCAGCAGCGGCGGCGAGAGCCTCTTGCTCAGCAACGACCTTGTCCATTTCAGCTTCCCAGAGCTCAAGAAGCTCCTCACCGCCCTCGAGACTGCGAACGAGCTCGCGGAGACCGGCAACTTCGCTGGTCAAGCGCAACTCTCGAGACTTGAGGTACTTGATGTAGTCGGTGGCCTTGCCGAGAATGGTGGCCTTGTTGAGCTTGGTGGCGGCAGGAACACCGTCGACGAGGTCTTCTTCCTGCTGTGCTTTCCTGCTTCGGCGACCAGAGGGTGTCTTGCGGGGACGTATCTCACGAAGCGCGGGTACCGCACGACGAAGGGCAGCGATGCGGTCGTTGATGTTGTTACGATACCTCCTCTCGATGGCGTTGTGGGCGACCTTCTTCTGCTGGCGAGTGGCGGGGTCGAGTTGCGCTCTATCCGCAGATGCTGCCTGTGTTGTGGGGTTAGATGAACCTTGTGCTGATGCAGCTGCTTCGTGGGCAGCCTGTGCGGCGGCTTGGGATTCCTGAAGACGCTTGGCTTTGAGCCTCTCGATGGCGGCAAGAGCGGTTGCATTGCTTCCGACCTCCATGTGTGGGAGCTTGCTGATAGGTGCGGCGCTGCTGGACGAGGGCGTCTTGAGCTCGACAGTCGAGCTAGACAAGACGGTGGGCTTGACCTTCTTTGTCTTGCGGGCGTCTTCAGCTGGCTCTGATTTGGGTGCAGCAGAGATGCTAGCTTTCTTTGGCTCCGGCTTGGCATCTGCGGCACGTCTCTTTCGACCAGCAGCGCTGGATGCGTTGTTGGAGGTAGGCGCAGCGGAAGGTAGTGTGGACTCGGTCGACTGCTGGGAAAGCGTCACTTGCGCTGAAGGAGAAGGCTGAAGCGGCGCAGAGTTGGGAGCGAGGAAGTTGTTGTTCCACTGCTGAGACGATGATGACGAAAGATCAGGATGTTGAGCCGTGGTGATGGGAGAAGCACCGTTGGGTGATAGAGAAGCTGGTGGAAGCTGGACAGACTGCAGGCCAAAGGGCGACGTTGAGGACGACGCGTGAATGTTGAAGTTCTGAGCGTAAGGTGATGTGGTGTCTGAGCCAGAGTAAGACTGAGCATAAGAAGTGTTGGAAAGGTCAAGACTTGCATCTGGGCTGATGGCTGCACCGTTGTTAGGAGCGAGCGAGAATGAAAAGTTGCGAGCCGATGAGCCGATGTCCGAGTCGGGCGGTGTGGGGAAGCTGGCGGCACCGCCGTAGACGAGGTCGTTGATGCCATTGGGGCTAGCACCGCTATCGCTTGAGCCTGATACAAAGGAGCCGGCATACGAAGCTGAGAAGGATGCGAGCGATGCAGGGGCCTCAAGATCAGTGAAATGATCTGAAGGTAAGGTAGCATCGAGGATGGTGCGCATCATGGAGTCGTAGTCGTCGCTGGACCATGGACCGGATGGCTGGTTCTGGATGAGGCCGAGATCATCGTGCTTTGGTGTGACGATATTCGGCAACATGTGCTGCTGTTGGAGGATGCGCATGGCCTCTAGCTGAGCTTGCTGCTGACGGAGATGCTGAAGCTGTCCGTCGAGGGAATCTGTTTGGAGTTGTTGCTGCTGAGCATGCTGCTGAGCATGCTGCTGATATTGCTGTTGTTGATGCTGCTCATGTTGCTGCTGCTGATGTTGAAGCGGTGTCGAGTACATGGTGATGCCTCAGCTTTGACGATGCTGCAGAACGGGTGGAGAGCGTCTGGTGTTGTGGTCGGAGAGGAAGCGGTGGCGGCCCTGCTACACTAGGTGATGATAGACGGATGTTCCGTTTTGGATGGCTGGAGTGCTGACTGTAGATCGTGTGACTGCAAGGTAGCAGCGTCGAGCGTGACAAAAGGCTGTGCAAGCGCAGCAAAGCGTTCTTTCGGTGCAAAGCCGATGTCGAGATTGTTGATCGGAAGTGCCGCTAAAGATTGGGTTCAAGAATGCATTCTCAAGCTCTGACCGTGAGAAATGTGAAGAAAGCGAGCTTAGGAGGAGCCGATGATGTGGTGATGGATGGCAAAAGCGTGGCATAGAGCCAAGTGTGAAGTGCAGCATCGTACGATTTTGTGTGGAGCACATCAGCTGTCTCTGTCTGTGGTCGGCTTCTTTTCCGACAGCTCTAAACTTGAGAGCTGTGCCGGAATTGAATCAACGCGCAACGACCCTGCATTGGATCAGCCCGGCGTGATTTTCACAAATTTCCCTTGACTTCTTCGAAAGCCGTTTTTGCTTGGAAATATCAGGCCACTTTCTGTCGCCGTTAGACTCAGCATGCCGCCAGAACGACACACGCTTTCGATTCATTTCTGATCTGCTCTTTTCAGTGCAACATTCAGGTTGATCAGCAGCTTTTGACCGAAAAGTCAGTTGCAGCTTGATGCTTCTACCATATCACTTTGCCCTGAGTCAGCCGTCCTGAGGTCACAGGGATGTCCTTTGCAGCATGATTATAAAGCCGGACCTTGCTGGATATCTATATACGCAACTACAAATTGAACAACGCAACCTGCTTCTGTAGCTCAGTTGGTACGAGCGTCCGACTGAAGAATTCAGTTCAAAGTCGCCACTGTTTGCAGTGGGTGTGCATATCGGGAGGTCATCTGTTCGATCCAGGTCAGAAGCATTTCTTTTTTTGCGTCTTTTTGCTCTTTTTACGGATAGGTCTGTGCTTACATAATCCGGACTGTGGAGCAGCAGGCGGGAAATTTTTTCGAGAAATTTGAAGGTTGCCAGGAAGCAAGACCCTTTCTCGCTTTTTTGGCTCGCGGTGGCTTCGAAACATTTTGGTGCTCCTGATGGCCGAGCAACTCAACCTTCCTCTTCTTCCCACACATCTGTCCCCGTCGCCAGCAGTCCTAACTTGGCTCATCTCTCTCCCATTCATACATCACTACCATCACCACAGATCGAGCAGCAACTTCTACAACTCTCCGACATCAGGAAGGCTCTCTTGAGCAGCCCCGTCGAATCAACCCAGGCGTAACGGTGGCGCCGGCTTTCCTCTACTCACGCACACGCCCCTTCCGCTCGAGTTGACACCGCAGCTCAACGCACCTCTCTGCCCACCATGGCCGACGCACAGCAAGCCAACAAGGCGCATCGCAAAGCCAAGACCGGCGGCAAAGCTGAAAAGACCAAGGCCAAGCACACCAACGGCTTCAACCCGAAAGCTTTCATCTCTGCCAACATCAACGTCGCCCAGAAGCAGATCCTCCGAAATGCTGAAAAGGATCAGAAGCGCTTCCACGTTCCCCTAGCAGACAGGACACCGGAAGACGAGCCTCCGCCGATCATCGTCGCTGTCGTCGGACCCGAAGGTGTTGGCAAAACTACGCTGATGCGATCGCTGATTCGCAGGTATACCAAGCATACGTTGGCCGAAATCAAAGGACCCGTCACTGTGGTTACGGGCAAAAAGCGGAGGGTCACGTTCATCGAGTGCAACAACGACATCAACAGCATGATCGACATCGGCAAAGTCGCCGACTTGGTGCTGCTCATGATCGATGGATCGTTCGGGTTCGAGATGGAGACGATGGAGTTCCTCAACGTCCTACAATCGCACGGCTTTCCCAAAGTCATCGGTGTGCTTACACATTTGGACCTCATCAAGAAAGCCAAGACACTCAAAGCGACCAAGAAGCGACTCAAACAGCGTTTCTGGACCGAAATCTACGACGGTGCCAAGCTGTTCTACCTGTCAGGAATCATCAACGGTCGCTATCCCGACACCGAGATCCAGAACCTGTCGAGGTTTATCGGCGTCATGAAGTTCCGTCCGTTGATCTTCCGCAATGCGCACCCGTACGTGCTTGCGGATCGAATGGAAGATTTGACGCCGCGCGAAGATATCCGAGCGAACCCGAAAGCAGATCGTACGATTACGGTGTACGGTTACTTGCACGGTACACATTTGCGTGCGTCACAACGAGTCCATATACCCGGTGCGGGTGATCTGTCGATAAGTTCGATCGAAAAGTTGAACGACCCTTGCCCGCTGCCGACGCAGGATAGCGAGAAGAGGCGCAAATTGTCGGACAAAGCCAAGTTGATCCATGCTCCCATGAGCGACGTCGGAGGGGTCATGTTTGACAAAGACGCGGTCTATATCAATGTGCCCGGCAACTTTACGAGGCAGGGCGAAGACAACGAACCCGCAGGAGAGGGAGAGAAGATGGTCATGGACCTGCAGGACGCGCATACTACGCTCGACAATCTGGCGGCGCAGAGCGAGTTGCGGCTGTTTGATTCGGATTCCACTGGGTTGCGGTCTGGCGATCTTTCAGCAGCTGCTGATGACGGACAAGACGCATTCGAATATCCCTCCCGAGCTAAAGGCAAACGCGTCCGCAGAGCAGCCTTTGACGACGACGTGCTTCTCGACGACGACCTCCCCGACGACGAAGACGAGTCCGATGACGACAACGAAGCCGGCTTCGACTCTGACGACGACGACGACGACGACGCCGACGCCGACGACAACCGCCGAGCATTCACCCGCCGCGCCATCGAATCCGACTCCCCCGCCGACGCACAGTCCAAAGACATCCCATTCGCCGATAGCGATTCCGACATGGGCCTCGACACCGACGATGAACCCGAAACCGCTCCGTGGAAGCACAACCTAGCCGCACGCGCAGAAGCCACCGTCCTCGCCAACCGCCACCGTCGCCCCGTCGACCTCGCCCGCCTCATCTACGAGTCTGATAAGACGCCCGAGCAGATCGCTTCCGGCAACGTCCACGACGACTCTGACGACGACGACGACGACGAGGATATCCGCAAGATGGCTGAAGCGGATGATGAAGAGGACTTTTTCCGACCGGCCGACGGCTCCAAGCCGAGCGCTACGGCGGCTCAGCCAGAATCCGACTACCAGGACGTCCCCGACCAAGCCCGCCCCTCGGCCGGACCCGACCTGAGCCGCTGGGCGCAAGAGCGGGTGCTCGACTCCCTCCGCCGCTTCTTCATCACCGGTGACGAACCGGAGAACCTCGAGGAGCGGAAGGACGGCAAGCGGAACGAGCAGCCAGCTGCTGACGCCGACGGTGATGCATCCGAAGAAGGCAGCGACGCGGAAGAGCGACCCGAAGACGAAAACGCCAAAGCTTCCGCGCTGGCCGCCAAGAAGGAAGCGCTCAAACGACGCTTCGACGAGCAGTACGACGATCCCACTTCGACCACGCAGGACTGGTACGACGAGCAGAAGGACGCGCTCGCCGCGCAGGCGGCGCTCAACCGCGCCGAGTTCGACAGCGTCGACGAAGAGGTGCGTCACTCGGTCGTCGGCTACGCGCCGGGTTGCTACGTGCGTATCGAGCTGGGCAAGGTGCCGTACGAGCTGGTTGCCAACTTTGATCCCTCCTACCCGCTCCTGGTGGGCGGGTTGCTGGCGAGCGAGGAGGCGTTCGGGTTCATCCAGGCGCGCATCAAGCGGCATCGATGGCACGCCAAGATCCTCAAGACCAACGATCCGCTGATCTTCTCGCTCGGGTGGAGGAGGTTCCAGTCGATCCCGGTGTACTCGTTGGACGACGGGACGCGCAACCGGATGCTCAAGTATACGCCGGAGCACATGCACTGCCTGGCGTCGTTCTACGGGCCCGTCTCGGCGCCGAATACGGGGTTCTGTGCGTTTAATACGCTCTCCACCGCCACCCCCTCGTTCCGCGTGAGTGCGACGGGCGTGGTGCTGGATATCGACTCGGGCTCGCAGAAGATCGTCAAGAAGCTCAAGCTCACCGGTACGCCCGCCAAGGTGTACAAGAACACGGCGTTCATCAAGGACATGTTCAGCTCGGCGCTCGAGGTGGCCAAGTTCGAAGGCGCGAATATCAAGACGGTTTCGGGGATCCGGGGGCAGATCAAGAAGGCGTTGGCGAAGCCCGAGGGCCAGTTTAGGGCGACGTTCGAGGACAAGATTCTCATGTCGGATATCGTGTTTTTGCGGGCTTGGTATAGGGTGGTTCCGAGGAAGTTTTACAATCCGGTGACGAGCTTGTTGGAGGCCAAGGCGTGGACGGGCATGAGGCTCACCGGCGCAGTACGCAAGGAGCGTCAGCTGAAAGCCCCGAACCACATCAACAGCTCGTACCGCGGCGTAGAGCGGACCGAACGCAAGTTCAACCCGCTCCGCGTACCCCGTGCCCTCCAGGCCGAACTGCCGTTCAAATCCAAACCCAAGCAAATGTCGGCCGCCAAATCGACGAGCTACCTAGCAAAGCGAGCCGTCGTGCTGGAGGGAGAGGAGAAGAAAGCACTCGCATTGCTCCAGCAGATGAAGACGGTACAGCGAGAGAAGGAGGAGAAGAGGAAGGCGAAGAACAAGCAGAAGCAGGGGGAGAAGTTGAAGCTGGCACAAAAGGACGAAGAGATTCGTCTGCAAAAGAGGAAAGCAGAGATGAAGGAGATCCACAGGTTGCAGGGTATGAAGGCGCAGAGTGCGGCCAAGCGGCAGAAGACCAAGTGATTGCACAGCGAGATTGATGGAGGGAGGGAGGAAAGGTTTTTGGATTGCTCGTGTGGTTGGTTTGAAAGAGGAGTGCCAAGAGCTGGAGCCGCAATCTGGATCGAAGCTTCGTTCGTGTGCATCGCAATTCGCATCTTGTTTCTCGAGACCGTTCTGATCTGTTTGTCGGCTCTTGAGCAAACCCTTGTGTCCACGGCTACCCTTTGTTTCCTTTTTGAGACAATGGACGTGTGGGCGCTGCCCCCCCATTCGCAAAACCCCCTCCAGATCCCGGGATCCCGTCTGCAAACAATGAGCTTAGCGTGCCCTTCTGTTCGGCGCTAGACAGAAATGATGCCATCCTTCATCTTTCGACCTCGTGGTGCGGCGGTCCGAGTCATCCGAACTTTCGGGGTCCGTGAATCGGCTCCCTCCGTGGCCCCTAGGGATGAGATTTCCTCTCTCAGAGTGTGGGCGGCTAGCGATTCACAGAATCATTGTGACTAGGACGGCAACACGCTGGATTCCGATGCCGTTTCCGAGCCTTTTTGTGATCGCTTTCATCCAGCGACAAAGGGCGTGGCTTGGTGGTGACACACGCGATGACCCGCCAAGAACACCTTAATTTGAAAACGCTCCATCAGAAGAAATCTTGTTTGGTGCGTTGCGGCTGAGTAAAAACGATTCCCGGTGTCTCGCCACGATGCCAATTATAGAACACCGGAGTTCTAGATGCAGAGCTAGAGTAGATCCGGAAAACCATGTTTGCTCTCCGCCAAATCTTGTCGATCCTTCCGGAGTCTTGTGTACCATACTGTAGGCAAGACTGCACACGCCGTCTGCTCTTCACCCGCCTTGTCAATGAGCCGGTCTCCCGACTGACTTCATCTCGGCTGTTAGGCAGGGAATGAACACCGACCTTTGGTGCGTAACGTAAGCACCCAACGTGGGCGTCGTCAACGAGTACAAACCCGACTTCATAAGACGTGAAGTGAAGTGGACAGCTCGCCAACGGATGTTGCTGCATAGTCAAGGCCCGCGATGGGAAGATTTTCGACTCCGACAGGCCAATCCGGCGCATCTGGTCGCATCTGTGCATATCGCAGCAAAGCAGGTGGCGCGTGGTCGAGTTCCGAACCCGTCTCACTTCGAGTTGCGGTCCTGCTCATGCCTGGACAGGCACCGAGCGACGGTCTCGTTTAGCGATTGTTTGGAGAAGCTCATTCCGTCAAAAGCCGTCTTTCTCTAGGGGAGAATTACCTCGACCAATCAGCCGATCCGCTGTGCGCTTTCGATGGCCGCTGCGAACTCCGAGTCTTTCATCCCATCAACGCATCCACCGAACCACAGCCGACACCGTCTAGGATCGCAAAACGTTTCGCGTCAACCACCTTCTTCCCGAGATTTGACTTACATTTACCTTTCCTTCAATCTCCGCCGATCGTTCTGCCGTGGCCCAATTGCGGTACGCAGGCAATCAAGCAAGTGGACAGCAAGAAAGTGGGGCGGAAAAACTCTTCGAGGAGAGCCTCGGCGAACGAAGGCAAACAAGTCCAACACGACCAAGAACTCGCTTAACTTAGAGTATTCGTGTTGGACATCCAGAGATTCGGTTCACGTCCTGATTTCTGCTCTCGAGTCGGAGTTACGAGTTGTGAAAGAGGGTCCTTGGCCGTTTCCCGAGCCGCAACGGCGATTTCCATCTTTTGGCTGCTTTCAATCAACTTCCTTCAACCTCTTTCATTCCCTTCGACTCTTTTCCTCTGCCGGCGCCGCTTCTCGTTCATTCGTTCACTCATATACCCTTCGAGCTGGATCGACGTTCGGACATCTCTTGACAACTTGCAACCGCGTCGACGTCGGTACAACAAGGATATCACCCTCGGTCTTGTCTGCCGCCGTTGTCCAAGAAGAACGACGCCACCGGTCCCCCCCACGCGTCAATCTGGAGTCCTTGTGAACGTCCATCGCCGGCTTTGTCAAGGTCAGGGGCTCCATCCCCTTGAGGTTGTTCCTTTGCTTCAATGGACTCCCTTCGCGGCAACCGCAAGGTGCTGCCCAACTATCTGCTGGACGACTACGTACCTCCGCCAGACACCAAAGGATCATCCGACCATGAATCGAAAAGCTCCATCCCACGTCAGGCATCGACAGGCGAGAGCTCTCAGCAGCATCTCGATGGATTGGCGAATGGATCCACAAGCACAAGCGGGGAGGCGAGCGACACGTCTGCAGGACCTCTTGGGTTCCTGCCTCGTAGGAAGAAAAAGCTGAGGCAAGCCTGCGTCTACTGTCGTCGTTCGCACCTGGTTTGCGAAGAAAAGCGACCTTGTCATCGCTGTGTCAAGCGCGGCATTGCAGATCGCTGCGTTGATCCGCCGCAGGAAGGGCAGTTGCTGCAGGACTCGGGTTGGACTGGTTCGACGGATGCAAGCTCGGGTGCTAGTTCATTGAACGACAACTACGTCTCGCCGCCTCCTGGTTCAACCCTGAACAACAACATCGAGTCATCGACCTCGTCATCCAAGAATCCTGGAGAGCTGGCGAGTGCGGATGGCGGCCAAAAGCGGAAGAGGAAGCTCAAAGCTGAGGATCCACGTAGCTCGACGACGGAGTCACACAGACCAAACAGCCATCTGAGACCGCAGCCTGACTACAATCGACACCATGGTGGCTTCGAGCTAGCCAACGCAGCCACGCCTTACGGAGCGCCCGCCGATCATGGACCTTCGACATCGGGCTCGAGCTCGTTGGGAGGTGTTCCGGCGTCCACGCTGAGCAGCGCTATGCCGCCAACCTCGGGCTATCCAACCATGCCTGCTCCGATACAGATGCAAGCAGAGCCTTCCGTGACAGCGAAGAGCGCATCATCGCAGCTGCTTCAGGGGCAGCCTATCTTCCAACCACCTTCGTCGGCAGAGCTCGACTCGCTGTTCTCGACCTACTTCTTCGACGTTGCGGATGCTTTCAATGTGCGGCCGAATGGTGCACATCATCCTCATCCTCACGAGATGCTTCCACCACACCCAGCTGGCCAAGGACATCCACACTATCCTCATCAGCAACATGCACATGCGCATGCACCACCGGAAGTTCACCGTCAGGACGGCCTACGCCATCAAGGCGGTACCACTTTGCAGGCTGCACACGACCATCGCGTCAGCTATGGCATCCCTGCTGGTCCGGACCCACGCAGCTTTCAGTCAGTCCAGCAGCCGCCGGCCGCATCACAGCACCAGCTGCGGCAGGGCAACTCGTCCAACACCAGCCGCTATAACAGCACAGCTGCTGCTGCTTCTGCTAGCAGCGCAGACTCGAGCTTTGCCGAAACGATGGCGAAGGCAGCGCCGTCAAGCACCAACAAGCGGCCTCAGGACGACGCTCCTGAACAGAGTAAAGATGCTCGAGCGGGTGTTGACGACACCAAGGAACCGCTCGGCAGGCAGAAGCCTGGCGATGTGTATTCGCCATACCCGTACCGGAAAGGTTATGCGTCTCTGATGCGATACATGACGGAGCAGAACTGGTCGGAGCAGTCGATCCGGTCGGTGGAGGCGGCCTTGTCCAAGATTCGACGGCTTTGGTTCTCGCTGGAGGACAACATCCAGCCATCGAGCATGATCCAGTTGCAAGCAGAGTGGGCGGGCAACGTGCGCTATTTTACCGAGTCGGTGCTCCCTTTCACGCCTGTGCCAATGCTGGTGTGCCGCAAGGCGGGTGAAGTGTATGCATCGAATCAGCTGGCGCAAGACTTGTTCGGTAGGAGTACGGACGAAATGACGGGCGGCAAGATCTCGAGCTATGAGCTGATGACGGAGGACTCGGCGTCCAAGTTTTTCCGCCTGTACGAGCTTGCTGTTGGGGGCACACAAGCGGAAGATGGGACGTACGTTCCGAGAGTTGGAAAGACGTCGCCGCTCTACTGGAACGCCGAGATTGTGCGGCCGAACGCTGACGGCAGCAGCACGGTGCTTGCCACGCGGGGCATCTTTGAGATGAAGATTGCACCTTGCGGTCTGCCGTCACTGCTGGTCTGCTGCTTTATTCCTCTTTGGTGACGAGGCGATCCTATGGTCTGTGATGGTGTCGCTTCGGTAGTGAGCTACTTTAGGCAGCTCGATGGACGGTAGTTGCATCCATTCCATTCAATCGAGACCATCGCTTGCGGTAATGAAGACGTGTTGGTGTGAGGCTTTGAATCCGGCTCGAGCGGACAGATGCTGGCCGCGGAAATCTTGTTGAGCAGCGATGGGACCTGTGCTGCGTGGCGAGTCGACAAAAGTGCTATCGAATGCTTGCCGAAAATCGACTTCTGTCTTGGTGCGATTCGGAACAGGGTCTTGGGAGAATCGCAGGATGTCGGCCCATGCTATGCCTGTCTCGCCTTCGTAAGCGTCCTCGTCGTACTCCGGGGCAAAGTTCAGCAGGCCGTCTATCTCGTCGTGCTCTTCTTGTTGAGGATCTTGGGATGATGGCCGAGGCGGATCAGCGTCTAGCCAGTCGTAGTCAGAGTCTGTTGCGTCTGCGGCAAAATCGACGGACGAAACGATCTGGCGACAGGTTTTGTCGAGCTGCGATCTCTTTCGGGTGCCAGCGGTAGGGGGAGGCAGTGATGGGGAATGACAAGTAAGGTCGAGCTCGGTGAGGAAGTTGGTGAGGGTGATGATGTTTGGCAAAGCTTGTGAGAGGTGCAACTGGTGCAAGTACGGTCCAAGCTCGGTAGGGTCGGATGCTCGGGAGAGGAGGGAACGCATGGATGATGCGATACTGCAGATGAGGGGCACGGCGTCCGTTTGGCGATGCTGCCAAGAACGGTGGTAAAGCTTTGCCGAAGCCGAATCTCGGAGCAGAAGCTGAATGAGGAGACGGGATGTGAGCTGGCTGACAAGATCGCGCAGGTGGAGAGGCAAGGACGTGGGCTGGAAGAGATCTGCAAGCGGCACAGAATGGTCGAGTCTCGCATCAACCCACTCGAGATCAACGCGATATCGCCGGCTGGAGGTCAGATCTGTGGGAATGCTGACGGGGACGATATTGATGACGACAGCTGATGGATGGAAGGCAAGATGTCAACAACGATGATCGAGTCGCTCCAGACGATGTCGACTTTGTCGCAGCGACGAGGATATCAAGCTCACCGTGTTGAAAGGCATCGTGGCTCTCTTCAACCTGGCCAGGATATGGCTGCCGTTGGTCCACCGTCAATGGGCGGGCTTGAAGATCAGAAATATTGAGCCAACCGTTGCGCAGCTGAAATCAAGTGCCTAGGATCAGTATCAATCTCTATGTCGAATACAATCTGTTCGAGAGCCAAGAGGAGGAACGCCGGCTCACCGAGTTGATGTCTTGCATCATTGGCCTGGTGATGGCACTCAAGCTGCGGTCATTCAGAGGGACGGTGGGACGATTTGGCGAGACGATGGTGGCCGTGACGAAGAGATGATGTCCACATGACTCGAGAGAAGCGGCAGAAGGATCAGAGGCAAAGCTTTGACTTTGCTCGACAGGTTCGAGATTAGCCTGTAGCGGCATGTCGGCCAGCGACACGTTCAAATGAACACCAAGATGACTGCTCAATTTGAACGAGGTCTGCAAGCTTGTGCTGCTGCGACTCGTACTCGATTTTGCCATCTTGTCTTGCTTGACCGAGGCAGACTAGTTCTGGAAGCCAAGCTAGTTGGTGTGGGGCTGAGGTCGAGGTTGAGGTTGAGGTTGAAAATGGCTAAGGTCTATTCTCGGTCGACTATCGACTACTGAAAGCTCAGTTGGGACTAACTTATAGAGTAGCTGCGCCCCCTTTTGGCGCCATCACACCAAGCTCGGCCAAGTCCGTTAAGCCGATCCTCACTGTCAAGCGTGGGAAAGTTTTCTTTCGTCCATAGAGCGGGCAAAGAAAGAGTCTGGCATCACAGCACTGAGGATGATCATCATCGGATAGCAAGCCGAATGATTGTGAGCCTCTTACTCAGCGTCTGATGCGATTCAGATCGGAAGGAACCCGAATGTGGCCAAGTTGGGCACTTTTTTCATGCTCTCTGCTTTCCCACACACAGGCACAGCAAATAGCAGCAGCAGCAGCAGCACCCTTTGCGTCGGATCTTGCTTTGAGCCGTTTTCAACTCTCTCTAAAGTCACGTCGACGCGTTTTCCGACAAGGTGTGTGTCTGTGCTCTCCGCTTGCTTCCCCCACGTGTGATGTTTTCTTGTGATTTCATCGAGTGACGACCCTACAGCAAAGTTAGAAGTGCGTCACAAGTTGGCATTCGGAAGGCGTGTGTGTGTGCGTGTGTGATGCACGAGAATCGCATTCTTCTGCGGATAAAGCCGCTCCGCAATTTCCTTTAGCAATCACCATCATCTTCGGTCCTCAGACACTCGCCCTTTCTCCCTGCAAGATGGCCAACCTCTTCTACAAGTCGAGCCCGTACGTGGTGCCGGGCGTCATCGATCTGACGCAACCTTCGCTCTGGATCGCGGTGGGCAGCATCTGCTTCAACCCGCTCTACTGGAACATCGTAGCTCAGAACGAGTATCACAACAAGACCATCACCAAGATCCTCGGCGGTCGACGATACCTCGGATGCTACCTGCTCGCCGTCTCGATCTTCTCGCTGGGTATCCTGCGAGACCACCTGTACAATCTCGCACTCAAGGATCAGCCCACGCATCCTCTGCTGCAACAGGAATGGGTCAAGCCTGCCGCTGCTCTTCTGTTCGCATCCGGCAACATCTTTGTGCTTTCCTCAATGTGGGCGTTGGGCGTGACGGGAACGTACTTGGGTGACTACTTTGGCATCTTGATGGACAGCATCGTCACCGGCTTTCCTTTCAACGTGATGGCCAACCCAATGTACTGGGGCAGCTCGATGAGCTTTGTCGCCGTGGCTCTGTGGTTCGGCAAACCCGCTGGACTGCTCCTGAGCGTGCTGGTCGTCATTGTCTATTCGATCGCTCTGCGATTCGAGGAGCCCTTCACGGCCAACATTTACAAGCAGGCCGAGAAGCAGAAGAAGGCCGAAGCCGAGAAGCAGGCTCTCCTCGAAAGCGACGGCCCTGCCAGTGGCACCCGCAACCGAAGCAGGAGGACGCCTTCCAAGCCTAGAGCTTAGATTCGCTGAGTGCTCACAATCGATGGCTGATCCGCTTGGCAGTCCGTCAGACGGCAATAGCATCCACTGGCGCATGTTGCAAATCCTCAAACGCACCTCTTGCATCAGAACCAGGCTGCGACGACGTCGAGACCTTCAACAGCACCTCGTCCTGTCGTTCGTTCGCCCTTGCACCATCATCCTCTCTCTCCCCTCTCCACTCTCCCCAAAAAGATACCTGTTCTCACTCTCACGCCCTGCTGTTGGCGTGTGGGTGATGAACGCCCTGTAGCACTCAACGTGTACTTGTACCCTCGTAATCTGACCATACCTACACCTCGATGATTGAGTCAAAGCTATGAGGAGAGAGAGCGCAAAGTTGACAAGAATGCTCTCAAGATTGAGAAAAGGTGATCCGTGCTTAGCCGATCGGGCCGAGATTCGAGCTTCGGTGTTCTGTGTGTTTGTGTGCGGCTGTCGGTTGCGTTTCGCGTTCTCACAACTGTGTATGAGTTACCGAAGAGCTCGTCTTTGGCGCAGCTGCGAGAGAAGCACTATAACGGACATGATCTGCAAGCTACTGTACTGCGACTGCTTCGCGACCGAGAAGAGGCGGTATTCCATCGCAGACGCCCTTTCTCTGCAAGCCGACACACGGCACAAGGTTAAGGGTCTCTCGGCGAGCAAGGCTGACTGAGGACGCACGACACAGCCCCTAAGTTGACGACAATAAAAGGGGAGAAAAGATTTATTTAAATTTCAAAAAACCCTTTTTCTTCTGAAGCCTGGACCCAGCACAGCTTTCTTTTGGCTGAAATTGGATTTTGGTGTTGTTTTTCAAAGCGCGTCATTTTCTCTCTTTGAATTGCAACGAGGAGGCGTGTTGTGTGCGTGTGTGAGTGTTTCAGCCGCTTCTCGCAAGCAACTTCTGTAAAGGGGCTAAAATCAGTCGATTGGCAGGCAAGGCTGCGAGACGAGGCTGCTGCTGCTGTTGCTGGTTTGACAGGCTGGCTGGTGCTTTTTTGATCCCTTTATTTTTCCATCGCGCGTCTGCTGCTGCTCTTCTGCCCTTTCACTTTGGCCGCTCAGTCCGCTTTGTCCCGTCTGCTCTTTCTTGGCTCAGCCTGGAAGCGCGCACTTGACTCAAGTCAGGTGTGTCGTCCTCGTCGTCGTTGTTGTCGTTGTCGTCGTTCTCACCTCTCAACTCTCATACACCATCACCACCACCACCACCACCGCTTTCCACCAACGTCAACCTCTGCTCGTGTCCATCCTTGTTACACGACTCGGACTCGACACGCTTCGTCGCTTCCACTACACACGCGTCATCTCTTCATCTAACGCCTTTCCCACATCACGACTTTACGAACGATCGATATCCCTTGTCCCTTGCTAGCTCGCTTGGCTTGAGTGGTCCATAAAGATCTATACGCACTACCGCCGCATCGAACGCTCTGCGACCTCACTCCATCAGCCAATATCGACATCAGCTGTCTCGTCGCTCTCAGTACCAGAGCAACCACGCTGTATTCATTCTTATACAGGCCCGATCGTCTCGATTCGCCAGCTTCGCACGCCAAGCTCGCTCCTTAGACGCCACCAAGTAGAATCACGCTCCGACCCAACTCAGCTGTAAACCTCGTCCGCAGCCCGCTAGATCCCAACTTCTTCACTCCTCTCCTGGACTCTGCGCCCATCTGCGCAGTCAATTGCGTATCATCATGGCTGTAAGCTTCATCTCTATCTTCTCTCGCCTACAATGCATCGCATCACGAACCAATTATCCCAGAAAGCATTTACTGACTACCGCCTTCTTTTCGTTGACAACAGGACCCTAGCGATACAAAGGTCGCCGAGGTCTATGCTCGAATTCAGACCCAGCGTCGCATCATGGAGGGCAACCAAGCCCTTCGAGCCGCTACCAGCAACCCAGACGTTATTCGTCAGGCTGAGTCCCAGATCCGAGAAGCCCAGCGAAACATCTCCTACCTCGAAGAGTCGCTCAACAGTCTCAAGTCTCGTCGCGCAAGTGGTGGTCCTGGCTTCCGCACCGACAGCCCCACTGGCAGCACCACCCCTGGCGGCGACACAAGGCAGAGCTTTGCCTCCTCAAAAACGAGCGGTGCCAGCTCCATCGGCCCGGGAGGCGCTCGTCCTTACCCGAGAGACAGCAGCTCCTCCTACCACGGCTCCAACCCGCCCTCGCCTGCCGTCAACCCTCGTCGCTACGACGGACGTCCACTCCCCTCGGCACCAGAGAATGGCGGTCCCAGCGGTCCAGACGGCTCTTATGCTCAGTATGCCAACCAGGGCCCCTACGGCGCTGGGGCTGGCTACGGTCCAGGAGGTCCCGAGACCTGGCAACCCGCCATGCACCGCATGGGCACCAGCGCAAGGCGCAACTACACCAACCTCGACTTGATCAAGGACGACACTCCTCACACCACCGCAAAGATCTCGCGCATGCTCCACCAGCTCGAATTCAAGCTGCAGATCGAGAAACAGTACAAGCAGGGTATCGACAAGATGGCCAAGCTCTACCAGGCAGAAGGCGATCGCAAGAGTCGCAACGATGCCGAGAGCAAGCGCGTCGAGAGTCAGAGCAAGATCGTCCTCCTTCAACAGGCGCTCAAGCGATACAAGCAGCTCCACGTCATGGAGGAGGAAGAGGAGGACAACGCCAGCCCCGAATCCGTCGAGAACCGCAAACAGAACCTGCGCAAGCCGCTCTCCGGTACGCTTCAGATCTCGGTCCGCAGCGCTCGCGACATCGACCACGCTCCCGTCCCGCGCGGCAGTCGTTCGGTACGCGAATCCACTGTGGTCATCAAGGTCGAAGACACGCCGCGTGCTCGCACTCACCCCAGCCGCAACGAGCGATGGCAGGAAGACTTTGAGATCCCCGTCGACAATGCCAACGAGCTGGAGGTCACCGTCTACGACAAGATCGGCAACGCCCATCCCGTTCCTGTCGGCATGCTTTGGATCCGCATCAGCGACATCGTCGAAGAACAGCGAAAGAAGAAGTTCGGTCAAGTCCCCGATGCCTCGCAACACGGTCATGGACCGAGCGACGGCTGGGTCACCGCTGACAGCGTCCAGCCACGAGGCGGCGGCGGTCCCTACGCTCCTGGCTCCGGTCCCGGCCTGGACGGTGCCTACAACACGCCTGCTGGTGTCCCCGTGCCCAACGGTCCCAGCGACGGCGTGGAAGCCTGGTTCGCCATCGAGCCTGCGGGAGCCATCTACCTGCGACTCAACTTCATCAAGCAAAACGTCCGCAAGCGCCCTTACGATGCTCGACTCGGTCGACAGGGTGCCTTCCGTAAGCGCAAAGAGGACGTCGCCGAGATCAACGGCCACAAATTCGTTTCGCGCCAATTCTACCAGGTTCTCCGCTGCGCGTTGTGTGGCGAGTTCCTGCTCAACGCCGCGGGCAGTCAGTGCGAGGACTGTCGATACGCTTGCCACAAGAAGTGTGCGCAAAAAGTCGTGACGAAATGTATCTCGAAGAGCAACGCCGAAGCGGACCGAGACGAGGTCAAGATCAACCATCGCATTCCGCATCGATTCGAGCCCATCACCAACCTCAGCGCCAACTGGTGCTGCCACTGTGGTTCCATCTTGCCGCTCGGACGCAAGAATGCGCGAAAGTGTTCCGAGTGCGATATCACCTGCCACACGGACTGTGCCCATTTGGTGCCAGACTTTTGCGGTATGTCGATGGAGATGGCCAACCAGCTTCTCAGCGACATCGAGACCATCAACCGCGTCAAGTCGTCCGCCAAGACGCAAACACAGCAGCAGCAGCAACATCAACAACAACAGCAACAGCAGCTACCTCCACCCCCGCCATCGTCAGGCGCTTACAGCTCCAACGGTGGCAACGGCATGCCAGGAGCTCCGCCGGGACGCATTCCACCTCCTCAACTGCCTCCTATCGGTGCCACCAGTTCTGACAGCCGTTACTCTAGCCTCGAGAAGCAGACACAACAGATGTCGCTCAAGCCCAGTGCAGGCGAGCCTGGCTATGGTTCTGGCGCATCACAGAGGATGCAGTCTGTCGAACAGCAGCAGCAGCAGCAACGACCTGGAGGAGGACCCAACTTTGGTGCTCGTCCTCAGCCGCCCAGGATTGGCGATGGTATGTCGCCATCCTCCACCGATGGTCGACTGGGAGATATGTCGCGTCCTCCTCGACCTTTGCCGCAGCCATCGAATGCCGGCCCGCCCATCCCGCAGCATCCTCAACAGCAGCAGCCAGGCGGTGGCATGTACGGATCGCGTCCTCAGCCTCCATCCGACTACTCGCAGAAGCCGCCTGCTTCGTCTCAGCCGCCGCCGCCGATTCCTCACATGCAATCGTCGCAGTCTTCATTGAATGTCGTCCCTCGTCCTCAACAGCAGTCGATGCCCCCTACGCAGCAACCGCCGCCGCTGCAGCAACAGCAGCAGCAGCAGCCACCATCGATGTCGCAAGCACCGCCCGCCCACTACGGTCAGCAGCCTGGCGGTGGTGCTATGGTCCCAGCCGGTGGTGCCAACCAGCCTCCACGCATGTTGCCCTCTTCGCGACGCAAGATTGGTCTCGACGACTTTAACTTCCTTGCCGTTCTCGGTAAAGGTAATTTCGGTAAAGTCATGCTTGCCGAAGAGAAGCGTTCCGGCAACCTGTACGCCATCAAGGTGCTCAAGAAGGAGTTTATCATCGAGAACGACGAAGTCGAGTCGACCAAGTCCGAGAAGCGGGTGTTCCTGGCGGCTGCTCGAGAGAGGCATCCTTTCCTGCTCGGTCTGCACTCGTGCTTCCAGACCACGACGCGAGTCTACTTTGTCATGGAGTACATTTCCGGCGGGGATCTGATGCTGCACATCCAGCGCGAGCCGTTTACGCCGCGACGAGCCAAGTTCTACGCAGCCGAAGTGCTGCTGGCGCTCGAGTACTTCCACAAGCAAGGGATCATCTACCGCGACTTGAAGCTGGACAACATCATGCTGACGCTCGACGGGCACATCAAGGTGGCGGATTACGGGCTGTGTAAGGAGGAGATGTGGTACGGGAACACGACGAGTACGTTTTGTGGTACGCCCGAGTTTATGGCGCCCGAGATCCTGTTGGAGCAGCGGTATGGGCGGGCGGTGGATTGGTGGGCGTTTGGGATCTTGATCTACGAGATGCTGTTGGGGCAGGCGCCGTTTAGGGGGGATGATGAGGATGAGATTTTCGATGCGATTCTGGAGGATGAGCCGCTGTATCCGCTGCATATGCCGGCGGATTCGGTGTCGATACTGGAAAAGTTGCTGACGAGGGATCCGGCGAAGAGGTTGGGATCGGGACCGACGGATGCGGAGGAGATCAAGGCGCATCCGTTTTTCCGGGACGTGAACTGGGATGATATGTTCAACAAGCGGGTGCCGCCGCCGTTCTGTCCGACGTTGAAGAACCCGAGCGACACGAGCTGGTTCGATACCGAGTTTACGAGCGAGAAGCCGACGCTGACGCCGGTGCACAGCGTGCTGAGCGCGCAGGATCAGGCGGAGTTTGTGAGCTTTAGTTGGACTGCTCCGAGTGTGTTGTAATAAGAAAGGTGTGAAGGGTGGATGGCGGTGTGTGTGTGGGTGTGTGGGGTGTGGTGTGGAAAGGTTGTGCGAAGTTTGAGGCGAGGCCTGAGAAGCAGAGAGTGGACGCAGCTCACACGAGCACGAAAGAGTGCACACAGACACACGCTGAAGCAGACCAAGTTACAGATCGACGATTCATCACTTTTGTATCACCCTCAGTCCCTGTACGCTTGCTCACTCGCGGAGGTTCAACCGGACTCGTCTCTCACCTCTTCACCCGTCGCCGCCAGCCCCCCGTCGCCGCTGACCCCGCTCGCTACCGACCCGCTACCGCTACTGCTCAACCTGGCCGCCCTCGCACCCGCCGGTCTGGGCCCCCTCACTCCACCACCCAAGCTCACCCTCTTAGCACCGCCAGCACCGCCAGCACCGCCAGCACCGCCAGCACCGCCACCAGCCGAATTAAACTGCCTCGACAGCCGCGCTACATTGCTCAGCGGTTTCTCGTCGCTTTCGCTCGCTTCCTTGCGCTCGGACGCTGCGGATACCGTCTCGGGTTCGCGCTGCTGCGCCGAGGTCAAAACGCGCTCGTTTAGCGGTGTCGGTGCTGCCACGTCGTCTTCCTGCTTAGACGCTAGAGTCTCGGCGTCGGTCGCAGTGTTGATGGCAGGCGCAGGTGGAGCTCTCACTTTCTCCTCGACGCGCACCTCACCCTCCCCCTCCTCCTCCTCCCCCTTTCCCCTCTGCTCCAGCTGCTCCATCAACTTCCTCGCACCCTGCTGCAGATCACTCCCGATCGAAGCCCTTGAAATCCGCTGATCCACCGGCTTCGTCCGCTTCCGGATCGGCCTCACCCTCCCACCCCCACCCTCACTCACCACCTCCTTCAACCTGCGCTCCACCAATCCCGGGAAGATCTCACCGTAATGCTGCACGCAATCCACCACGACCAGCGTGCCGATCTGCGACGTGACCGTATACTCGCTCTCCCGCTGCGGCCGCAGCAACGCCCGGCCGAGCGCGAGCCCGAGCTTGTTGCTGTACACCGCTTCGGGCTCGACCGCCGCCGTGGTGGCGGCGAGGAGGGCGCGCAGGTGCGAAAACAGCGCATCCAAGCAGGCAAGGTGGAGTCTAGGCAGCTTGTTGAGCACCACTCGCAAGTCTTCGAGCACGCCATCTTGGATCTTCTGCTTGGTAGCCGCGTCGAGTTCGGGTCGCGTAGCCGCGGCCGGAGTCCCCTTCTCTTCGGCACTAGCGATGGTCGGGGTGGCTGCTGCGAGCGCCTCGTGTTCCTGCGCTGCGGCTGCGCGGTAGATCGCGTCGATCTGATCCCACAGATCCTCGGTGATGAGGCTGTGTTCGAGCTCGAGCAGCCAAAGCTTGACACACGCGGCGAGGACGGGCGGATCGTACGAGTCGAGCAGCTTGTCGGGGATCGGGTTGGTGGCGCTGTCCGAAGCATCGGGTTTGTTGCTGCTGCCGCTGCCGTAGATGAGGTCGGCGAGGGAAGGGTTGAGGTGGGCGATGAGCGCGTCTCGTAGACGATGGGTGATGGGGAGAGGCACTTCGAGGATCCAAACTTTGCGCTTCTCTTGCGCGATGACTGTGGCATCCGGTTCCGCAACAGTTCCTTCTTCCTTCTCCTCAGCAGCAGCACCAGCATCGTCGTCGTCGGCGTCAGCCTTGCCGACAGGCGCAGTCAGCGCCTTGGCAAGCGCAGACCATCGCTCAGTATCAGCATACGCGCGGTCCAATGCCGCCAGAAGCGCCGTCAAAACAGGAGGCAGCGTAGCAAGTTGCTGCGAGGCGTCCGTCGCACCTGCATCCCCGGACTGCTGTCGCTCCAACCGCTCAAGATACTCCAAGCGCTCCACGAGCGACAAGTTGAGCCCGAACCCACCGTTCTTGATCAGCCACCCGTGCGCCACACCCTGAGGACCCGCTTTGCGACCGAGCGAGATCTCATCGTGATAGTAAGGCTGGAAGCGTTCGATCGCAGGCTGGAACGGACCGGTCCTAGCTTGGCGGATGAGAGCACGCAATTCAAGCGAAGGGTCGAGTCCCTGGTGGATCTTGAACGAACGGGTCGAAGACTGTTGCAGGATGGGTACCTGAGCCGAGATAGCCTGGTTGTACGACGCGAGCACCGACTGGACGGCCCGAATGCGGTCGGCCTCCCATCGCTGAGTGAGGCCGTAATGCTCGAATAGCACCTCTTCGACTTGACAACGGGTACGATCGAGGTTGCGTACCGCTTCCTCGTAGACCTTTTCTGCGTTGTCGGCGTCGCGTCTGAGACGGATGTGGCGCGATTCGGCTGAAACGACACCGCCGACAGCCGCCTTGATGGGAGCAGGCATCTTTTCGACTGCGGAGCTGACGAATGCTGAGATGGTGCCGGAGCGTTTGAGGCTTGTAGCAGTTGCGCCGGTCTCTGCGCCAGTCTCCAAGGCTCGACCTTCTGTCTCGGTGGGCAGAGGCGGAAGCTTGACACCGTCGAACTCGGTGGACTTGTTGGGTGGTGAAATGGTGGCCGAGGTGGATCGCTGCGTGAAGCCGAACTGCTTTCGAACCGTCTCTCTACGCTTGAGCTTTTCGGGATCGGTCTCTTGCTCTTGGGCATCGATGGCCTTGGTGCTGTCTGCGGAAACGCTTCTGCGCTGCAACACAGAGCCCGGTCGTAGTGCAGCGTCCGAAGCTTGAGATGGGGGAGGCGAACCCAGCTCGGACTCTTCGATAGGAGCAAAACGAGCATCGTCTTCGGCTTCGTCAGCATTGCGACACTTGTTCTCGTAGCTGTGTTTGAGTTTGTCCACTTCGGCCTTTTGACGTTCGAAGCGAGTGAGAGTAGCATCGACGTGTTCCCAGCTGTGGGTGATGCGTTGTCTGTGCTCAGCAGCCCACTTGCCAAAAGGCTCGAGGATGGATTTTTCGAGGTGACGAGCCACTTTGCCGTGAGCGTTTGCGTGTGTGGTGTTGGTTTCGGCTTGAATCATGCGGAAGGCGCGGGATGTAGCTGAGGTGTTGGCAGCGAAGCCGCGGGTGGAAGCGGAGGATGCGCCGAGGTTGGCATCGATGGGAAGGACTTCGTGGAGGATACCGGCAGCTTGCCTGAAGAGGGGCGCAGCAAATGAGGGCGGAGGAGGTGGAGTGGCCAACGCTTCTGCGTGACTGTATTCGAGCTCAGCACGATGAGCTACGAAAGCAAGGATCGACTCGTTCTCATCGAGACCGGCTTGGAGTTTGGCGTAAAGGCTGTGTGCTCCTGGACGATAGGAAGGATGTGACCAGAACGAGTTCTGGAAGGAAGGCGGATATACCACCGTGAGAGCCGATGGTAAGCTCATTGTGGGGAACTTTGGCACCAAAGGTCCGCAAAGGTGTGTGGTGGTGGTGGAAAAAGGATAAATGGGAGTGGGAGAGGGAGAGGGAGGAGAGAGTGTAAGTCTGACTCGCACAGCCGACGGTTCGAGCTTTGTTTCGAGCTTTGTATGTATGCAGCCGAGACCAACGCAGCGCAGCCTGACACGCATGTCGCACAGTCGTGAGTTGGCTCGCACAGAGTCAAAGTGTTGTTCTCCTTTGGTTTCTTGCTCAATTTGGGCGCATCTGCAGCCAGCGGCGGCGGAACTCAGACGCAGCGAGCGCAACACAGCTTTTGCAGAGAGAGAGAGAGAGAGAGCCCGTGCGAGACGTGGAGCAACCACACACGAAAAAATCGATTTTGTTAGGACGCGGCTTTGCACAAATTTGGATTTTTTCGCACCTCGACAGAAGCCTTGCCTCATCTTCGGTGCTTGGCTCCTAGCAGCGCATACCTCAAGCGGGCCACCGTCTGCGCTGATATGACAGGCTCAGGCTCCAGGCGGCTTGTAAGTTGGCATAAAGCCGGTGATTGCCTCGATCTCTTGAGCGGTCAGAGGGATGTCGACCGTCTGATAATGCGTCTCGCCCGCCTTTCTCACCTCGAATTTGGTGCCGCCTTGATGTCGCATGGCTGCCACTTGGTTGGCATGAGCGTACGCCCGGATCTTATCGAACGCAGATGCGCGCTGGTCCAAGATTGCCGACGAGGTCATGGTGGAGACAGAGAGGAGAGTGAGTAGAAGCAACACTTGGTCGAGTCTTGGCCAGGCTTCAAATTTCCAACGGGTCGGAACTCGGAGCCAAATTTGGGCGCTGAAGGGTCCACGAACTTTTTTTCCTCTTCGAAACTTCTTACGGAATTTGTTCTTGAGCCACCGACCATCATCACCATTCTTGCCCCTCCGCAGTGCTAGACTGCTTGTATCACCTACAACTCGCCACAATGGAAGCGGGACAATTCGACGACGCCCCGGACCAGGCACTAACGGAGCAGCAGCAGCACCACCACCTTCGAGCCGCGCAGGACGAGGATACCGTTCAATCCCAACAGCGGCGTCGTCAAGAGATTTCGGATTTGCTGAGACCTGCTTCGGACGCTGAGGAGTCCGACGATGACGATCTGATCGAGGAGGAAGATGAGGACGACTACGAAGACGATGCGACCGGGTACGGTGCGGTAGAGGACGCTGATTGGGAGCTGGCGCGAGGCGATTTCACAAAGCAGTTCAATCGGTCTCGACAACTGGCTAGTGCTCTTCATGCGTCCCACTCCGCTTCCACTGCATCGTCGTCCAAGTCCGCAGCCCAAGCATCAGCTGCAACTCCGCTTCCCGCGATGAACCGTCGTCGTCGACCACCCACCGCATCCTCCTCCACCAACAAACCCGCTTCAGCCTCCATCGACGGCACCGCCGCAGGCCCATCTACAGCCCAAACCCGCACAGCATCGCAGATGGAATCCCTCTCCAAATACGCCTCCCGCGTCCGCGTGGACGACATGTACGACCCTTCCTCCGCCATCGGTGGCGGCGTCAACTCCACCGTACCCCGAAAAGCCCTCGGCGGCCGCGACGCCGTGCGCATCAAGGACAAAGCCGATCGAGCCACCGTCGAAGGCGTGCTCGATCCGCGCACCATGATCATCCTCTACAAGATGGTCAATCGTGGGCTGCTGGAATCGGTCAACGGGTGCGTTAGCACGGGTAAGGAGGCGAATGTGTACCATGCTACGACCGCAGCCGAGGATGGTGGAGAGGGGAAAGGAAGTTTGGCGTTGAAAATCTACAAGACGAGTATCTTGGTGTTCAAAGATCGAGATAGGTACGTTTCGGGTGAGTTTAGGTTTCGGCACGGATATGCCAAGCACAACCCGCGCAAGATGGTGCGGCTGTGGGCGGAGAAGGAAGCTCGTAACCTCAAGCGTATGGTCGCGGCGGGACTGCGCGCACCGGTACCGGTCGAGTTACGAGACCACGTACTGGTGATGCAGTTCCTCGGCGATTCCGAGGGCTGGGCCAGCCCAAGGCTCAAAGATGCAGACGACATGATCGGCTCCGATCCCGCCATCTGGTCGAAGCTGTACAGGGAGCTGCTGGCGAGCGTGCGGATCATGTACCACCAATGTCGCTTGGTTCATGCGGATCTGAGCGAGTACAACATCCTCTATCACCAAGGCCAGCTGTGGATCATCGATGTTTCGCAGTCGGTCGAGCATGATCATCCCCGAGCGTATGATTTCCTGCGCGCGGATCTAGGGCATGTGGATGAGTATTTTGCGAAGCGCGGTGTGGTGACGCTGGGGTTGAGGAGGAGTTTCGAGTGGGTGGTCAAGGAGGGGGAGTCAGGAACGGTGGGTGGGAGAAAGGGTGGCAGGGCGGGGTTGGAGAAGCAGGATGCGGATTTCGTAGAGGATGACAAGCCGAATCCGAATGCGAAGCATGATGAGGAGTTGGAGAGGGTCAAGGTCAAGGTGGAGGAGAGCAAGGGAGGCAAGGCTGAGACAGCGAGGCAAGGTGGTGCTGAGGCAGGAACCGCAGCACCGCAGAGTAAGGTGATCGGTGGAGGAGCTTGGTACACCGGTCTCAACGCGGCTGGCCACACCGCAACCGATGGACCCGCAACCCAAACCGGAGAGAGCGAATCGTCGCTCATGGACGCGCTCGAACAGCTTATGCGTCAGCTTTCGGTCGAACCTGAAGTCGACGACGCTCCCACATCCGCCAGCACCGCTGCCGACACCGACGCCAAATCCGCTCCACGTGGCGGTGACGACGACGAAGTCTTCAAATCCACCTACATCCCCTTCTCCCTACACGAGATGGAGGACCCGGAACGAGAAATCGAGCTTGCCAAGAACAAGTCCTCCACCACCACCACCACCACCACCACCACCACCGCAAACCCCTCGACACTGCTCCCCACACCCTCTGCCGACCAGAACGACGTCCACGACGCGTCCTCCCACGACGACTCTGACACCGACTCTGACGCCTCGGACAACTCGTCGGACGACGACCCAGACTCGACCGAAAAGCTGCACCCCAAGGACGCAAAGTTGACCAAAGAGCAAGCGAAAGCACTCAAGAAGCAAGCCAAGAAGGAGACCAAGGAGGCCAACCGCGAAAAGCGCAAAACCAAGATGCCGAAAGCGGAGAAGAAGAGGCGCATGAAGAAGAGTCACAAGTAAAAGACTTGCCAAAGGTTTGCACAGTCTGGATTTTTGGCATGGAATTCCGAAAGAGGTTTCCGTCTCGCTTTGCATCCATGTGTGTGCGGGGAAAACGGATGAGGCGTGTGATGTCGCTCTCGGCGTGTGAGCACGAACGTCGTGTACAGTAAGCACACAGGTGGGAAGGGTTGTGCGAAAAACCAAGCGTTGATTGAAATTGCATCGAGCCGATCCCAGACTTTGAGGCGCAGAAAACCCTACTGCTGAGGCGGCCTATCATGCACGGCAGGGGCAAAGCTCGAGCTGGGCAAGCTCGGATAAATCCCCCCCTTCCCCCCATCCTCGTCCTCCTGCTGCTCCCTCCGCTGGTGCCCAAACAACCCCTCCCCCTCACCCCTACTCAAATTCGCCCTATCCAACGGCAACCCGCCTAACACCGCTCCCAGACCACCCGGTACCTCCCTTTCCACCCTCTCCCGCTTCTCTACGACCGGAAAGTAACTTGCATCCGGCGATCCCGGTGCATCCTCATCTTCTCCGTTGGCGAACCCGTACGATCGCTCCCTCAGGTAGTCCAGCCCCAAGATGTCCGACTGCCCGACGGCGGCGGTGTTGACGTCGACGATGCGCTGCGAGGGCGCGGAGAGCGCGTCGACCAGCGTCAGGGTGGGCGCGGTGAACTGCGGCGATTCGGTCGGGTAGAAGCTGGTCGTGGGGACGACGGGGTGTGGCGCGATCGGGGCGGTGGACGGGGATGTGGCTGCGAGGTTTGCGGTCGATGTGGGAGGGTCTGATGGCGGCACGATGGCCGAGACGTTCGGTGCGTCGGTCGACACTGGATGAGCGGTGGGTGGGTCGGGTTTCGCTTCCTGCGGCTGCTGAGGACCATCGTCAGTCGGAACTGCTGCTTTGACCGGCGACAACGAAGCGATCGCACCGCCCTGAGCCCCCGTCGTCTTCGTCGGCGTATCGGTATCCATCGCCACCTCCCCTTCCTGTTCCTCCTTCATCGGCGTGACCGGCACACCAAACGGTGCCCCCTTGCCCTTTGTCGGGGACTCCTTCTTCGCGGTCCTCGTCGGGGTACCTTTGCTCGGGCTCGCATTGCGCCTGCTACCCACGGGCGTCGAAGTGGCACTCTCAAACTGTCTACCCTTCAGCCCGCCTCTATCGCGCAACACCCTTCCTCCTCCCGTTGCCGGGCTGGCCACCGCGCTCGCTGTCAACCTTCCAGCAGCGCGCACAGGCGTACCCGCACCCAACGGTACCACCCCCTCCTTGCCACACGCCACCTCGAACGCCGCAAACGCCCTCGACGTCGTCGACAGCCACGGCTGCAGCTCCGCCTGCCTCCGTTTCGGTGTCGTGTTCGTACTCGCCGCTTGCGTCGCAGACGCTGCGTGAGCGGCCATCTTCTTGGCCACCTTTTCGACCGCTATCAGATTCTCCAACTTCCAGTACTCTTCATCCCCCTCTCCTCCACCAGCTAGACCAGTGACGTGCGCCAGCGCAGCCGAGCACAGCGCGCGGTCGCTGTAGCCTCCTTCCAGCACCGAAACCAGCTTACCCTGGGAGTGGGCGTCGGCGAAAGCGACGGAATCCCGCGCGAACGTATGGTAGAACGAGGGAGGTACGTGCTTCCCATGCCGCTGCATCCCAGGGTATTCGTAGGAACACGCGTCGAAGCCAGCCGAGACCAGGATGAGGGTGGATTGCGGTGAAGCGGAGGTGGACGAGAGGAACCGGGCGGCTTTGGAGAAGAGGATCTTGTACTTTGTTTCGTAGAGACGGGCAAAGTCGGATTCTGTGCGGTAGTTGTCCAAGTGGACTGCGAAGTAGAAAGAAGTGTGTTAGTGATCGTCCTTCTTCTAATTCAGCCAAAGTGGACGCCTCATATCGCTTCCTTCGCTCGACAGATCCAGCGGTCGCACATCAGCATCCGACTGACAAAACCCATCGATCGACCAGCGTTAAAAATAGGGTACGTCACAAGACCCGCCAGCCCATTTCGCAGGCCGACCTTCTTCAGACCTTTTACCATTTTGCGTCTTAATCCTTGGCGTCCACATCCTTTTCGCATTTCGCAGAAACTCACCGTTCCAGATCCACTGCCCGTGCGCACCCTCGACACACGTACTTGCATCTTTGATCATGTTCGGATCGCCATCTTCGCACGGGAAGGATTCGATGTCGTGCAGCGAGCTGTAGAACAACCTCAACCCCCTCGGACCCGCTTTCCGCTTGATTTCCACTTCATCCTGCTCGGTCAGCGCCACTTTCGCCATCCGACTAGCGTGTGCGCGACCGCTGCCGCTTCCCAGCGCCGATCGTGCTCGTTCGAGCGCTGCCTCACGGAGGCTAGCGATGCGTTCGAGACGTGCGTCGTCGTGCTTTTGCGCATCGGCGTTGATTCGCCAGGCCAGGTTCTGGGTGCCGTTGCCGTGATGCAGGTCGATGTCGAAGATGACGACGCGGTCGATGTTGTGTTGCAGGTAGGCGTGGGCCGAGGCGACGATGGCGTTGTTGACCCAGCAGAAGCCTTGGGGTGTCGAGCCGGAGCAGTGGTGGCCCGGCGGACGGCTTAGTACGAATGCGCGTTTGGCGGGAGGTGCGGCCGCATCGTCGTCTGGAGTAGTGGCAGAGTGGGAGGGGCTTTCGTACTTGATCTCACGCAGCGGCGATGTTGCTTGCTGCGTGGCGGAGCTTTCTGCCGCTGCTGCAGCTGTGACACGGTCGACGGCTTCGCAGCATGCACCCATGGCATGTCGAATTGCTTCTGCTGATCCGCCGTCCATGTTGCCGGACTCGGTGGGACCTGCAAGGTACAAGTCGCCCTGAGGCAGGTGTTCCGGCACTTCAGAAAGATGTATCGCGTCGTCACCTTCTCCATCACTCGAAGTGTAGGCCTCGCTGTCTTCCGGGATGACCTTTGACGGAGAAGAATGTTGAGGCTTGTGATGGGAAGCTGGCGGGTGGTTGGGAGCTCGACTGCAAAGGTATTCGAGATAAGCGGCATGCGACATCGAGGCTGCAGTAGTCGAAGGCGCCTCTGGCAACTGCTGCTGCGGCTGTGGAGGTTGAGCGCCGAATGAGGCTGGTGTCGGTGTACTTTCGCGTTCCGACTTTACCGCATCTGCACCGTAAGGAAGCTGGGTTGCCGGCTGCGTCGAGGCCGAAGCTGTTCGCGCATCGCGTCGCTTCTGTTTTGCTTGCTCGTAGGCGCTTTCCAGCCGAGTGACCAGCTCGTCCGAATGAGCATGCGTCAAAGCCACAGCAGGGTGGGGAGGATCGAGCGGCAGTGACCTGGTAGAATGCAGGACGCGGAATCGTTGGCGTGTCGGTGGTGCAGACTGCTGAGCAGGATTGGCCTGCATGGACAAAGAGTTGAGTCGGGCTACGAGGTCATCGTCGTCGTCCGTGGTCTGCCTGGGTGCGTTGATGGAAGGCACTGAAGGCGCTGATGTCGGCGCTTCTTCCACAGCGCCATGCGGCGATGTTTGTGATAAGGTCGCCGATGTTGTGTCAGAGACGTTCTGCTGAGGCCATGTCGACTTGGATGTAGACGGCGGAGAAGGCTGAAACGATTGATTCGAAGCAGAAGCAGGCAGAGGCGGATGTTGATCCCCATCCGAACCCGACTTGCCAATGGCCGTTGCGATTCCAAGCAGAACGGCACGGATGCGCTCGGGCCGTTCGACGATGAGGCTCTTATCTACGCCGCGGACGTATCTGTGCTTGAGCACGGAGGGTGCCAGTAGCACATCGAGATCGGCGGCAGGTTGTCCTACAGACAAAGCTGCAGTGGTCACGACGTCCTGCATGCTGAAACTTGCATTCGGGAAGGTGTTCGAAGTCGCTGTAGGTGTCTGTGTGTCCGTTTGAGACGCTGGCAGCGGCGGTCGTGGAGGCATCTCGGTGGAAGGCGTGTTGGACGCCTCCGGGGTATTTGCACGCGAGCGGTTGGGTATCTTGACGATGAAGACCATGTCGTCCTTGCTCCGCCTTATTATCCTCGACCGCTGCGGATGTTGGTGATGGTGGTGACGATGAGAATGAGGATGTTGTTGTTGCTACAATCTCGGTCGTGTTGATCTTTTCCTTGGTTGGACCAAAAATGACGCGTTTTTTTGGCTTTGATTGCCGCTGCACCCCACAACAGAGTGTCACGTCTGTCTGCGCAACAACTCTTTCACGAGAACAGCGCAGGAACAAGCAAGGAAGGCGTCTTTGCATGAAACAAAAGACCTAAAATTGCCCAAAAAAGAAATGCTTCTGACCTGGATCGAACAGATGACCTCCCGATATGCGACCCACTGCAAACAGTGGCGACTTTGAACTGAATTCTTCAGTCGGACGCTCGTACCAACTGAGCTACAGAAGCGTGTTACCCGCCTAACCCAAACATAGCATATATATACGCTTGACACATGATGTCCACTCGTGGTGCAAGGACCATCCGTTTACTGCAGCCAAATGCCTCCACATATCTGTGTCCTTCCGACCGAAAGCGTCTCGGGATGGATGCGTTGCTCGCTTCTCGCTTCTTTCTTCCCATACACCATCAACCACCTCCCAACTACCATCGTACCGCTATCGAACCATGTCAGCACCATCCATCCTCAGGCAGCAGCTGCTGCGCGGTCAAGCCGGCTCCCCGCTGCGACTCGCCGGCCCCATCGGTGGTCGCACCACCGTCTGCGCCTCCGCCTGCACCGCACGGAGCTTCCACACCCAGCCGCCGCGCAGCCACGCCTCGCCCGCCGCTTCGAAGCGGTTGCCGCTCAAAACCCTCAGCGGCGGCCTTATGGCTGCAGGCGGAGGAGGCTTCTACTACCTCAGCGGTCACGCCGATCCCAAAGCATCGTTCTCCGTCTACTCCCCGCTCGAGTCGGACTCCACCCGCGTCGACCGATCCTCCACCCTCCTCCGTCCAGCTTCGCCAGCTGCGCCTCGACGACAGACGGTGACGCTCGTCTTCCTAACCTCGCAGTCGAGCAGCTCCGGGCTGGTCAAGAGCCTCGTTTCAAACTTTGGCGGTGGAGCGTCGGGAGAGAGGGAGAAGTGGTTTTCGTGGATCGGCTACTTCAGAGAGGCCGGGTACGATTGTTTGCAGATGAACCTCGCGCTTCCAGAAGGTGCTGCAGATGGCGAGAAAACCGACAAGCTGACGGACGAGCTGCACAGCCAGATCAGGTTGAGCAACCTGCAGCGCCAACCGGTGCTGTTTGTGCATCACACGGCCGACGCGGATGCTGCGTCGACGAGTCAGATTGTGAGCAAGTACATCGAACCGTCGAAAGCGAGCGGCGGATCGTGGTGGAGCAAGCTGTTCGGTGCGGGTGGTGGAATGTTCGGTGGCAGACCGGCGATCTCGGGGCTGGTGGTGATCTCGGATCTAGACGATGCGCAGGCAATGACGCTGTTCGGTAAGCATCCGAAGTTGAACACGCTGATCGTGGCGAACGGCGGAGCGGGCACGGAGGCGCATCAGGGGAAGGTGACGGTGCTGGATGTGAAGGGAAAGAAGCACGAGAGTGTCATCAAGGATGTTGAGCGGTGGTTGATCAAGGAAGGTTATGAAGGGTGACGTGCAAAACAATGGATTGATGCTAGAATACAGTGTGCGTGCGTGGAATGATGTCTATGGGTGCTTTTCGTGCGGTGTGCTGCTGACGTCTATCGAGGGAGGCTGGTTGGCGGTGGATGTGAGCTTCTCCTCCATCGTCGTGTGTCTTGACCATTCTGGGGTGGTTTCGGTCGTCGTTGATGCTGCGGTGTTTGCTGCTTCGATGTCGGCTTCGTCCCCTGGTGCTTGTGATATTGCTGCAGCCTCTTCGTCTTGTGTCGCCTGCTCTTGTTCCTGCGCCCTCCGACGAGCAGCTTTAGGATTGAGCACGAGATAGCATGCGAAAATCCCCAGCTCGAGCACTACGATTCCGATGTAGCTGTTCAAAAGCAATCGCAATGTATGTCAGTGATGAAACGCGAGCACTATCGAAGTGAAAGGGTCGGCACTTACTTGGCAGCAGCAATCCCATCAAACGTCTCCTTAAACACCAAACTCAACAAACTGAAAACTCCACCCGAGCAATCTATCGCCAAGAACAACAGGCTTATCCCTCTCACCTCCTTCAACCTCCAAATCTCGTAGAACTGCGGCACCAGCCCGACGACGATCAGCACCGCTCCTAGAATCCCCATCGTCTTTGTTCCTCCTGAATTGCCTCTGCTTTCCCCCAGCTTGCACAGAAAGTAAAACCCAACTTCAAACCCTCCAGCCACTACACCCGTAACCACCGCTCCAGCAGTACACTTTCGAGCAGAGATGCCGTGAGAGTAGCGCCAGCACTGGGCCATCGCGATGATGGCGAACGTCGAGAAGAGCTGTGGCTGGATGATGAGGGGTATGTTGATGTTTTGGACCACGAGATAGGTGCCTTGAGGGATGGAGCCGCAGACCCAGATGAGGAGGAGCCATGCGGAAAGGCCGTCGGTGTCCTTGGATCGGTACGACTTGACGATTTGGGGTACGAGTTGGAAGGACCATAGGATGGTGCCTATTGTTCCGAGGACGCTGTGAGTGCAAAGAGAGAGAGTTAGTTTCGTTGGGATGGGTTAGAGTGTGGGGGAAGGGGTGAAGGGCTTACTTTTCAGCTACTGCGTTCTTCGGCATGATGGCTGGTGCTCTCGCGCTAGACTTGTGCAAGTCATGAGCGAAGCTGCGGCGGTGTGTGGAGATGATGATGGTGGTCAAGAAGCAAAGGTGCCATCGACGCCATCGCAAGAGACAGAACCGAAGTGTGGCTGGTTTGAATTTGCCGACGCTGTCATGTACGTAACAACGCCAAGGCTGCGTGGCGGAGATAATCGCTCGAAATTTCACCGAAGAAGAACCAGAACCTTTTCGGCGTTGCATACATATCACATGCATTGCTCGCGAAACGCGGTACGATCAGCGATTCGCTCGACGTCACTTAGTGCTTCCAGAAAGGTCTTCCATCAGCCGGCAACGGGAACCGGAGAGCGTCGGGGTCGGAAGAGGAACACACACGTCAGAAGTGTCCGAATGATGCCATGTGGGTCACACGCTTCTTATTCAGCCCCACACCGTAGCCCACATGCCCACCAACGCCCCGCCTTCACTTTGCGGATGAAGCTGTTTAGCGGGTGGCATGCACAGCGGTGGGACCGAAGTTGCACCGGCTAGCGTCATCCGATGTAGCTTCCGCTGGATGGCCAAGTAGGACCCGGTAACTATACCGAAATGCAGCACTGTATGCTTAGCGTCGAGCTAAACGCCCACTTTGTTCATAAAGTGGCAACAAAGTGGTGTGGGACACGAACCCCCTTGGATAGAATCCCACTCGGAGCCTTTTTCATGTGTGCGCATCGTTCGAGTGGGACCAAAGATGTGCCTGAACAGAACGGGCCGTGCTTGGCTTGACGAGTTGAAGATTACGGAGTTCTCTTCCCCACCAACCATCACCGACGTTTGTAAGGAAGAAGACAAGTGCAAGAGCTTCGGGAGGTGTTGAAAAGTATATAACCAGCCCCCTCGTTGCGCTCAGTCGACCAACTTCTCTCACCAAACCACTCCTCTCATTCTCTCCTTCTTACGAAACACACTCACGATGAAGCTCGCCAACTTCTCCATTCTCTCCGCTGTCGTTCTCGCCGCTGTTAGCGGTGTCCACTCGGCTCCCGCCGACACCGCGCCTACTGTTGACCCGGCTACTCAAAAGCAAATCGCAGCCGCTGACCGACTCGACAACCTTCGTGACCAGCTGCAGACGTACGAAACTCCCATCGTCCACGCCTACCTTGCGCGTGCTGCTCTCAATGGTTCCGTCGAGAACGAAGCTTCTCTTGTCGAGAAGCTCTTCAAGCAGGAGGATGGTGATTTTGCTCAGCCCGATCCTATCACTGGCGACTGGATCAAGAAGAAATTCCTTAAAGGGTTCAACGACGTTCCTTACCCGACTGGGGTCAAGTTCGATCTGCCCGTGGTGCTGGACAAGGATGCCGTACTGGACAAGCCGGTCACGGGCAAGGGCATCTTCCCTGTCGGTCGTCGTCCTCAAGACCCCGTCAACGTCGTCGATTTCGTGCAGAAGAACCTCGGCGGCTTGCCCGTCGTCAAGACCCTCGACACCGCCGCTGTCGCCAACCTCGACGTCGCCCTCTACCACCTGATCTCCGCCCGCGTTCTGATCGGCTACGAAATCGGTCTCGCCAAGTTCGAATCGCAGCCGGATGCTGCTTGTGACATCCTCACCGGAAAGGGTACCGACGAGGAGAAGCATGCTCAGCTGCTCAAGTTCCTCACCTACGAAAAGCAGCAGGTCGACGTCCTCGGCCGCATCAAGGACAAGGCTAAGGGTTACACCAAGCTCTTCTGGCAGGACCAGCCGTATCCTCCCCACGTCGCGAAGGATGTTCTCCGCCTCTTCCAGGCTTACCTCGTTCCTGTCACCACCGAGATCGAGGCGGCCGCCGTCTTCCAGCAGAAATCATTCTGCCAGCCTGTTGGCGGTAAGGGCTCCGTCCACCACGTAGCTTAATTGGGTGACTGCGACGAAACCTTGTCATCCAGTTTCTGTCTCCTCCACCACAACTCTTCGTTCAACGTTTCACGACCTTTCACACTTCAAACGTCATGATCTAAGTGTTACCGAAATCCATCCCTTAGATTCTTCCGAGTGTGTGATCCAATAAGATGTAGGAATATGTGGTACATGATTGATGAGACAGAAAGCGAGAAGGAGAGAGAGTAAAGAAAAGAGAGAAAGAGAGAGAGAAGGGGAGAGAGAAGGGGGAAAGGGGAAAGGCGACCGGATCAGAAGCCACGAGGGCACATTTATGTGTATAATGCCCCGCATGGATCCTGGAAAGTGAGTAGGTGAAAAAGCATTTGAAATCCGACAATTGCCGATTCGTTATGCACTAGGAGAGCTGACAGTCTGGCCTGGCAGCCATGACTGATTCGAAGACGAGTTGGTTTTGTTCTCCGTGGCCGCACTGGCGTTCATCGCCGACGAGAAGGAAGAGGCCGCAACGGGCACCGAACGCTGCGCTGGTTCAGAGAGCCATCCGCCCTTCTCCCAAACATAGCCTGGCTTCCAGTGGTTGGCCACACGGTCTTCGGGATGCAGAAGCCCCTTCAGCAACGCGCTGAGACGAGCAAAGTCGATGGGTTTGAGAATCCAGCCGTCCATGCCAATGTCGACCATCTCCTTCCGCATCTGTGGCACCAGCGTCGCTGAAACAGCAAGAATGGGCACGCGACCATTGAGCACCTGTGCTGCGGGACGATCCGCTTGCTCACCGCTCTCGGCCCACTTCTTCTCGAGGTCGCGGATACGGATGCACGCCTCTTGACCGTTGCAGATGGGCATCTGAAGATCCATGAGAATCACATCGATCTCCTTGGCGTCCTGCTCGAACTGTCGCACGCCTTCTTCGCCATTGACTGCCAGCAGCACAGTGTGTCCATCCAGGCCCAGTCGCTTCTTGAGGATCATGCGGTTGATGGGGTCATCCTCGACCACGAGTACACGCAGCGAAGAGATCTTTTCGCTGCGTGAGCCTGGAGACTTGTGGAGACCACGCATCACCGCCATCCTGCGCTTGGCGGCGATCGACGAGGACGAGGCACGTCGCTCGTTGTTATGATCGGCAGCCGTCGTGTCGTCCGAACCCGGCGAGTCTGCCTGCGGCACACCGAGTGCGCTTTGGGCCGGGGATTGGGCGGAAGCAGGAGAAGGGCCGGGAGCAGGAGCAGGAGTACGCGGCGAAGCTGGTTGGTCGTCAGCTGAGCCCGCACGCGAATGTCGAGCATGGACGGGCAAGGCGTCCGAGGCAAGGTGAGGAACATTCTCACGAGCACGGTGCTCCACCTCAGCCTTGAACGACTGTGCGTCGCTCATGTTATTGCTTCTGGCCGGCCTTGCATGCGTTGTCGCGCTCGACATAAAGGCCGAAGTCGTAGGAGGTCGGCGATCCGCGCGATCAAAAGCATCGAGCCCCTCGGGCTGGATTTTCACTGAGCGCACAGGAATGCCACTTCCCTCGACGAAGTGCGAGCCGCTGTCGAACGAGCGTGTGCGTGCCGATGGCATGCCCGGTCGGCTCTGACCAGCTGCAACATTCCTGGGACCATTGGTGAGGCCAGGCGAGAGCCCCTCGGTGGTGCGCCTCTGCTGTGTGACGTCTTCGATGTGGCCCTGGTCGCGCAGAACAGGCTGCTGGATGGCTTCAACGAGCGAGTCAATCTCACTCCTGCCCGCCGAGCTGGCACTGCCGCTACCGATCGAGTTGGAACGTTTCATGGAGACCGTGTCGCTGCTTCGCTTGGTAGCAGGTGCGCCGTTGATCAGCGGAGGTACCTCGGTAGGTGTGGTGCTTTCTGCGGAGCAGAAGGGAATATAGTAGGTGAACGTGGTTCCTTGGCCGACTTGCGAATCGACACGGAGCTGTCCGCCCAAATTCTTGACGACACGAGCCACGATGGCGAGACCAAGACCAAGACCGCCGTCGGACTGGTCAGTGCGCACCAAGCTCGCCTCGCTTCCCTCTCCTTCCGTCTGATCCTGGCGGCCTGGCTGGGCGATGACGGACTCGACCTGCTCGAATTCACGGAAGATGACCTCGAGCTTCTCTGTAGTCATGCCTTCGCCCGTGTCGCTGACCACGAGCTCGACCTCCATGTCGCAGTTGGGCGGCAAGTCGCCCTCGCGTTCATCTTCGTTGAGTCTGCGCATCGAGACGGTGATCTGACCTTCGCGCGTGTACTTGACCGAGTTGGTGACGGTGTTGGTGATGACCTGACGCACGCGGTTCTTGTCGCCGAGCACGAGACACAATTCAGGATCTGTGGTGACGGAAAAGTCGATCTTGCGACGCTTGGCCTCCCATTCGTGCATCTCGACAGCCTCGCGCACGGTGGCGGCCAGATCGAATGGTTCCTGCAGGAAGAGCTCGTTGCCGATCTCCTGCTTTGTGAGATCGAGCAAGTCGTTGATGACGAAAAGCAGACTCTTGGAGGCGAGGTGCGACTTGCTGAGGTTTTCGCGCGTGTCTTCGTCCAACTTGCTGTCGAGTGCCAACTCGAGGTAGTTGATGATGTGGTTGAGCGGCGTGCGCACCTCGTGACTCGCATTCGAGAGCAGCAGGCGGTTGAGTTGGTTGTAGTGAAGCGCTTGCTCACGTTGACGCCACACCGAGATGAACTTTCCGTAGACGAGGCAGAGCACCGAGGCGGTCTCGAGCTCCTCGTCCTTCCATGCGCGGCAGGTCCCCTCGACGGTTTCGGACCAGACTTTGAACGACTTGCGCGGCTCGAGCGCAGCTTCGCCTTCCTTGTTCTCCTTGAACGGCTTACCCGCCCAATTGACGTGGCGCAATTGGGCTTTGCGGAGGAATGCAATGAAATCGACACCGCTGCCCGACAATGGCACGAGCAAGAGACCGGCAATGACATGCAGCCCCGTCGATACGACCATGTCGGGAAAATCGCGACGCACGTCCTGAGATGTGACGAGATGCTCGAACTTTTTGAGACGCAGATACTCGGTGACAGCCAGCACCTCCTGACTCGCGTTGAGCGGACCGAGGATCTTGGCCTCGTTTCCGATAGCAATGACACCGTAGTCGGCGTCGAAGAGCGTGAGCAGATCTTCTGCGTTCGAGATGATGTAACCGCTTGGGTTCTGATCGGTGGGCAAGGTGTTGATGAGCTTACGGGCTGACAACCTGCGCGTGTAGCTGAGACGTTCAATGTTGCTCGAGACCGATTCGCCGATGAGACGCATGAGCTGGCGGATAGGAAAAGAGACACGCTTGCCGTGTGCGCCGTAGTTGTGAAGCGAAATGAGACCCCAGAGCTCGCCAAAGGCAGTGATGGAGACTGACATGGACGAGCGCACGCCCATGTTGCCGAGATACTTGATGTGGATGGGCGACATGGCGCGGATGAAGGCGTGAGTCATGTCCACGGGGAAATCGAGATCGGCCTGGTCGCGACACACCATGCGTGCAGTGGGTTGGTCTCGGTCGTAGAGGAGTCGCACCTTGTTGATCTTGTAGAGCGCACGAGCCTGAGCGGGGATATCGGTGGCGGGGAAATGAAGACCTCGGTAGAGATCGTGAGAATCGTTCCAATCGACGAGCTCGCACACCACTTGACCATTCCACGCTTCGTCAAACTGGTAGATCATGACACGACTGAAGAGCGTGATGTCACGCACGATACCGACGAGCACCTTGAGGAACTCGTTGAGATCCTTTTGCGCTGCGAGCTGGTCGTTGACCTGACTGAGGATGCCAAACATGTCGAGCATGCCTCCGGTGCCGTCACCTCCGCCGCTGCTAGGGAGCACTGCAGGTCGACGGCTGCGTGCTTGCTGCTTGTTGTCGGCATTTCGACGCATGCGTGAGAGCGCCTTGAGCGGCTTGTGTACGGCGTGTGTCGACTCGCGCAGCTCCTCCGCGGAAGGTGTGTAGGCTAGGCCGTCAAGACCAGCGCGGGGATCGCGGAGGGTGGCGGAACTGCTGCCGCCGGAATGGACGGTTCCTATGCTGATGGAAGGGGATTCGGCGCCCGAACTCGGGCCGGACTCGTGGGACGGCCTGGTGAGACCGGCAGCAATGCCGAGACCTGGACCGCCCGTGGGTTCGCGGTGGCGGTCGTCGTAGGGTGTCGTGGCAGGCGAGAAGGTCGAGATGGGGTTGGCCTCGTCGACGACCAATTCGAACTCGAGAATGACGGTAAGCTCGCCTTCGCCATCGTTTCTGCGATCGGGAATATGGGCTCCACACCATGCACTCCACTGGTTTCGCTCTGCGCCTTGAACGACGCGTTCGTCGTAGCCGGCCATGTCGTATCCGCGCAGCTGAAAGACGGTGGGACCTGTCTCTGCGAGATCCTGGCTGGATTGGTCGAGCGAGTCGATGTTATCCCAGAGCAACTCTGCTTGTTCGTCGTCGAGAATGTCGAGGAAGGTGGGCAAGCTGAAGAGGTACGCGGGCGAAACACCGAGGATGTCGCCTGAGTTCTCCGAGGCCTGACGCACCACCATCTCGCCTTCTGGGGAGATGCGGACGACGATCATGCAGCCAAAGGACTGGACGGCGCCGGGGATGTGGATTGGTTCATCCTCGCAACGGGCCAGCTTGCCACCGCGGCCTGTGAGGATCATATGACCATCAGCAGTCTTTACGTATTCGAAGCGAGTGGTTGTGAGCTGTTCGAGGTGGTCGCGAAGATCCTTTTCCTCGTCGCCTGGGACCTTCATCTGGCCCATGGCACGGTCAGCTTCCTTGTCTACATCCTCGGGTCGACCACGACCTTCATGGATGATGTGTGGTTCCGAGTCTGGTGGTTTTGGGCCGTCAGCCGAGGTGGGCCGAGACGATCTGCCGGTGGGTGCGACGGGTGCTGCCGAGTGTGGTTGCTGGGATGTGGAAGCGTCGCGATTGGGCTGTTTGAGACTGACGGCGGAACGCATTGGGTAGATGAAAGGCTGAGAGACGGTGGGAGAGCGTGTGGAGGATGGGGTTGCGTTGAGAGCGGCTGCTGCTGGGGCGGTGGGTGCGCGAGAAGAGCCTGCTGTAGGAGGCGCTGTTTGCGCCGCCCTGTCGGGTGGTGACGACATGGTTGCCGTGTTATGGGTGGGGAAGCGGGTGAAACCCAAAGCCACGAGAATGGCCAGCTAGTGTTGCGCTCGAGCGAGGATCTCGATGTTCCGGGGCGAGCGGCAGGGGATGGTGATGGGGCGTACGAGAAGCACGGTATTGCCGCAGAGTGAGCGGGGTTACGGGCGAGGGAAGAAGATCAGATGTGCTGAACAGTCATCTGCTTTGATGGAGGTGGTGCGAGGGCGGGGCTAGCAATGAGGGAAGTTGCAGCGTTAAGCGCTGGTGTCCGACTAGCAAAGCAATGACGAGTCGACGCAGGATTCTGCCACTGGCGAAGGGAACGGCGGTATGTGATTGAGGACGAAATTGGCCGTGCAAAGATCTGCCAAGTGTCGGGCCTAAAGACGTCGAAATGCGTCGGTGTTTGGAGACTGGGCAGCTTTCAATCTAAGCCGCGAGCTTTTCGCTATTGTGGCTGCTGATGCTGAGGCAAAGGGATGCAGAAGAAGAAGACGTCGCTGACAGCCGCTGGCAGCCGCTGTTAGGCAGATGATGGTGCGACGCTTGTGTGCCAAGCGGTGGCAAGCGAGACAAGAGTTGTTGCCAGTGAGTCACAGCGAGCTCGAAGGGGGGTTTGAGAGGGTCGCTGAAAGGAGCGATGGTATGATCCGCTTGACTTCGAGTGGTGAGATTGGGGAAAGGGTGAAGATGAGGATGAGGAGGAGGAGCTTAGGATGAAGATGGAGATGGAGTAAAGGACGGAGCCGCCAGTTGAGTGAGTGAGTGTGCCTGAGTATTGCCAAGCTAAGTTAGCTGGCTGAGCTGAGTGTGACCTTTCAACCTCGAAAATGTGATTGAGAGAGAAAGAGACAACCAACTCAGTTTCCAAGCCGACGACGAATTGGTCGGTCAAAGGCGGAGCTTCCGTAACAGTCTGTCTGAGAGAGGGAAGTGGCGTTGCGTTGGTCGAGCAGAAGAGGACGAGCAGCAGATGAGGGAGCAAAGAGCGAGTAGAGCGTGTTTCTCAGTTGGCGTGGACACACAAGCGAGCAGGCCAACGGGGACGCCGACCATCAGGATCGGACAGCCAGGGCAGTTAGTCAGTCAGTCAGTTCTCAACTCAGCACAGAGGCAGCAGAGCCGCTTTGACAGCCAAACTGCGAATTTCTATTTATTTATTTTCTCTCCAAAAGCAGCGTTGCAGCCAAGGCGGAGTTGGAAAAGCCCGGACTGTCCGCAAGGCCGAGAAAAAGTCGCAATCCTGCCTGCAAAGCCCGGTTGACAATCACCAAAAATGGGGCAGAAGCAAATCGGTAGAACTATAGCAACTTACTGAGCGCTTCTCTCTCTTCTTGAGACGCTATAGCATCGCACATTCGCTTCTTTCCATTGCACAATTGACACCGCTAGGTTGGAGACACGTCGATTGTTGCTGAGCAAACCAAGCGCGCGAGAGCAAGCGAAGAACGAGAAAAAATGCAGATGAGCGCCAAACGTCTCTTTTTCTCGTCGGCGATGAAGTGGGAGAAAAAGTGCACGCGAGTCCAAGGGTGCAGATCGAGAGGTACAGACAGACACGCCAAACAAAAGAAAAGAACAAAGGGCCAAGGTGCAAAGACTCGCGTGGTGCCGCTTTTCCTGTTGGCTATGCACCGCGGGAATCCTTGTGCCGTAAACCGATGCAAAATTGATGCACAAAATTATTTTCCCGTCGCCCGTCTCCAATTGTGCTGAAAGCCCGTGGCGCTCGGAGCCCGAAGCAAAGGGAAAAATTGCGAATCGACCACGAATCGACTGCGAATCGACATCCACAAATAAGCACGAACAAGCTACATACAACAGGAATTAGAGCTGACCATCCGAAAGACTGAATAAGAGGTGGATGAAAGCAGGATGCGAGGCTCAATCACGCAACAGCAACCAGCAACACGGGCGAATGTTTGGGATCAAGAGCAAACAAGCAGAGAGATTGACTCGCTGGACAGGAACAAACCATTCAATCTCGAGCCATGTCAATCTGGGATTCGATTTTCCAGCACAATAAATACTGTAAATGGCCCAAGCTTCGGCTAGGTCTACGCGAGGCGCTTGCCATTCGAGCAGCCTATCCTCGTCCGCCGTTTCTATGGTACAATCACCCCCCTCTCCGGTTGTCTTTGTGTTCCGTCCTCGTCCACGCCGTCTTCTCTGCGTTCTTCAGCTACTGTTCCACTGCGTTTCGGAAGCTCGTCGTGGATCAGCCGAGATGATGTGTGCTTGTTTGTGACAGCAAACACGAACCAAATCAATAACGCGTCCGAGTGCACACGTTTGATTGGAGAATCGCCTCGCTTACGGTGCGGCTTCACCGATCCGGGCATGAAACCTCGAGCCCGATTTCCTCTTTTCATCCTGCACGAGATGGCCAGACAGACAGACAGATAGACAGACAGCCAGTGCCCGGTCGGCTCAATTCTTGTCTCGAGGCGCCGACACAGTATGAGCAGGGCCTGCTATCAATTGACCGACTCGCCGAGAGGTGCCTAGATTCCAAGTGTGGGGCAAAGATACTCAGGGGATGTCTCGGTCAACCTTGTTTTCTTTCTGTCTTCCATTAACACCGCGCCATTCAACCCACCGAACCAATCTACCGGAAGAGTGTGGCGATTCAATCGAGTCCTGTTCGGGACGCGCGACTGCCGTGGGAGCCACATGTCCAAGATGGCTGTGTCCATCGCGATTCACATTCCGAAACGTATTGTGCGGCAAACAAATAAATAAAGAGTGAGCTGCGTCTTGCATCGCAGTGGGCGGTCTAGACCCCAAATCCAACTCCGCCTCCTCGTTCAACCTTGTTCTGGATTTCCATTCCGATCCCTTCTTTCCGATCCCGTTCTATGCTGTCGATTCTCGAGCAAAACATCGTTGCAGCCCGGCCAAGCGGGTCAGGAACAAAGACAGCTTCTTTCGTCAAGATGGAAGCTGAACCGACATTGTCTTCACCAGAACAGTGGTAATTACGTCCACGTCCGAGTCAGCCACGATCGCGCTTCGCCTACTTTTTAGGTCTGGCAACACGGAGTGGAAAGTTGAAATGCAGCTTTGACTACGGCCAGGCAAGTTCTCTTGAGCAGGAGTCTGTTCATGGTGATGAAATCGTTGAAGGGCGTCTCTGCAGCATCAACCTTTTTTCGGTCGGAAGATGTTAAGTCCCCTAGAAGAAGGCTTTCTGTTGTTAGATCCAGCAAATTGAGCGCGGCCGTGCGTTCGACAGCGCAGAAGTGTGAGTATGATCTCAGCGCGCAGCGAAATCTCAGTTTTTGGCGCGGCGTCTTTTTCCTGCAGAGTGTTGCCGAACGTTGCTCTCCAGCTTTGATTGCTTCGGGCTTTCCGAGCTCTTCCTTAACAGGTGTGTGTTCACTTAGATGGTGAAGCAAGCAGCATGGGACAGTGTGTAGGATGAGTCTCTTCTGGTGGTGTCGCCAAGAATCAGCACAGCACGGCAAAGTCTCGGCATTGCGCATGTGCAAGAACCTTGAGATTTAGTCTAGCAGCTCGGCACAATCAGCATGTCAAGCAATCCCTTTTTTGAATGATCACGAATCTTCCGGCTTGGCAAGCGGCAAATTTATCGAGTTCAAACTCAGTCTCGCTAAGGGAGGTTCGGCGTGCTGATTCCGTTTTCTTGATGACCCTTTCTCTGAAATCACAATCCCTTCTTCGAAGCCATCACAGTCACCATCTTCCTCTGTCGCCACTACCAACACTCTAGACTCGCGCCAACTCCGATAGTATCCTACGACAGCAAGCCGAACCGTCTCGTCGGCTGATCCGCGCTCGTTCTCAACGCCGACTGATAGACTCTATCTCGTCGCTCTTTTTGTGGATCGGTAGCCTTCCGCTGACGCAACAAGTTTGAGTTCGAGTTCGAGATCGAGTTTGAGATCGGATCTGGAACCGAAAGCTGACAGCATCGAGCACCGGCTACTCCGAACGAAAGGGGGGCTGACATATCGCAAGCCACAGTCTGTCGGAAGCAGCCGACCCCACCAGCTGGCTGAGTCGTCGAGTCGAAACCACTTTCTTCCCACTTCGAACATCCCTCCAACAGCGAGGGAATACAGCAAGTCATCATGTTCAAGCTGGCGTCTTATCTCGTAGCGCTCTGCGCTCTCCTGTCGACCGCGGTTCTCGCCTCGCCAGCTTCGTTATCGTCACTACCACTGCAGCAGCGCGCCGAGTTCACAAACCAAGACGGCAGCAACATCTTTCGACAATGCGTTGAGCGCTACAACACTTCCCGAATGAACCCACTTCCGCGAGAAGGATATTTCAATCCTAACAATGGCACAAATGGAAGCATGCTCACGGTACGTGCTCTCAACTCCCACCTCCGCATTTTCTGGTCGATCATGAACTGACCCACCTTCGAACTTCATTTCATTTCTTCTCAACGTCGCTTCCGACATTTCACACAGATCTGGCTTGACGGTACACCGGGCGAGCCGATCAATGCGATTATCTCTTCCAATTCTTCAGCTCAGGTTCTTTGTCCGGAAGGGTTCCTTCGATATGCTACGTAAGTTGTCCACCCGATACGCTTCCGCAACCACATCTAAAGCGCTTGGGATACTGATCATTTTTGCTGCTCATTTCCACGCTTCACACTCACAGCTCGATCAACTTCGGCGTCTCATGTCTAGGCAACGTCAACGGCTCCAACCAGTACGCCAACCTCGGTGACGGCTTCGGTATTCGCGAGCAGGGCAACTACGACGGCGGCAACGGCGTCCTCCGCTGGAACTATGGCGATCCCACCTTCGGCACCTGCAAAGAATCCATCGAAGGCGACAACCATTTCCGCTGGTTTCTCCAGAACGGCACTTCGGCTTTCAGTGGAGCCATCTTCATCGCTGCGTCCATGGAGGAATCGGCAGCGCTGGGGCACATGATTCAAACCAACGGGTACAACCGCGGGCGCGATTACTTGGCAGGCAATGCGACCAAGAATGCTACGACCAGCTACAAGGGTTTCGTGTGGAGTACCAAGGTTGAGTACATTCCTGCGGGAGTGTTGCTGAATGCTACGTCGGAGGGGATCAATCATCCGCAGGTTGCGTTGCCGGGGCAACCGGTACAGGATGGCAGGGTGGCATTGTTGACCGTGACGTTGTTGGAGGAGCCGACGAACTCGACAACCTCGTCGGCGACGGTGCTGGCGGCGAGCAGGGGTGGGGTGGATAGATGGTGTTTCGTCGCGCTTTTGACGTTGGCGCTGGGTGTCGCTGTTGTGGTTTAGAAGCTAGAGTCGTTTTCGTACATCTCCTTTGTCTTTTCGCATAGATCCTTTCGCTTTCGTTCTTGTATCGTCCTGCATCACGTTCCCTCTCTAAGAATTTGAACAATCCTTTGTACAATTCCGTCGAGCACCCTTGTTTGAACCTGAGACTGCGTTTCTTTTCGGCGCGTCCCCCTGTGAAGAGCGCAAGAGAATTGTTGTCAGCAAAGACGATTGTAACCACCACGCAGGAGTTGGCGTGAGAGGCGAAGGCACACGGCGAGGTGAAGAGTGGATCAGAGGAATCGACATTGACGTTTTCTGAACGTCCATCTTGGACATCAGGAGCGTCGGTCACAAGATGGGTGACTGGTCTTCTGTAAACGAGAAGACAATGATCGAGTTTAACGGGAGGGCTACGCGACAGCTGTCGACAATCTTTGAAAAGTTCATCAAATTTGCTCTCGGAGCTGTACTGAACAAAGGCGATCTGAAGAGACCTCTTCTTGGCGGCAATCAAAGGTTCGAGAGGCTGCATCAGCCGTCGTGGGGAGCGGCAGCTGGAAGCGCTCGATCGGAGTCCTCCTGCTGTTGAACGGGTGGATCTCTTCGCCAGACGGTGTGCTTCAGCCTGTGTGTTGCCATCAATGCTTGTCTCTCAGCACTACGGCCAATTCCGAGACTTCCTCTGATGAGGAGATCCCGGGATAAGCAGGAGGATCACGTTCTAGCCAGCCAGCGGTTCCCGCTCTGGTGCGTCTTTGAACGTCGAATCCGGCGTATGATTGCGGCGCAACGGATTGAATCGATCTTTGTCTGCTTCGCAGTTTGTGGTGGATGAAGATGCTCTTGACAACGCGCTGAAGCTAAGAGAGGCAGTTTACCGCAGCAAAGGAGGTTGAGCACGACGCTGTTGACGATACGCGAAAGCTCTGAAACACGGAGCGATGGCAACGGAACGGCTCTTTGCACTCAGGCCAATCAATCCTGCGGTAGAGAGACGAGCGCTCCGGAAGCGACTGCCCCCAACGATTCTTGCTGAAAGCGCTGTTGTGATCATGATCTGCAATGTAAACGCAGCCAGGATTGCGACACGTAAGGATCCTGCTCGATCCAAGCGAGTCGTTTGATCACGCCGCATCACCCATAGGTTTTCGAGGCGTAAGTTTCTGGCTGAACGAGAATGACCGTCTCTTGCGTGTGTTGATTTCGAGAATCAAAATGGATGTCGTGGCTACTTGATGATCAGCCGATTCAGAAACTTGGCGTGGGACCAGCCCATGAGCTCTCGCTTGGTTGCTGAAGCAAGGTTTGAACATCAACTGATCATAGGCTCAACATCCATGCGAGGCATGATGATAGCATCAGCTGATACAGCCATAAAGTTGGCGGCTGCAGATTTACGATGGTATCATTGTACGAGTTGCCGTTGATGTGGTCGACGATGGTCCTTGCAGGATCAGTAGGAGCGAGAGCGCGGTTGAGCAGGATTGCTTCGTTGTAGGCAACGCGAACAGTCACGATGAGATCTCAAAGCAACTTGATGGTCAGAAGAATGTTGTAGGTTGGGTCGATTGCCGTCCTCTCGAGAACGGTAACGTGGATGCCATTGAGAGATCAGCCAGGCACCTCCACTTCGACGTCACTTCTTCTTCCGGTGGGTAATGGGTCATGGTTGACGAACATCGAATGCGAGGTCGCGTGCGACAGCAAAACAATGCCACCACACTGTCGTCAGAGAGGCAGCCCCGTCAGTATGGCAGAGAACCATCAGCACAAGCAACTTGACGTGAAAAATTGTCCGAGCCCGTCGCCAACGAACGCGATCATAAGACAGCAAGTGTGTCACAAAGCAACCGCTCCTTGTCCAGGATGACAGCGACTTTGTCGATCGTGACTTGTCAACAAAGAACAGTTCCGTCAACAGCGACAACAATTCCATTGTCTGCCGCCCTGCAGCCTTTCACAATCGCAAACGTCGTTCCGAGAGTCAACGCTTTCTCACCTCAATCTCAGTCTCTAAGCTTTCTTGGAGTTCCTTCGAAACTAGCGTACGTCCCAAAGACACTCTTCCTATCACAAATGAATAGCAGCGTATCATTTGATATTGAATGTCGGGTCATGAATCAACAAGAAAGGGGATGGGGAGAATCAAGACAAGAGGCGAGTGACTGCTCTCTGCGTACGCAAGAGACGCAAGACATGTTCGAGTGCATGCGACGGACTACGTCGAGGAGAAAGCGTCAAAAGTGGTTGAAAGGAAAAAGGGCAAAGGGAAGGGGATATAGATCGACTTTCAACAGCGAACAAGTGCGGCGGCGTGTTTCTTGTGACCAACACAAGCGCGCCCTTGATGACGAGACACGTTCTTTTTAGAGAACGGTGCAACCTTTCCTCTTGGAGCCTCGGCTTCTTTGAACGAGCGCTGCACGGGTAGCGTGCTCAAACACTTCGCGGACACCCTCACCGGTCTTGGCGGAGCACTCGAGGTATCGGACGGCGCCAATCTTCTGGGCAACGGCCATACCCTCCTCGGCAGAGACGGGACGCTGGCTGGTCTTTCGGAGCTCCTCGACGATCTTAGGGTCGTGTCGCAGATCCTTCTTGCAACCGACGAGGATGATGGGCAGGTTCTGGCAGAAGTGGAGCACTTCCGAAATCCACTTCTCCTGCACGTTGTCGAGCGAGTCGGGTGAGTCGACGGCGAAGCAGATGAGGATGACGTGCGAGTCTGGGTACGAGAGGGGACGGAGACGGTCGTAATCTTCCTGACCGGCGGTATCCCAGAGCGCGAGCTCTACATGACGGCCATCGACCTCGACATCAGCGACGTAGTTCTCGAAGACGGTGGGGACGTAGACCTCGGGGAAGGTACCCTATCAGACGAGATGCGGTTATGGAGCATACGGGTGAGCCGAAGAGCGAACGGATGATCCGAAAGATAGTGGTAAGGAAGAAAAAGCCAAAGGTGATGCAGTTGTCAGTAAAGCGAGTCATGGTACGTCGGGTAGCGAGCGAGAAGTGTGCGCGCCAGAGTCTCTGCCGGCAGTTCCGCTATCGAACATGTTTCGATAACATGATAAGCGTGGAGATGCAAGTGCGAAGTCGATTGCTGCGTTGTAATCTCGAGCTGCTGAACGATGAGGCCTGGCAGAAGATCGTGGCGAAATTCGACGTCGCACCCTTGCTGTTGTTTGCCGGATTTCCCGCTGTGATGCTGGCAGACAAGACTTGCGGTCGGCGACACCAGGCGCGATAAAGAGAAGCAGACTTACCTTGGAGAAGACGATAAGCAAACAAGTCTTACCACAGGCACCGTCACCGACGATGACAAGCTTTCGGCGAAGTTCAGACATGGTGTATATGGTATGCGGAGGAGAGGGTCCAGATGGTATGTGGTGCGAGTACGAAAATGAGCGATGCGAGAGTCACCGAATCGAACTGCGAATGAAACAAGTAGCTCCTGGTTCAGTCAAGAATCAGAAGTTGCGAGATCGGTGGAGGGTATCGATGGATGCAGCTAGTCGAACAAGTGTGCGTGAACGTGTAGCTGAAGCGTCGATAGCTAGGATGAGCGACGATGGATCGACAAGACAGATGCGTAGATGCGCTGTGACCGTTTTGTGTCGAACTGAGATGGCGCGTCAAGGAGCTGAGCGACAGAGGGCCTCAATGTACAAGAGTAAGAGGATTGAGACGATGCGAAGTGCTGGTTGGTGGGAGTTGGTGATTGGTGGTGATGGCGATGAAGAGGATGATGATCAAGACGATAGCTTGTGGAGTAGAAAGAGAGATACCGAGACACCCACTCGACTGTGCTGCTGCTGCTTGCTGTTGCTGCGCTGCGCTCTGAGCTCGGTGTGTGTGTCTCTTTGGTGTGTCTGTGTGTCTGTGTGCTTTCTGCGGATTTTTGCTGTGCCGTGATTTGGAGCGAGCCGTGCTGTGCTGTGCTGTGCTGTGATTTGATCTGAGGAGACGCAGAGAGATTTCAGCTGAACCAAAATTGACCCTCGCGCGAGCTGGTCAGCTAGCCAGCCAGCTTGGCTACAAAAGTGTGGGTTCGGGTCCAGCGCGGCATCATAAAGAAAGAGGGAGCACAGGGCACGCGAGTTCCATCGTTGAATTTCGACGCACTCAACACTGATCAATTTTCAATTCAAAATTGAAGCCTCTCACCAGTGGTGGACTCGAACAGGGGGTTTGATTGTATTCAGAAATTTCAAGTGGTTGGGCCAGCCAATATCGATTGCATGCAGCCTGGCGTTGCCTCGATTTCAAAAATTTCTCGAAGCTTTGTCGAATTTGAAATGCGCGTTTGAAATTGCCTCGCAGCCATTGTTGGACCCTCCTCATCCTCAAGGCAAGGGCAGCTTCAGGGCGGGAAGCGAGGCGAAACATCGCAAACCCACGCGCGCATCCTCATCACGGCTTGAAAGACGCACGAGCGCACCTTTTTCGAAATTTCACACCGGTCAAGATGACCTCTGCCTGCAGAGATGTCACCATCACCTTGCGTTTGCTCTCAGGAACGGTGGCAGCTCGTCATACTGTATGTTGAGCAGCACCTTGTGATCACCAACAACGTCTCGTTGCGAACAAGTATCGATCTTCCAGATTCATGGTCGATGTCTTCTTCGTACAGTAGATTGATTGGCTGCTTGAAGCGCAGCAGTTGCAGCGGAAATGTAGTCGAGCCTGAGTTTCGAAATCTTGACGTCGGCAGCCAACGCAAGCGGCTGTGTGTGGGCCACTTTCACACCAAAACCCTTCTCTGCCCTGGCTCGCTCGCACCTTGATCACACCAAGTTTGCGGAACAGCCGTGGGTTTGGTTTGCTTGTTGCTCCGGCACTGTGACTGCCTTCATCTGGAGCAATGCGCTTCATAGGCTTGACCGAACCAGCCGCCGAACCGCTTTCTCGAGATCGGCAACCATCCCGATACGCGATCGGAACGTGCGAGGCCAAATCTCTTTTGCATGTCCGCCGCACCTTGTGCTTCCCGCGCATCTGCTTTCGTTGCTTCGGAGCGTCCGAGTCTCGCACCTTGCTTCTTCACTTTAGTGTATGGCTTTTGGCTGAGGACTCGACGTTATATCGGACATCAGGTGCCTTGATCCGTATGGAAGCTGGCGTAAGACGAAGTCGAGCTGCTTTCTTTTTTGTGCCTCTTTGTCTGTCCTTAATTTTTACACTTTTGTTTCAGTGTTTCTCTTTCTCTACAAAACCTTAGATGCGGTTGCTAGATCCTTGGTCCTTCTATCAGCATGCGACCGAGTTCGAATGTTCCAAGCACACGGAAGCTTCCCGAACCTACGCAAGAGGCATGTAGCTCAAGCCTCGCTTGTCGCCACGAGCAGAAGCATGCCGGTGAAGCGTGAGTCTGCAACGAGCGACAGAAATAGAAACTTGACCGCGCAAAGTCAACACACACACACACACGCTCGAGGCGCGATCGGGCGAGCCGAGCGTGGCACTCTCGCCTCTCTTTTCGATGCTGAGTGTGCCGTGATTTTCATGATGTGCCCTTGACGATCAACCCTGAAAATGCGAATCACAATCGAATCCAAATTTCAACTGTAAACGAGCAGTGCGAGAGTCAAGTGTCTCTCTGCCTCCTCTGCCCCTCTGCTGAGCTGTGGTCACGGGAACGTTTCTCCAGAATCCAGCTCTCGCGACTCTCTGCCTCTCCTTGCCTCGTCCTGCCCCTCTTCTGTACGCTGCATTCAACGTGACCGTATTCGGAAGGGTTCCGACCATCGAGCTGCGTTTTCTGTGTCCGCTCGCCTCGTCCGAGGTCACCGTACCACACGGGAGCGCCTCTTGTGCAGCCCCCTCGCACCGTCCGCCTACCACCCCTGTCGGAAGCGCCGTCGATGCTGTTTTGCTATAGTTGTCACTCACACACTGTATCTTGTACAACGTCACACACTCGGAGCGTCCGTTTCAAGGCATGACCAGCGTTGACAAGAGGAATGTGAATATGAATCGAGAGAAAGCAACAAAGCTTCTGTCAAGAGACACATGTTGCAGGCAAACCAAATGACTTAGCTCACCTGCAGCAACGCTTTTACTTTTTTTCCCCACGCCTCGAGTCGAGAGAGAGTTTCAAGGTCTCCGCACGTTTCCTGCGTTTCCGCTCTCAGTGTTTGTGCCTGTGGGAATTCTAGGCTGCAGCCTGCATTGCATTTTTTTCTCGTTCTCTCGGAGCACATCTCGCTCGCAGCTGTTCCTGCTTGAACATCGTAACAGCCTCGAATCACTTCCTTTGCTCCTCCATCCTCCTTCTTCTCATCATCCCTCGCATCCTCCCAACCCTGTTACTTTCACACCTCTCAACAATCACATCGGATTCCACTCGCCTTAGCAGCAGAATCCGATTTCTCTCTGCTTTCAATCACAATTGTGCCACTCCCTGGTCACAAACTCGAAGCGTTCTTCTGGCATCACCCCTTTCTTCGCTCCAAACATCTGCTCGCTCTTCTCCGCATCATTCGCGATATAAAAGGAAGTCCGCCACAATCGACTCTCTCCCTCTCGTTGATCCCGACTTGCATCTGCACGCACACACACTCTTGCTGCTCGATCGTCAGTGTCTTTAGCAGCGTCTGCATGGCAATCGTCTCCAGCTTATAGCTTCACGCTCTACTGAGCTCTCATATCAGCTATCAGCTCTTCTTTCCGCATCTATCCTCTGGCCGCCGAACATGAGGCTCTCTGAACAGCTCAATGCTCGCTACTTGGCGGATACCCACCGCGTCTCCCCCTTGTACCCGCGGCAGGCCTCTTCATCTGCATCTACATCTTCGCCTCGAAGCACACCAACAGCCTCGTCTGCAACTAACACCGCCTCTGCCCCTTCCTCTACATACTATGGCAGCTCTTCAAGTGATGCCTCTTCGTCCTCTTCCACCTCTGCATACCCTCCATCAGAATCATACTCGCCTGCTTCCTCCAGCAATGGCACGCTTGGCAGCGGCATGAACTCGCCTGCCTCTGCTCCTCTCAACAGCACACGCATCGTCCTTGGAAGAGGCTTCGCCAACGGTCAACTCACCTACACCGTACCCATCGCCGCCGCCAACCAGCAAATTAACGCACAGCTCGACACGGGCAGCGGCGATCTCTGGCTCGCCAACCAGGACTGCGATACCGACTCTTGTCGCGGACACCAAGGTCTCACCGTCACCAAATTCAACGATCACGCCGACTCAGTCGTCGATCAGGACACTCCCTTCAACATCAGCTACCTTCTCGGCTCGGCTTCCGGCTCAGTCAAAACCGCCTCCATGCTCTTTGGCGACCCCATCACATCACGACTCATCGTCAACTCGCAAGCGTTTGGATCATGCAACCAGGTCTCGAACGAAGACATGGACTCGGGCAACTTTTCCGGCATCATCGGCGTAGGCCCTCCTGCCAACAGTCTCATTCAGGCCGACCTCAACACCACCAGCAACACCGCCTATCTCAACGTCAATGTTCGTCCACCGGAGACCGGCGCCGTCCTTGCAGGCTGGTGGTACAATGCTCGTCCCGGTCGCCGATTCATGGGTATCGGCTTACAGCGTCTCGAGGAGGACGGCGGAAACGGCGACAGCGTCTTGACCATTGGCAACCACGACCCTGCCTATGCTGGCAGCGTCACTCCTCGGATCAACTATACCGCCGCCATCGGCGATGCAGACGGCGTCGTGCGCCATTGGCGCGTTGCTCTCACCGACATATCTGTTCAGCTCCAACACGGCATCACCGAACCTATTCCCATCGGCACCTCGAGCGTCATCCCTGGCTCGAATCCCATCGCAGTGTTTGACTCGGGCGCCAGTGTCAACCTTGGCCCAGAAAACACACTCAACGCGTTGTACGGTGCTTGGGGAATCGGTCCTGCCTCAGATGGTGGCTACTACGTCCCCTGTGACCTCCAGTTGAACATCACCCTCGCTCTCGGCGGCATCAACATCCCCATCCATCCTCTCGATGCCAGTCTTCAGACAGGTTCAGGCAACGGCCCCTCTGGCGATGGCTCCGTCTGCCTTGGCTCATTCCAAGCGCTTCGTTCGCTCTCTGGTGCGTCGAACGGCGCCAACCTCAACTCGAGTTTCCTCCCTGCCGACTTTGTCCTCTCGCCCGCCTTCATGCGCAGTGCCTACACGGTGTTCTCGTGCGATAATGGATACAACACCACAGAAGCGTTGGCGAACAATATGACCACTAGCAGTCCATGCCAAGCTGCCATCGGTCTTCGATCCCTCGTCAACATGACTACAGCCACACAGCAATTCACGGCGGTGCGTATCAAAAAGCAGACGCTCGGTCAGTCGGGCTTGCATGGAGGCCATTCCAGCTCCGGCTCGGGCAACACGAAAGGTCTCTCGGAGGGTATCAAGGTGGTCATTGGCTGTGTTTGTGCCATTGTTGTCATCGGTGTTCTCTTTGGTGTTGCGCTCTGGCGTCTGCGCAGGCGACGACGTCGTATTGCCGCTGCACGCGCAGCGCTACTCGCAGCGCAAGGCGAGAAGCCATTCGGCGGCACCGGCGGTGGTGTAGGCACAGGCTCGAGCGGAACCAACGGGCACGCCAAGAAGCAGAGCAACCCGTACAGCATGGTCAAGATCGACGGCCTCAACGTTCCCATGGAGCTGCTCGGCAAGGACGACGACAGCAGCAGCCAGGTAGTCCTCTCGCCTGCTCAGCGTGCCAAAGCGCGTCAGCTGCATCAAATGCACGGCGTCTTTGACGACGACTTGCACGATGACGAGGTCGGCCGAGGCCCTGGACCGCAGTGGGAAGAAGAGGCGCCCGTCAACCCTCAGAACCTGCATGCTGCCGGTCTGTTGAGTTGGGATGTCTCATCCACCGGCTACGTCGACGCGCGCCAAGTCAAGAATGCCTACCTCGCTTCGCTCACTGCTGACGAGCGAAAGGCGTTCCTTGAAGCATCCGCCAAACGTCAGGAGCAGTCTGCCGACCAGCTTCACAGCCTCGACGAGCGCAGTGTGCAATTCACGCAAGCGCAGTCGCACCACGACGTCAACTCGGAATCGGGCTACAGCTCGCACAACACCAACTACCAAAAGCACGACAGCGCCCGCGCCTCGTCGCCAGCGCCTTTGCTGCCGCACGATGATCAGCCTTGATTCGTTTTCACTATCGCATCGTTTCATTCTCTCCCTCTCTCTCGCTTTCTCTTGTCATGGACTCTTCTCTCGACTTTCAGCTTCATCTTCGCTTTATATCCCCCTCTCATATTCACACGTCCTGGTCAGCATCCCTCAAAAGTTCCAAACCGTGTCTTTATTGAAATACCCAATGTCATTCTTTGCTGGATACAAGCGACTGTGACTCGATTTGCGGCGGGAGCGCTGCAAGACAGCAACACCGCAACGGCTCAGTTCTTGTTGCCTTCCGCTCCACCTCCATGAGTTGATCGTTGCTTTTCGAAGAGCAACATCATTTCTTCCGCGGCCCGTCGCTTTGTGTCTGTCTCAAGGTCTGATGCAGCGAGATGTGATGCCGACTGATTTTTTCAGGTCTAAATTGTTAGATCAGATTGCGTAACCTCCACGTCGGAAGTCGGATCGCACGAGCCGGCTCATGTGCGCTTTGCTCCTTCTCGACCTTGCTTCCCATCCTCTCCTCACACTCGACCTACCTCATCCTCACGACTTGTGCAGCTCTCACGTCACAGCGGGCTAGCACGTCGACACCCAAAGCTACTTCGGCGGTGCGTTGGCCACCATGCCACGCCAAATCTCGAAAGCACTGCATGCTGGCAAGGACTGGTTCATGTCGCCAGTCCGTGCAGGCTACGACTTTCTCTTTCCGCCTCTCGACGATCTGTTCCTGGACGATGCGAGTACGAAGACGGGAAAAAGCTGGAGCGGCAACAACATCGGAAAGACTGCGGCGTCCGCGAACAACTTTCAAGGCGACGATTCTTTCGACAGGCTCGACGTGTGGGATAGCTTTTCGGACAGCCCATGGAGTTTCGTGACCAGCCGATATGCGATTGCGCTCGTCATTGTGGCTATCGTCAACAATCGTGTACAGCACATCTGTAGACCAAGGGGTGGGGCAACAGCGAGACTGTCACAGCTGCAGCGAGTCGCGCTTCGCTTACCGAGTCTGTTGCTGCTGGCTCGCACTGTGCTCATCCTGACCACTGTTGTCGCGGACGCTTTCCTGTCAGAATCGAATCCCATCAACACCCTTTTACGAACCTGCACAACGACATCATGGAGGAGCGCCTGGCTCGCCTACACACCGATGTCCAACTGGGCTTCAGACCGCTTCGGCACCAGCAGCAGAGACGCCCTCCTCCGCGCACGAGACGCTTCCGCCCTCTGGGCCGCCTTCACTTCCACCTGCGTCGCCGTCATCAGCGATACCATCGTCCGCAACCTCGATGCAGATCGCGAAGAGCCTCCCGCCTTCAACCTGGTCGGCTTCGCTTTCCTGTTGCACTTCCACTCGTTCTCACCGGACGCTCCTGCCAACGAACACGTCTACCTTTGCGTTTTGCTGCAGATGCTCCAGATCCTCGCGGTGGCGATTTCAAGATGTCGTCGGCCGGTTTTGGCGCCAAGGCTGATCATATCGAGCGTATTCGGTATCTCTTCGCTGTTGCACTATGCGGTAGCAGCTAACTCGGGGCGGTACCCTTTCCTCGAAGCGATGAGTCGAACGCCAGAGATCGCGTTGGTACTGGTTATCTTGTTGACGGTGACACTGCACGCGCTCACGATGTTGCTTCTCGAGGGGTCGATACAGCCGCATCGGCTGTTGTTTTCGAGGTCGAATCTGCCATCGATGGACGAGGACTGGTCGTTGGCGTTGTTCAAGCTGGGTACGGCGTGCATGGAGTCGACACGCTTGACTGGGTTGGAGAGGGAGATGGAGCCGCTGGTGGCGTGGGATGCGCCGTACATCGAACTCAGCTCTAGTGGGCGGATTGATTTGGTTGATCCACTCAAATCGCGAGACTCTGCCTTGCATTACGGATCTGGGTTCGCAGAGGGCGGAGAGAGCATCGATCTGGGTGGCCTCTCGAGAGAAGTCAAAGAAGTGCGCATCGAGCCAGCTGTACGTAGTGGAGCTTCGTCTGGGCTTGCGGGGCTGGCGTGGGCACGAGCTGCGTTGCAATTTACCACGGCTACCTTGCTCGTAGCGAGGAGCTTGGCGGTGATGGGAGCGAAGAAAGCGCTGAGAGCGTGCGGACTGGCGGATCCTAGGGTGCCGAGGTGGGTGTATCGTGCGTTGAGGTTGGTGAGGCTCGTTTGGCACGGGAGGAACGGAGAGGCGCGAAGAAGAGAGAGACAAGCTGCGGATGCGCAAACACGACGTCAGCAGCAGAGGGAACGGGAGGAGCGGATGAATCGTCTGCAGGAACAGCAGCGGTGGTTTGCGGCGTCGTCGGCGTCGGTACAGGCAGCAGATGTTTCTTCGGTCGGATCGTTTTTCGAGCTCTCACGGCGACACAGAGGTCAAGATGGAGCGGTGGAGGCGATCGAAGGCAGAGCAGCGAGAAACGAGCAGCTAGATGGCGACAGCGACGAAGAGGACCAAGACTACGATGTCACACTTGCCGAGCAAGAGGCAGCTTACGACTCGGACGATGTCGACACGCAACCGGACGAAGTAGACGATCTCCAAGTCGAAACCGACGAAGTATCCGGCCTCCTCGAAGAGCTCAGCTCCTTCACCACCGACTCGACCGCTTCGACCTCAACCCAACTCACGCTGCACTCCGGAAGCGACGCGTTCAACCAACTTCTTCTGGCACACCTCACACGCCCCACCTCCCAAGCACCGCTCACACGATCCGCCTACACCTCCCTCCTCCATCCTTCCACCGCCTCCTCCGTAACACAGGCAGACGCAAACCTCGCCCAATCATTGATCGACCGTCGACCTTCCTCCACCGTCGCACCCGGAGGAGGAGTAGTGGACGACTCGCGCCGGCTGTGCGTCGTCTGCTGCACCTCGGAGCGAAACGTGATCTGCTGGCCCTGCCGATGTCTCTGTCTATGCATGGATTGTCGAGAGCACCTGGCGTCGCGTCCACCGGCTCGAAGACAGAGCGGCGACGATCCGACGCATCTGTGCCCGACTTGTAGGACGCCGGTGTTGGCTTTTAGCCGGTTGTACATCCCGTAGATTGCAATGGGAGGCGTGGGTCTTGGTTTGGTGTTGTTTGCGAGACCTTTTTTCGATTGTGAAGAGTTGTGAAAGCGAGTGCACGATGAGAACCGCAAATGCGGGTATTGCGTATGAAAGCCAGTTCCAGGCAACAGAGCGGACCTGGACCCACCAGGCTCAATAAGCAGCCTCTATGACTCGACTCTTTCGAGATGAAGTTGCTCTGGGCTTGCCTGTGGCACTCAGGTCACGAAAAAATTTGTTCGTCTCCCACCGTCAGCACGAATGGAAAGCCATATCTTGAAGAGTTGCGTTCACCACTTCAGACAAGCTCGACTTTCCCTATGATCAGTGAAGATGATTTCTTCTGTGATGCTTTCCAACTTGGCTCGGACCGATTTGCCTCGACGAGGAGGCAACAGAGGCCCGGACGTCTACCTTTTTTACGACGCAAGCCTTAAAGATCGGTATAAGATGCTACGTCTTCCGTCGCAAGACAATTTTAAAGGAATCTTGCAAGGAAGAGAAGATCCTCTGAGGCGTACATCACTGCACAAAAGTTGGGTGCACACGAAAGTTTTCGATTTCGCTCCCAAACGAGGGTACAGCTGGCCATTCTCAACTACAATGGTTTTCGATCGCGATCCTAGCTCAATGCCGACAGATCATGGAGCACTTGATCCTGAAGATCTCGGTGGAGAGATGTGGGATACATTTGGAAATAGAGAGGAGACTGCAACTCATGTTTCTAAGACCGTTTCCAAGCCGAAGCCGGACATTTACAGGGTCAGGAAGTTTCGCATCGTTGTGCCAGCACCGCTCAGAGCACTGTTCAAGTCTTGGAGGAAGAGCGCTATCATCACCAAGAACGAAGCCATACGTCTGGTCAATGAGGCGACAGTATACAAACACCAAAACCTCAACAAGTTCAACATGCCCAACAAGATCGTAACGAACACATCCGACTTTGTCAAGAACAACACGCACAAGGAGTTGGCCAAGTGCCCCGCTTCTATCCGTCAAAGGGCTGTCAGAGAAGCGATAGCATCGAGAAAATCAGTCATTACGCAGCACAAACGCGGCCATATACGCGGTCCACTTCCAGATATTTCATTGTGCTCCGAAGAGAAGGACCGTCAACGAGGCTTTGTGCTTGCCTTTCAGGCAAAGGCTGGCTACATTGTCCCTGAGGTGCAAGTTTTTCATCAGGTTCAGCTCTCTGACGAATGTTTTCATCTGCCGTCGATTCCTCATGAAGAAATTTCATCGCTGAAGTTGCAAATGATGCCAAGGTCAACGTCGCAAGCCAATGCCAACGACGATCCACTTTCTCAGGCTAGCTCCCACGGTCTCATCGAGATTCGTCTGCAGGGTCAAAGACAGCGTCAGTGGCTTGTCGATATCTGCAAGAAAAAGTTCACAAAAACGCATGGACTCAGACATCAGCTTCCATACGAGTGGTACATTCAGTGCGATCGCTTTGGCGACTATAATTTGATTGTTCGATATAGGGCGCCACAGCCCAAGTCAAGCGAAGCTCTGCAAGCGCTTGAAGGTCCTATCAACGTCAAAGCGATTGACCCTGGCGTGCGTACTGCGCTTACAATCTATTCTTCCAATGGACACGTGATCGAAATTGGCAACGAAGATGACTCAGAGCGACTGAAGCAGCTTCGAACCCTCACAGATCAGCTGACAAGCCAAATGACCGCCCGCAATTCCGGAATCTCGACTTCACAAAGACGTCGCCTGAGGAAGCGCAGAGCTCGCTTGCTCAAAAAGCATCGAGATCTCAAGGAGGACTTCTGCTGCCAAGCAGCACACTATCTTGCCACGACATCCGACGTCATTGTGATGCCTCGTATGGAAATCCACGCCATGATCGAAAGAAGGGGGTACAATCTTCACGGCAAAAGGAAAAGGGCGCTCAAACGTTGGTCTCACTGTAAGCTACTCAACAGACTGGCTTGGAAGTGCTTGAACGTTGTCAACGACGCTCGCTTTTCGAAGACACGCTCAACAATACTTCTGGTACAGCCAGAAGCCTACACGTCAAAAACATGCGCCAGTTGTGGTGTGATCAACGAGAAATTGGGCTCGCAGAAGGTGTTCAAGTGCCAGAGCTGCGATTATATTGCTGATCGTGACCACAACGGTGCAATCAACATGCTTGTTAAGGCAATGCGTTCGTAAGTCTTCTACCTCTTTCTATTGTCAGATATGGCCGACAGTATTGCCACCGGCGTCGAACCATGGTGTTGGCTAAAAGTAAAGCCAACTTGTACGCTATGCGCTCTGCGTTTTCAGTACAAATTTGATTCTCGTTTCCATACTTGAAGAGCGTGACGGTTACAATGCGTGTGAGATGAGTGATCCCAGCTATGAGATCGACCTAGTTCTTTCTGCGATCCGCATCTGCGGTTGTTTTGTCTCAATTGTTTCTCAACACACACACAAAAGGTTCGACGACCATTCTTCGATTCTGACATTTCACGATGTCGAGCTTGCTTCACTTAAGCGTGATTCATCTTGAAAACCGTCTTGAGCACCTTACGGTCGTTGAAGAGCTTGTAGTACTCGGGAGCGTCCTCGATCGGTCTCGTATGCTGAATGAAGCTGCTGAAGAGGTCGTGGTGCTTGGAGAGCAGCTTGACAGCCGGATCGAACACGGCGCGGACTGGGCAGCGACCGAACTGGAAGCGGAGGTTCTTGTTGTACAGATCGGGGCCTTGAAGTGTCACGGCGTGCGTGTGGATGCCGCAAGACGAGATGACGCCAAAGTTGCGAACGATTGCAACGGCGAGGTCGAGAGCAGGGCCAGCACCGACGACTTCGAGCGCAACGTCTGCACCTCTTCCCCCCGTAGCCTCCTTGAGCGTCTTGACAGGGTCGTCGTCGGTGAGGTGGAGAGGGATGGCGCCGTGCTTCTTGGCTTCAGCCAGACGCTCAGGTACCGAATCGACAGCGTAGACCGTCTTGAAGAACGAACATGCGGCAGTGATGGCGCAGAGACCTACGGGTCCGCATCCGATGACCACGGCTACCGTGTCCTTTCGCTCGACCTCGTTGAGCATGGTGTACGCGTTGTTGGCGACAAAGTAGCCGGTGGGGAAGATGTCGGCGGTGAGCAACATGATTTCGTCAGGGACGTCGGCAGGGATGGGGTAGAGAGTCGTGTCTGCGAGCGGCACCAGCACGTACTCTGCCTGAGCACCGTCAAGCGGCACCGATCCAAAGACACGAGATTGAGTGCATCGACCGGTCTGACCGCGGTTGCAGAAGAAGCAGTCACCGCAAGAAACAGTGAACGGCGAGACGACCTTGTCGCCCTTCTTCCAGTTCTTGATGCCATCGCCGGTCTCGTAGACCTCACCTACGAATTCGTGACCGAGAATAAAGTCGTACTTGGGGACGGGCTGGTGACCACGGTAGATGTGCAGGTCGGACCCACAAAGAGCAGCAAGGTTGACCTTGACCACCACTTCGCCTTTACCAGGCTTGGGAATGGGTCGCTCGAGGACGGCAACCTTTTCAGGTCCCTGGATGACGACCGCTTTCATCGTAGTTGGTGCAGACATGGTTTCGAGCTGTTGCAAGGAGGATGGTGACGAGCAGCGAGGTTGGTGGGAAGAGTCTGGAGGAAAGGTGAAGGCCGTGCGCTGAATGATGTCGCGTGTTGCCGTCAATGCTCAGCTTTCCCCGCAAAAAATCGTCGAGTCGGGTGTCTAACCGGAAGTCTCGGCAGAAAACCGGCAAAAATACAAATGTGAGATGGTCAGATGATACAATAGTCCTCCTGACGGAGCAGTGGCTAGCAGCAGCCCAGCTCGTTGCAAAGGCGCCCAGAATCGCTTTACAACTCAGCACCACTTTGTCTGTGGATCTCTGTATGTTTTTGTCTGGTGCTTGTACTGGCTCCTTCGCCAATGCGATGAACGTCTTGGAAAAGGTCAACGTGGAATGTTGCACCATATTGGATGAGTGCTCGAGGATGTCCCGCTGTCGATCGGACCGTGTCTTTCTGAACTTCTCTCAACCGAGAACTGCGTGGTATGATGCTGAGATCGAAGCCAAGTCCATGCTTTTGCCGCACAAAGACACATCGACTGTGAGCCAATGATCGTGCGAATGCACATGTGAGTCGGATATCGTCACGAAAGACGCGCTCGTCACTTCGCCTGCTCATCTACACTCATACCGTCGGCCACACAACGAGCCAGCGATGCATGACTACTATGACCCCGTGTGACGCCCGTCAGACACTGCCTAGCCAGTTGGCAGATCCGAGCTGCCCTCCGGAAATTAGTCACGACGCCAACGCCAACGCCACGCCGAACAAAGCTACCACCGACACCATCAAAAATTCTTCCAACACTACCAAGCCCCCGCTTGCAATAGTTTATATGTTTTCTGAGCGTTTTAAACAACAAAAGACGGCCTTCTTAGCTCAGTGGTAGAGCGTTTCACTTGTACTAAGGCACTAGAGCAGTCTAGTTGATCTCAGGGCTCATGAAAAGGTCACTCGTTCAAACCGGGTAGTAGGCAGCTGCTTTTTTGCACCTTTTTTGCACCTTTTTGACATCGTGCGTGTCTTCTAACAGTCGCAAAGTGTTCAGCAGCCTTGAAAATCGACAATTTGCAGCTTGTCAAGACCCTGTTCGACGTCGAAGAATGAAGGTCGCACAAGGGCGCGCACGGAAAAAAAGTGGGCAGCCACGAGGCTCAAATTTGCCGAGAAATCAGCATTTTGGTGACTTGGAAAAAAAGTGCCAAAGACTCCACTTTTCCATCTCATCATCATCACCATCGTCACTCCATCATCACACCTGCGGCTGAGTCGTCCGCCCTAGCCGAGTAACCATGTCGGACTCGAGCTCTTCCTCATCGTGGCTCTCGGCGCTGTCCACGCCCAACGGTAGGAATGCCTTGCTTCTCGCCTCGATCGCGGTCGGCTCCTCGATAGCTACGGCTGCTGCCATCCTAGGCACGCAGCGCATCACACGACGTAAGAAGCGTCAAGACTTGTCGGACGCTGTCACCAAGTCAGCCAATGCTCAAGGCACAGATCGACTGCAGCGCTTCGATCTTGATCGTGATGGTGCGTCTTCTTCGACGGATGGAGGCACACCACGCTACCTTTCAGGTCTAGCGAGCAACTCGCTGAGGCCAGCATCGCACCTGCGCAACTCGACCAGCTTCTACTCGTCCAACAACGTCCCACAATCGCCCGCTGGACCATCGCGCGCCGACACGATAGGCCGCACAGATACGTTCTCACGCAAGCGTCTGCCATCGGTCGAACAGTGGGACGAGAGTCTCATCCGCGAACAGCTCTCACGCAACTACAGCTTTTTGGGAGAAGAGGGCATGACAGCCATCCGCAACTCGTTTGTCATTGTAGTAGGCGCAGGCGGTGTTGGATCATGGGCATCCCTCATGCTGTTGCGCTCAGGTGTCTCCAAGCTTCGACTCATCGATTTCGACCAGGTTTCTCTATCGTCACTCAACCGTCACGCTTGTGCTACACTCGAAGATGTCGGTCGTCCCAAAGTGGTGTGCTGTGCGGAAAAGTTTGCACAGATTGCACCGTGGGCTACACTCGAAGCATGGGTCGAGCTCTTCCGCGGCGACGAAGCAGAGCGATTGTTGGGCGGCAACCCGACCTACGTGGTGGATGCGATCGACAACATCGACACCAAGGTCGAATTGCTGCGTTTCTGCGCCGAACGCAAGATCAAGGTCATCAGCTCCATGGGCGCTGGCGCCAAGAGCGACCCGAGCCGCATTCAGATTTCCGACATCAGCGTCACATCCGAGGATCCACTTGCACGCAGCGTGCGTCGTCGTTTGAGGGCGCTTGGGCTGCCGCCCATCCCACCCAAGGAGGTGGAGGAGAAGGCTAAGAGGGAAGCGGAACAGCTCGAAAAGGCGCAGACCCAAAGTGCTCCTCGTCGTCCGAACAACAAGCAGGGCAAAGGCAAGAAGGGCGGCAACAACAAGTCATCTACACTCGATGCGCCTTCAGCCGATGCTGATGTGGACCGCACACCCATGAAAGCGAGCGCCAGTGGTGATCTGGCTCGCAGAGCAGCCAATGACAGTGGCAGCAGTGGAGCATCCTCGCCCAAGCTTGGTGCCAACGGCAGCCTCAACGGATCTTTGCAGCCGAGGCATGCTCGCAAAGTAACATCGTCGCCTTCCCCGCTTGCTTCACGAAGCGGCAGTGCTACCGACCTCACTTTGCTCAACTCGAACAACACCAACAACATCGAGGGTGCCTCTGTGCCTGGCTCAGTATCGAGCTCGAGGGCAGTATCGTCAGCCATTCCTCAGGCACCGCGACACAGCCGACGAGCGAGCAGCGTTTCTTCGTTTGGATCGGGCGCTTACGCCACGCCGATGACGACCCCTTCCGACGAGATGGCTGCACTGCTGCCAGACGAGGGCGATCAGGACACCAGCCTTCGACCGCTGGACGAGCAGGATGGCGCCGACGAGCAGAGCGGGCCCAACTCGCTAGCCTCCACACAAATCCTGCTGGACCGACGGGCGTCCCGAAGCAGCGCAGCCGCATCCGACGCAACCGCCGTCGACCTCGCAGCCCACACCGCACCCCGACCCAAGTTGAACGACGCCACACGCCGACGCGTATCCGAAGTGGAAGAGCTCTCCCCCTCCCCCTCCCACTCCTCACCCGCTCTCTCGCGCTCAGCATCGTTCAAGCCCACCCTTCCCTCCACCCCCGCTGCTGAAACCCAACCGACCGAACCGACGTTCTTCATCCCCTGCGTCTACTCTACCGAAAAATCCGACACGCGCCTCTTGCCGCTCGACGACGAAGAGTTCGAAAAGGGAAACGTCGACGAGCTCGCCGCGTTGGAGGACTTCCGCGTTCGGATCCTGCCCGTTCTGGGTCCTCTACCGGCCATGTTCGGGTTGGCGGTGGCTACGTTCATCATCTGCGAGATCGGAGGCCAGAAGATGGAGCCTCTAGCGTTCAAAGGTCGACGCAAGCTGTACGAGAAGCTCTTCCACGATCTGTCCGTTTCGGAATCGCGCCACCCTCTGCCTGGAACCAAAGTCGCTACAGACGCCAACAATACGGGCCCGCGTCACTCGATCCCGTTCAGCATCAACGACATCTGCTACCTGTTCGAAGAGGTCTTCCGCGGTCGAAGCATCGTCCCGCCGTTCGAGAGCTTGTCCGGCGCCCAGTTGGAGAGGTGGGACTCGACGTTGCCGTTGAGCTTCCAAAATGTCGCGCTGTTCAGCCGGGCCCAGGCCAAGATCCACGAAGCAGAGGTGCTCAAAAAGGGACGCAGCCCCGTCGAAGTATGGGGCGCCGATGCAGCACACATGATCAAACGTAGGATGGCTAGTGAACGAAGAAGTGGATTCTTCCGCTTTTGAGTTCTTCAAAATTGTATTTTATCAACGAGCTCGTTCTACGCATCAGTAATACAACCATGCGAAGCATCCGCCACGTTACGGACAAACTTGAGCAGATGCCCGGACTTGGGCTTGAGAGGTAGCGCCTTCCACTGTTCCCTACGCTTCTCGAGATCAGCATCCGAGACACCGACGAGCTCCAAGGTGTTGGTCTCGGCGTCGATGCTGATCACGTCGCCATCCTGAACCAACCCGATCGGCCCACCGACCTGCGCTTCGGGAACCACATGACCAATCACAAACCCGTGACTACCACCCGAGAACCTTCCATCGGTCAAACAGGCAACATCCTGACCCAGCCCGGCACCCATGATCAAGCTAGTGGGCTTCAACATCTCAGGCATACCCGGTCCACCCTTGGGACCCTTGTATCGCAGCACGATGACCGTCTTTTCGCCCTTCTTGATCTCGCCCTTCTCGACGGCGGAGACCATCGCATCTTCGGTGTCGAACACGCGCGCTTTACCGGTGAATCGGAGCCCTTCCTTACCGGTGATCTTGGCGACGGCTCCACCAGGCGCCAGGTTACCCTTGAGGATTCGAATGTGTCCCGTACCCTTGAGCGGCTTGTCAACAGGGTAAAGCACATCCTGGTTAGCCGGCAACTTGCCTCGCTCGTGCGTCCATCGATCGACGTTTTCAGCCAGCGTTCGTCCCGTCACCGTCATGTGTTCACCCTTCATCAGCTTGTTCTCGATACAGTACTGGATCACCGTCGGGATACCGCCGAGCTTCGAGTGCACGTCCTCCATCACGTATTTGCCCGACGGCTTGAGGTTGGCCAGGAACGGGGTCGAATCCGCGATACGCTGGAACTCGTCGATCTCCAACTTGATGCCCACCGAGTGGGCAATAGCAATCAGGTGCAGGACCGCATTGGTGCTGCCGCCAAGAACCATGGTGAGCGCGATGGCATCTTCGAACGCAGCCTTGGTCATGATGTCCCTCGGCTTGAGGTCCTTCTCCAACACGAGACGCATGGCAGCACCCATGTTTTCCGCTTCAGCGATCTTCTCCGGGTACTCTGCTGGGAACGACGAGCTACCCGGCAACGTCATACCGAGCGCTTCGGCGCACGACGCCATCGTGTTGGCAGTGTACATGCCACCGCAAGCACCCGGACCAGGGCAAGCGTTGCGCACTGTATCGTAGCGGATCTTTTCCGCATCCGGCGTGCCACCGTTCGCCAAGTACTGACCATACGACTGGAAAGCGCTGACGATATCCAGCGTCCCCTCGACACTCGCGCATCCACCGGGCCTGATGGTACCGCCGTACAGCATGATACCGGGCCTGTTGAGCCTACCGAGCGCCATCAGCACACCGGGCATGTTCTTGTCGCACCCGGGGATCACCACGGCGCCATCCAACCAATGCCCACCGCACGCCGACTCGACCGAGTCCGCGATCAGGTCGCGCGAGGGCAACGAGTACGACATGGCGTCCGTACCCATCGAGATGCCGTCCGACACGCCGACCGCGCCAAACTGGTAGCCCGTCAAGCCGGCTTCCTGCACCGACTTCTTGACGCGCTGCGAGATCGCCAGCAGATGGGCGTTGCACGGGTTGCCCTCGTACCAGATGGATCCGATACCGACCATCGCCCGGGTCAAGTCCTCGTCGGACTCGATACCGTCGGTGGCGTAGAGCATGGCTTGCGAAGCACCCTGGTCTTTGGGCCTGGTGATGATGCGAGAGTACTTGTTGAGCGCGCCCGGAGCAGCACGGTCGGCGTTGAGTGTGGTGGAAGTGGAGAGTGCGCGGCGGGAGGCGATGCCGCCGCTGCGAAGAAGCGAGGCCGTGGACGGCCTGAGAGCGGATTTCAGCATCATTTTTCGTCGAACAGATGATGGTGATGGAGAGAGGGAGGGAGAGAGGAGAAGGAAGAAGTGGTGCATGCGTTTCTGATTGAACCCATTTCTTCCAACTGGAAGAAAAATGCTCGAGAGCTGGCGAGTCACTCACAGGCTAAAAGAACGGGCAATTTCTCTTCCTGTTTCTTGCAACGAGATTATGCAGACTGCGACTCAGACTGGCCCCCGCTGCTTCTCTCTGCTTTTCATCGGCCAATCGGCGCGCTGGAATTTCGAGTCGCAAAAGAATTTCCCCAAACTGTTAGCTGTCGATGCTAACAACGTGCGAAAAATCGACGAGGCTCGCCTGGTTGGTTTCAGATCGGCAAGGGTTGGAGTCAGTGTTGATCCCTGAAATTTCATAGCCACGCTGGCTGCTGTGTGGGAGCGAACTCCTGAATTTCAGGGCATGCCTGCCGAAAGAGCGGAGTTCCGATGCGAAAAGCACACATCAGACCTGAAGTGAACCCTGAGCTTGACGAATTGCTTCGACCATCTTCATCCTTGGCATCCATCACAACTGCATCTTTGCATTCGACCCTTCATCGACTCGAAAGGAATCTGGCGGATCAAAGCGTACACTCGAACGACGTCCACGACTCGATCGCTACAGCATCACACCATTGAGACTGTTTCACGATGAAGGTTCAACGCACGATCACACTCCGATGCCTTGCGCTGGCGCTGCTGGCCCTCTGCGCAGCGGTGGTGTCGGCACAGAACAACAACGCTGCATCTTCCACACAGCCTGCTGCGTCTAGTAGCAATGCTCCTGCTTCGAGCGGTAGTGGTGAGTAACTGCTCGACAGAAACCAGTGTATATCGAATTCGTATGTTTTTACTGATATCTTGTTCGGTCTTTGCCTGCTCATCTTGGTACTTGGTACAGCCACCGCCTCACCCTCAGCCTCCGCATCCGGAACCGCATCAAGAAGCGGTAGTGCCAACATCACATCCACGGGCACGTCCAACGTCACCAGCACCGCTTCGTCGACCAGCACCACCCCGACCACGTTCCCGATCGCAAGCGTTCCTAGTACCGGTTACCTGGCAGGTACGGCGAACGCACCCGTTCCGGCGGGGGCATCGGGAGCGACGGGTACAGCTGCGATGGGACCCAACGATAGCCATGTGGTGAGCGCGGCGCAGATGCTGAGGGCGCCGTTGGCGATGGGTGCGGCGAGTATGGTGGCGTTCGGGGTGGGCGTTTGGGTGCTGCTTTGAGGCGGGAGTGGGCTGAGAGGTTCTTGTGGGAGTAGAGGGGAATTTGGAAAGGTGTGGTTGAAGGAGGCTGGTGCTATGATGCGTCGGCATGTTTGCAAGCGCTAGATGGAGCTACCCTTGTTTCCAATCCAGACTGTGGACGCTTTGCGGTCAGGTCTCCGCCGAAACCTCGACTCTATGAAGACATTCGCTCGATGATTGTTTATATTCGCATTTCTTAGTAGCAAAGGACAATCTTTTTTATGCTTTGGTCACAAAAGGGTATGTGTTGCGTTAGTGCGGGATCGAATCGGCGCAGAGTCTCAGCTTTGAAGCGCGCGTCTTGAACGCCCGCCTGTGTTTTGCTCCTCCGAGTGCTGACCTAGATGCATGCAACTGGAAAAGCACGCCTGTGTGTGTATGTTCGACTTTACGGAACAGCCGTTGTGTGACCATAGAATGAAAGCGGAAAGCGTTGCGTTGAGCGGAAAGGCGACGCGGAAGTCGGATGCAGCTCTGCAGCTCTGCAGCGACTTGCAAACTCCACACTTTTTGAGGTCATGCAGCGGAATCGCCGGCGAATTACAGACGACCACGCGACGCATTGTATGTGATTCGGAGAGTGACTCCGACAGCCAATCTTCTCACCATCACCATCGTCTGCTCTTCCGGTAGACACTTTCGCAGTCATGGTACGTGCTTCCCGACACTTGCGCGCATCGCGTTGAAGTTTGGCATTCATCAGCTGACGCAAGCTTTTTCTGCTCTTTTCACACGCTCCGGCATTCTAGGCTCGAGGAAGCGCCAAGAAAACGGCCTCCGGCAACACTTTTCTCCTCGCTCTGCTGCGCAACGGGTTCCTCGCGACCAACACGGTCTACCTCCTGGTCCGATTCTGGCTCTTTCGATCGAGCGTTACCAAGAGGACCGTGTTTGGATATGTCGCATCGGAGAGCATCGCCGTGGCGCTGTGGGTGACGCTGCAGAGCATGGCGGCTCAGGGCAACGATCTGCAGCAGAGCGGTCTCACGCAGTACATGTTCGACGTCATCTATGTGACGTGGTTCGTGCAGCTTGCTTCGTTGGTTTGGGGCAAGTTTTGGTACCTTTACTTGATCGTATGTTGCTCCTGTTCTCACTTCCCTTGCTCTCCGCAAGAAGCTTACTGAAAACCGCTTTCTTTCTTACCGCTTCCGACCACAGATACCGGGGTACGCAACCTACATTATCTATCAGAAAATCCTCCTCCCCTACCTCTTTCGCGGTCAAAGCCCCTTCGCCTCCCTGCAAGGGATGCTCGGCGGATCGCGCGGTGACGCTTCGGTCGGTGCTGGTGCAAACGCTCAACAGCCGGGTGAGGCTATGTCGAAGCGTCAGCAAAAGTTGCAAGCTAGGGCGGCCAAGGGGGACCCTAGGGTGCAGGTGAGGAAGCGTTGAGGTTTTCCGGCTGCCCGAAGGATCGAGAGGATGTACTTGTCACACGCCACGAAGGAGCAATAGAAAGCTTAGGAATCGGGTCACGATGCGATAACAGAGTCGAGGGTCGATTGGGAGCGTGGTAAACCATCGGTACGAGAGAAAGATCATGTCTCCGCGCCGGTTGTTCGTGCGAATTTGTCCCCACATGAAGGGATGAGGTGGGGATGGGTATCACAAGGTGTGAAAGAAAAAGAGGCGGTACCGCGTAGCAAGGCACGATCGACCGTGGGAAGTCTATGCTTGACTTTTCGGCATCACATCCGAATAGCAGGCAACGAGAGTGTGAAACGCATGCCCGAACGATGCGGCTCATCCGACCGTCGCTTTTGTGCACCTCCAGCAAACTCGCACAGCCTTCGCGCCAGCAGGCGGCGACGCAGTTGGTGGGTTTGCCACCGCCAGCGGGGAAAAGTTTGGCGATGAAATGTCTGAGCTGCCCGTTTCATTTGTTGTGTCGCATTCACACGGGTGGCTAAAAGCGACGGCGGAGTCGACGAGCGTCAACCCACTGTTTTGAGTTCACAGACACAGCCTCATTTCTCGGCGGGACGGTGGTTGCCAGATCGAGATGAAACCGGTTGCTCTATCAACAGAGGGGTGTTTGAACGACGAGTGTGACAACCACATGAAGGCGATGCTCCTCAGGGTTGTGTGTGACAGGAACGACCCCCACGAATGAGGAGCGGGAAAAAGGTATAAGATCTGGCTACGTTCCTCTCTCGTCGACTCACTCCCTATTGTTTTCAAACCACCATTCTTCGTTTCTCTTTGACATCTCTCAACCTACATCCAAGCGGACACTATCGTTGATCGATACTGTTTCTTTTCTCTCGCAAGTACGTATACGCCAACCGACTCTCTCTGCACGCCCTTTCTGCCTTCTAGCTAACCCCCGTTCCTCCGTCCACAGATCTCTCAAAATGCCTTCAACCAGCCGCATCACCACCCTCCTCCTCGTCACCCTCGCCCTCCTCTTCACCACCACCTTCGCCGCACCCCTACCTTCCTCCTCCGTCGAACTCCACCTCAACAACGGTCGAACCTCACGATGCACCCTCCAGAACGCCCCCACGCGCGCCACCGCCGACGTCGTCACCTCCAAGTTGGTCGCTACCGGCAAGATCGCTTGCCCCGGTTCCACGGACCATCCGAGCGGCGGTAAGGTTACCAAGTGCGAGTCTGGTCAACTGGCCGCTCCCGAGGAGGCGAACGAGGTGTTGAAGCAGACTTGTGCTGATCATCTGGGGCTGCATGAGATGCTGTGAGGTGGTGGTAGCTATAGTGACCATACGGCTTTTGCCGTGGCTTGACGATCGATCTCATAGTCCGGCTTCGGTTCGCTGTGCGAATTCCTTGTCCAAAGCTGTGTACCTTCGTCTAGTGTCTGACCGCAATTCTCATACCCTTTACTCTCTTTTCAATAATCGTTGTGACGAGTGTCGACGTTGGCTGGAAAAAAAAATGATGACTCCTTGAGCGTGATACCGAAGCGAGTGCAGACCTCTCCGCGTCACGGCCGCCTGATGTGAGGTCATGCGAATTTCTATCCTGTCCCTGTGTGTGTTCGCCATCACACTACGACTCTTTTGAATAGCAGAAGCAAGACTGAATCGGACCTTTGAGCGAGATGATCGAAGTGAGCGATGCGGCTGTGCCTGAGCGATGAAGCGAAGTGCTGAGAGCGGGAGTGTTGAGCGAAAGTTAAAAAGAACTCGTAAATCTGCACAACGCTGGCTTGGGTCTTTCACGGTTTGCCGAGGATCACGAACGGCTCACCGTCGGGCATAACCCTCGAAGTTGACGTCCATCGGTGGCAGCTCGTTGTCGGTACCAGCGACCGTGATGGTGAGCTGAACGGAGCCGTCCAACTTGACTCGCCTGCCATCGGCCATGCCGACGTCCATGAGTTGTAGGTGCCTCACAGTGTCGAGAAAGCACAGCACGATCGTGTGCAGAGCGACGGGTGTGGCGTGTGTATCGCTCATTCTGCGACGGCCAGAGACAACGGCCGAGAGAAAGCTGAGTCAGGCAGAAATGCGCATTGTCATCGTGGGGAGCCTGTGGCGAAGCGCAGCATACTCTGGGAAGTGTGCAGCAATAGAACGCACTGCGTCTGCATCACAAAGTATCTGTGGGAGCAGGAACTTGCTGCGTTGACTGAGCAGCAGAGCAGTTGAGGAGACGGCCAGGCACACCCCAACCTGACCTCTTTCTGCAACAGCCTCTTTCAAACTTTGCATTGTGGGTTCATGTCGCCCCTGCAGACTCCTCGCTCCAACGACTTTCTCTTCTTTTGTCTCGTTTCTTCGCAGCCACCCAACCTCAACAATGGCGCACCCAATGGAATGCGCCAACTGCCGGCGCCGCAAAATCAAGTGCGACCGAGCCCAGCCGACTTGTAGCGCTTGCTCCAAACGCGGAGAAGTCGTGGAGGCACAAGTCTGTCACCAGCTTTCGACCGCTTGACATGCAGCCCCGTCTCTGGCTGTTCTTGACTACAGTCATCATCAAGGAAGACAAGGACACTGTTGTGGGAATGCTCCTATCGTACTTCGCTGCAATCGCCTGCTGCCGTGATGAGGATGTCTTCGGCAGAGATCGAAGGCGTGACTGCAGCAGGCAATGCTTCTGGGACGTAGGTCTTGTCAAGAGCTACATCGTCAGTGGAGAAAGCGCCCACCAATTGTGGACTCCTTGATCCCAAGTATCCCGGTGACAATGTGGCACGCATTCTTGGTCGTGCTGACAGTTCTCTCTGCACAGTCCAACCCTGCGCAGTCCAACCCTGCGCAGTCCAACCCGGAGCAGGTTTGTGCAGAGCGATGGCGACAGCTCAATCCAGTTCGTTGCTGCTCGCTTCGCCGGCTCTCTCCCACCTTCGCCGACACTCCCACCTCTACGTTTCCCCGACTCTCTTTCCCGTTCGCCAACCTTTGCGCCTCTGCATTTCACCGACTTTCCTCCGCCATCACCGTCATCGTCTTTTGACGCCGCGTCCTATTCGCCTTTGGTGCGCTCTGCATCGATTTCTCTGCCTCTGCCGACACTCCCACCTCTACGTTTCCCCGACTCTCTTTCCCGTTCGCCAACCTTTGCACCTCTACGTTTCACCGACTCTGCCGCGCCTTCGCCATCATCGTCTCTTGACGCTGCGTCTTACTTGCCTTCGATGCGTTCGGATGAATCCACAGAAGACGACTCGGTGGTTGTCCACGCTGGTTTTTCTCGCGTCACGTTCACTTTTGTTCCGGTCCATACGCCGATTCTGTCTCACTCGCCGTGTCACGCAGTCATGACCCACGAAGCGCAAAGAGCTCCGCTGCAAATTTTATGTGACCACCCGTGACGTCAAGCGCTTTGAGGAGCCAAACAACGTCAGTCAGCCAACAGCAACTTGATGGCTCGGTCCTGAGCGGTGCTCTCTGGTTTCGCTGGGCAAGCTTTCTCAAGAGTTGTCAAAGGAATTCACGGAAGGAGGACTCGAGCTTGCTGGGTTACAGTTTTGACATTGATCAAGCTAGATTGCTTTGCGATGCATTACACTGATCACTGTACAAAGACTCTCCCCGATCCATCTTCGAGCATTCGCTTCGCCTACCTTCCCTTTCCAACCAAATCCCCCGCACTCGCCGTCTTGCCCTTATACACCTTCCCCTTCCCCTTCCCATCATCACCCACATCCTCCTTCGTAAAGTAATGCTTAGCCACCTCCAACAACCACTCTGACTTGATCTGCATCACCTGACGCATGAAGTTCTTGCTCGTCTCTACCAACTCGAAGTAGCACAGAAACGCCGGCTGAGGGATCTGCTTGTACAAACAGCTCGACGGATGGACATGGATCGTCGCGCTCCCCTTGATGGATCGATACGCTTCGCCGCCCTTTTGGATTCGGGCCGTGTTCATAAAGTAGCCCGCCAAGATCGAACGCTGGATGCCGGAGATATCGGATGGATCGGCGTTGCTCTCGGGTGTGAGCTCGACTCGTTCGCACAGCTGTGCGAGTTGATCGCGAACATCTCGGACTCGTGCGAGGACTTTAGGCTGGACGAAATTGTCGATGCAAAACTGGTGGTCGTAGTTGCTCTGCACCCATTGCTCCCATACGTTGAGCAGCGTGAAGTGGTCGCCGCCCGTTTGGATGAAGGCAGCACGGGCTCGATCCGCGTGCATCTTCTTATCCTTTGGCCGGAAGAACAACGCTGAAGACTCGGACAGCATAGAGACGATGGAAAGCACCTCTTCCGTACACCTGTACGTTTCCGACGCCAAGATCGCTTTCGACAGCTGCGGATCCACAGGAAACTCAGCCATCCTCCTCCCCAACTTGGTCAGCTCGCCCTTGTCGTTCAGCGCTCCCAACGCATACAGCAGCTCGAACGAGCGCATCAGCGTATCCGACGGCGGCGGATCCAAAAAGTCAAAGTTGAGCAAATCATTGATACCCAACGACTTGAGCAGCAATACCACATTGGCCAGATTCGTGCGCTGGATCTCGGGTGTCGTGTTTTCATCCATCTCGTTTTTGAACGCCCACTTCGTGAAGAGCCTGAAACATTTACCGGGTCCAACACGTCCGGCTCGACCAGCTCGCTGATTCGCCGAAGCGCGAGAACACGGGACCACCGTCAACGACGACATGCCCGTGCGCGGGTTGTACGAGTTCTGCTTGACGAAGCCAGGGTCGATGACAAACACCACACCATCAATCGTGATCGATGTCTCGGCGATGTTGGTCGCCAACACCACTTTTCTAGCACCTTCGGGGGTCGGTTCGAAGATCTTGGCCTGCATCTCGCTCGGCAAGTTTGCGTAGATGGGACAAACGATGAGCTCGGCGATCTTGTTGCCCAACGCCCGACTCGTCTCTTGCAAGTTTTCCATGGCCGCATCGATCTCGTCTTGACCCGTCAAGAAGACGAGAATGTCTCCTCGTGGCTGCGTAGTGTGGATCTGGAACACGGTCGTGATGGCAGCATGCAGATAGTTGGCCTCGGGCTGCGGCGTGTAGTGGATGTCGACAGGGTATCTGCGTCCGGGAACGTTGAAGATAGGCGCATCGTCGAAAAACTCGGAAAACTTTTCGGCATCCAGCGTCGCACTCGAAATCAGCAGCTTCAAATCCGGCCTGAACCTCGCAATATCCTTGACCAGGCCGAAAAGTACATCCGTACTCAACGTCCGCTCGTGCGCTTCGTCGATGATGAGTGCAGAGTACGAAGAGAGGTCCGGTTCGGTGAGGAACTCTCGTAAAAGCATACCATCGGTCATGTATTTGATCACTGTATCGTCGGAAGTGCAGTCCTCGAAACGGATGCTGTAGCCGCACTCGCGACCGAGGCGGACGCCCATCTCTTCTGCGACACGCGCTGCGACGCTCATGGCAGCGACTCGACGTGGTTGTGTGCATCCGACCTTTTTGCCGTTCTTGGTGTATCCAGCTTCGTGCAAGAATTGAGGCAGCTGCGTCGTTTTGCCCGATCCTGTCTCGCCGACGACGATGAGCACCTGATACTCGTCGATGGCATCGAGGAGTTCCTGCCGCAGCGCGTAGACGGGCAATGATTCGCGCGTGGCCTGAATCTTGGCGGCTTTGGTTTCTGCCTCGTCGATCTGCTGTCGCAGTAGCTTGTCTTTCGCACTCATGGTGGTGGAAGAGGTGCCAGCCATTTGCGACTCGACGACGAATCGAATGGTTTGGCTTTCGTCAAAGACGTAGTCGTACTGCTCGACGAGCTCCTTGGATGCTTCATTTGCTGGTTCGGGGACGTAGCGTGAACGGTCGATCTGCTCCTTTTCGAATTGCTCGGCATCCGTGACGTGCGACTGCTGGGCGAGCCTCTCTGATCGCGCATCATTGTAGCGCTGGTAGAGGGCTTGCTCCTTTTTGGCTGTGTCGAGCTTGCCCTTTTCCGTGATATAGTCTTCGGGCATAGCGTATCCAGTGTCGCCGTCGTCGATGCGGGCTCTCTCTTCTGCAAGACGCAGCACCTCTTTCTTGTATTCGAGATCTCGCTCTTCACGTTTCGTCATCTTGAGACCGCGAAAGAAGCGCTCTTCGTCCTGGATTTCGAGCCGCAAGAGCTCCATGCGTTGCTGTGCACGTTTGGCGAGGTATTCTTGCCTCGACCGGTCTCGCAAGCTGGGCATGGCTGCGGAGCGCGCCTCGTCATCTTCAGCCAGCAAACGTCGAGCGGCTGCTTCTGGGTTGAGGCGTGCCGAGGTGCGGTCCTCGACGACGTTGCGTGTGCTGCTTTTGTCCTTGTCGCGTATGCGTCTTGCGAATTCGTCCCGCTCGGCGAGGTCTTTGAGTCGCGCACGCTCTCGAGAATCCTCGTCGGAGCCAGATGCATCATCGCGGCGAGGGCTAGACGATCTGGGGGGTGTGCGGTGGTTGCTGCGGGACGGGGAGCTGGGACGCGGTTCCTCATCGTATTTGTCGGTGTCACGTTTCTTCTTTTTCTTCTTTTCTGGCTTGATAGCGAGCTCTTCTTCTCCATTCTCATCATCCAGCAGCAGACCGTACCGTTTCTTGCTGCTCTTTGCATCGTGGTTCGCGTCCTTGTTGGAGGTGGAAGGCGCTGAACGGGGGTTGCTCTGACTAGCCCGAGGTACACGTTTGTAGAGGTCGTTGGCAAACGAGCGAGCGTCGTCAGTGGAGGGGAGACCGAGAGAGGTGAGGCTCTGGAAGAGCTCTGTGGGAGTCGATGCCGAGGATGCGGATACTTGGATAAAGTCGATGATGGAGGATTGCGAGAGGCCGAAGAAGCGCATGCTGTTGTCGCTGATCCAGCGGCGCAGCCCAGAGTCGGAGGCCATCTTGAGCAGTCTTGAGCGACCGATCGCTTCGCAACAATCAGATCCTGCTGCTTCTGCAGGCCTCAGGAAAGGAGTTCCGCGTCGATGAGTCGAGATGGGAGATGGTTGCGAGAAGGTGAGAGGGAACTTGGAGGTGGAGTGTGCTTGATGCATCGACTCACAACTCAGCTCTCTAGAATTTTTGACGAGTTCGGATCGCGGAAAACACCTTGGACCCTGAGCGTGTTTTGCAGACCATGCACATTTCAATTCAGGGTTCGTATCAGAGCATTTCGTATGACGCAGACTCTGCTCAGACAGTAGAAGGAAAGTTTGTGACAGTGGTGGATTGCATAGAGTACATTCACGAAGGCGGAGAGAGAAGTGTACCTCAATCAGACAAGATCCCAGCCCTCATCGGCTGGTTGCTTGCGAGACTTTGCGCCGAGCCCACGCGAAGAATCGGTCTGCAGGTTACCGACGCCCACCTCGACACCATTGAAGATGACAGCACCGGGACCGACTTTGGCTGACGACGGCTGAGAGTGTTGAGAGCGAGTCGCAGCATCCTTGCTCGATGTCGCGCTCTTTGCCTGAGTCGCATCCCGTCCGCGCTGGCGCAAAAAGTCGAGCGAAGGAGGAGGCTGAGCGGGTACTGCTTGGCTACTACGCTTACCCGCGGCGATGCGTTGCTTCTGCAGGCTGCTGACAGCATCGGTCCGCGTGCTTCTTCCAGCAGGCGTCGATTCTGGACGCTTGTCGGCCCTTTGCTGAGATGAGCGTTCCGAAGCTGGATGCGAGGATTGCTTTGGTACTGGCTTTGATGCCACCGAGGACGGATCTTTGATGTCGAGCACAGAGGCTGCTGCTTCACCGACATCCACGTAGCTTTGTTCGAGCACCTTGGGCATCTTGGCCGTTTTCGACAACGACTGCCTTTGTGCAGCAGCCTTTTGCGAGTCGTTCTTGGCGGGCTTTGAGACACCGCGCTTGTAGTTGTCAGCTGCTGCATTGCTGGGCTCCAAGATCTGGGCAAGCTGTTCGTAGTCCAAGCTAGGCAAGCTGAGGTCCTGGATACTCGAGGGCTGTATGTGATTGGCGTGTGCAAGTCGTCCAAGTTCAGGTTGCTGCATGATCCTACTCAAGAGCTCGAGTGGGTTGGCTGCAGCTGCGACGAGATCGAGCTGTAAGCCTTGCTTTGTGGCCAAGTAGGCAACATTGTAGCAGAGCATGACGAGCGCCGAGACGAACGACTTTGCAGCTTGATCCGGCTTAGCTTTGGAGCTTGAGCGGGCTTCGGCATCCGATCGGCGAGGTTGGTCTGCGTCCGCATCTTTGTCAATCGGGTCCGGCTCGGATTTGGAGGGTTGCGCTGCCGTGGATGACAAGCCCCAGGGCAATGCAGTTCCGGATGAAAGATGGATGTACGACTCGATTGTGGACAGCGTCGAGGCACCAAGGCCGTAGGTAGACTCTGCTAGGTTGTTGAGCTTCGATGGTCGAGGAGCGGCGGAAGACGAAGCGGTGAGATGGGTATAGGCACTCGACGAGAGGTAGAGATGTTTTGCGCTTGATCCACCGCCGCCATCCCAGAGCGGGTCGGGACGTATGGCTAGCCTGCCTTTGTGCTGCTCTATTGAAAAAGGGAGAGCGACGCCGAGGTACGCGGCGACGAGCTGGAGCAGGTTGGCAGCGTACGTAACAGCGCCGTTGACGTTTTCGCGAGGATATCTGCGTGCATCGCTGGGCAATGGCAGCGGAAGCGACGCAATCGACCAGCTACTGGAAGATGAGGGAGACGAAGGCGTGGAGAAGGCGGCGGTGGGAATTCTGGCAGGTCGAGCAGCAGAGATCGGATCGAGCTGCGGATTACGGAGATGGATGGGCGAAGCGGGCGAGTGGGTTTGACCGAGGCCGAATGCGCCTGGAATGTAGCGCTCTGAAAGCCGGCTGATGCGCTGAGCGACAGAGCTGCTTGCGGAAAGGTCGATCTGACGGGCTCGGAGGGGTTGGGACAAGTTGGATGAAGGGGTATCGGGAGGAGAGACGCTATAGAGAGAGAAAGCTTGTCTCGCGAGTCGAGCTCTTGTAGCGGCAAGTTGGCTGGATACGGTGGCAGCCTCTGTCTGAAGTGCTGCGAGGTCGAGGCGAGCGCGAGTGAGGATAGCACCGAGCTGATGTTGGGTGGAATCGGGAGTCAGGGTGGCGGCGTCGGTGAGATCGTCTGACTGGCGTTCGTAATGGGTATAGACATCAGTGTAGACAAGCGGAACGTCAATGTGATCTGCAGCTGGATGTGCGAGCCAGCGAGACTTTGCAGCTAGACGAGACCGCTGAGCGGCAGAGGTGGAAGCGGGCGCCGAGGAGCCTTCGAGTGCGGACCAGGCTTTTGCGAGGTTCTGCTTTCGTAGAGCAATGTGAGCCATCTTCTCCTTGAGAGCTTCCTGGCCTTGAAGGTGGGCGTGCTGCGACTCTGAAATGCATTGATGAATGGTCTGAACGCGTGATCTGATCTGCGCTTGTTGAGCTCGAAGCTGGATGAGCGAGTGCAAAACGAGACGATGTGGCGATGGATCCGCTGACGACGAGGAAGACGATGATGACGGCTCTGGAGCATTGGTGTCGAATGGATCTGGCAGTGCGTTCTCTTGGATGGTCTCGATCCGCAAACTTTGGGTCCGAGGCACAGATTCTGGAGATGCTGTGTGGTTGTCGCTGTTGATTCGATCGAACAAGAGCTGGTCGACGGAAGCTTTGGCCTTGTCACGAGCGAGGGAAAGCCTTTGGATCTCTTTGTGGTGGGCTTGTATTCTTGAATCGAGGCATGGTTCGCAAAAGAAACGGGTGTCCATCTGATGACAGTTCTTGCAGGGATACGGTGGAGTTGACGAGGAGGAGGCATGAGCCGCTGCCGCTGCCGCTGATGCTGATGGTGGAGGAGCAGTGGCGGCATGCTTTAATTTGGCACGAGTGGGGATGGGATGATGGGATCGTGGTGGCGGTGCCCCACCGTTCTTGAGTCTGTTTGAGGTGGATGAGGAGGAAGCGCCGGCGATTGAGTGGCGGGACGGAGGCTGATTTGGCCGTGATAGTGCTGAGGTAGAGGAGGTGGACGCCATCTTGCGCTCGATCCTCGACAATCACAATGATGTGATGGGCGGTGAAAGTGGTGGATGAGCGTTACATGATTCGAGTGGTACTGAGCAATTGCACTGCACACCGCTTTGTGCGGCTCGACCGATTGCTATTGCTCCTTTGTCAGAGAGCGTGGGAAATGTGATGTGATGGAAGTGAGTTTGGCTATCGGCGCATGCGAAACAGGTGCTGAGTTGGATTGGTCGTGCATTTGGACCCTGAACGACAAAATTGTGTGGATCGGGTCTTGCCCGATGCGCGCGTCTTTTGCCTCCACCTTATGAGAAAGCGCAGTCGCAGTCACAGTCTCTGGAAGATTGTCTGTGCGGCAATTGTGACTGACAAGGTCGTCTGTCACTTTCCTCGTCTCCACCACCATCTCGGTTTCGTTCAGCTACGAACATCACCATACACAATGGCCGAAAACGCACCGATGGAGGTCGACTCTCCAAGCACCAAGCAGCCTCGCTTCCAAGTCAAAAAGGTATGAGCTCTTGTTGCTGTTGCTAGTTCACACGAATGGTCGCTGACGTTAATTGCATTGCAATCCTCCTTCCTCTCAATCTGCCAACAGTGGAATGCCGTTTGTCTTTGGTCATGGGACATCGTAGTCGACAACGTAAGTGCTGTCACTTCAACGACGAGGTAGTTGTGCGCTCCTTTCTGACCCTCTTTTGTTCCTTTACATGAACCTCCTCTAGTGCGCGATCTGCAGAAACCATATCATGGATCTTTGTAAGTTGATGGCGATTCAACGCAACACGGTCGTCCTCGACATTGGTCACTCACCATCCTTCCACTTCTCTTGTTACATGATCAGGCATCGAGTGCCAGGCCAACCAGGGCTCTGCTACCACTGAAGAATGCACCGTTGCTTGGGGTCAATGCAATGTGCGTACAGTCCATCACTCTCTTTCCAGTACAATGCTGCACTTGCATGCTGACTTCCTATTCTTACTTCTGACTCGCCTTCAAACGACAGCACGCCTTCCACTTCCACTGCATCTCGCGATGGCTCAAGACACGTCAAGTCTGTCCACTCGACAACCGAGAATGGGAACTCCAAAAGTATGTCCCATCGTCGTCCTGCTTGAGCAGCCTTTGCTTTTCTTTACCTCGTCATCGATGCTAACGATCGTTCTCACTTACCATTCCCTCACTCTACAGGTACGGTCGTTGAGCCTTATTGGCAAAGTCGTTCACTTTCAAGCTCCGCGGTCTCAAAGCGCCTCCTCTCTTGTACACTAGCATCTCAACCAGGTCTCATTTCATTTTCGTTTCTCAACCGCACATCGATCATCGCACTCGGATTCTCACCACGTCACACTTGAGCACACCCACCTTCAGATCAGACTGTTGCAAAGCATTCAAGATTGCGTCTCGTCGACTCACAGCCCAGAGATCCTAACAAGACAAACAATGCCGTCTTCCGAAGCCAAGGCAAGCACCGCATCGTCACCATCCTCGAGCACAGGTGGACGGAAAGCGAGCTGATTGATCTGCTCCGCCGCCACATCCTTCACCTTGATGGTCGTCGACCAGCTTTCGCTCTCATCCCCGCCCTCGGTCGGCGTGCGCTGCAACACCTCAATCTCGCCATCCTCCTTACCAATAGCGAGCACCAGCCCAGCGCCAAACGCGATCGACGTGACCGCTTCATTGAACTTGACCGTCTGCAACAGAGCGAAAGGCTTGTCTGCATTCTCGAGCTGCAGCTCAAAGATCTTGATCGTCTTGTCTCTCGACGCCGTGGCAAACACATACGGTCGGGAAGCATCCGTCGACCAAGCGCAGTCCCAAATGATACGTGCATGCGATCGCTCGCCCGTAAACGGTACAAACCTGACCTCGCCATCCTGACCGTCTGGCGTCACTTTCTCAAACATCCTCCAGCTTCGATCTCGCGAGCAAGTGAGAACAAAGCGCGAGTCCAAACTCCACTGGATGCGCGTGATGCTGAGTGTGTGTCCTTCCAGCACCGCACATTCTCGCCAGTTTTGTTCGCGATCGTGGATGCGCACTACAGCATGATCTTGACTTGTCGCTTTGCAGCACGACGCAACAAAGCGTCCGCCCGTCGTCGTCCGGCCGCCATCGGTAGGGTTGGGCGGGTTGGCGCTCACCCAGAGCAGCTCGTATCCGTGCCCGTACAGCTTCTCCAGCTCGGGCCACAGCGTCTCGACAGAAAGCTGTTCCTCCGAAGGCGGCTGACGCAGCACGGCCGAGAGCGATTCTTTGGCCGATCCGATCGGCTGACCACTTGCCGAGGGTGCTTCTTCGATCGTTGACCCCTCGAACACGGCGCGGTTGGAGAGGCCGAGTGGCGGCACGCTGGCTCCGACAGGACGTGCAGAAACGTCATCAGCATTGCTGATGCCCGAAGCGGCGTCTTGGCTGCTCGCTGACAGACGCAGCTGATGAGACACGCGATGACGCTTGGCTGTCTCGAGGGCCTGGATGCGACGTGCACCCTGCGAGGCGAGCCACTTGCGGATCGCGGTGCTGCCAATCTTGCTCTCGGCCAATGCCTTTGCGTCACCTTTGAGCTCGGTCTCGCCTTCGCTTCCGACAACACCAATGACCCAATTCTCGAGTGACGAGAGCCCATTTTCTTTCCTTTTGTCGTCAATGAACTCTGCGCCAGAGATGGTCTCGTCGGTCACGACCAAGGCCTGGAGATCGGTTTCGGTGGCTGCGGGACCAGCTACATCTTCGAGCTTGACCACGCGCTGGTTGAGGGCATTAAAGGGCAAGCGAACGAGGCTGATGAACGCATTGACAGTGGCGATGCGCTCGTCGATGGGTTCAAGAAGGGCGGCGTTAGACTTCTTGGTGAGCATGGCATCGTCCGTGACACCGACGATGATCTCGCGCTCGGCGATGAGCGCTGCCATGGTGAGCAGGATCTTGTGGCCGACGTGAAGATGATCGAACGTGCCGCCGAGCGCGACAACAGGATAGCTTGTCAAGCCCTTGCCATCATCTTGACCAACCGCCTCGGTGCTTTCCTGCAGACCGACATCGGACTCGATCTCGCCAGCAACGACGCCAAGCTCCTGCCAAGTTGCGGTCGAGTTCTGATCAATCTTGGCATCTACCAGCACTTGCGTCTCTTGACTACACAGACGCTTTGCGACTTTTGAGATGGAGGCATGGGGGACGAGCAGAATAGTAATGTTGGCGAGCATCAAGCCGCGTTTGATGGCGACAGTCCACGCCTGCGCATAGAGCCATTTGAGATAAAGCTCGATCTGCTTGAAGCTGAGACTGTCAAAGGGCTTGTCGAAGAGAGAGGATGACACAATGGCTGTGATCGAGTCGTTCTGCTCGTGGCAGCATTTCTCAACCGTCTGCCTGAGGAGATCGCCGTGTCGCTTTGAGGATGCGAGAAGACCGAAGCGTGGATCTATTGAGACGTGTAGTAATGTGTCACTGCCTGCGGCAGGACGAGATGCTGCGCGTGATTCGGCTTCGGTGCCGAGCGTTGCGAAACGAAGACCATTCTTTCCTGCAGTACCGACAAAACCACGGGGAGCACCAAAGACTCGCAAGACCTTTTCGTCGGCGGCCGAGACAAAGTTGAGTCGATCGAGCCAAGAGACGGAATGCAGATCGTATCCATGTGATTGGGGACGTGCGACCTCGTGCCAGGTAGCTTTGTGAGCTTGGCGACTCTGACCATGCTGCTTGGTGGGTCGTGCATGCAATCGTGTAGTCTGGTCGTCGGAGCAACTGACCAGGTATTCTCCACAGGGCTCCCATGCTACGGATCTGGCTGCGGCAAAGTGACCGGTAACAGGGTGGCTGACTTGCCACTGAGGATTGGAAGAAGATGCTGCTTGTCGGGAAAGAGTCCAGATGTGTGCCGAGCCTCCCCAGCCATGCGCAACTACGGCAGAGACAGGGTGCTCTGAATCGATAGGAGCGGATGTGGATGGACTGGGCAGCCAGAGAGCGCCAAAGAAGCCGAGGTTGCTGGCACCGCCTACCTCGCCGAAACGTTGGGATGGCATCCAGATGGAAGAGGCGAGGTGATGCATAGTGGGACCGCGAGCACGTTGCGCACCTCCAGTGGAGAGGAGATTCGAGTCGAAAGCGGCAAAAGGTGTTGTGGAAGAAGACTCTGAGATCTGTCCAGAAGGCGTCCAGAGGATGAGACTGTTATCAGCTGATGAAGTGAGGAGTGCAGCTGGCTGTTGAAAGTGTCCGTTTGCGCCGGAGACAGCTCGGTGCCATCGCACGCCTGTGACCCAATTGTCGTGTCCAACAAGCAAGGCGTCAAAGGTAATGGCCCAATTGTGCTTGGCACCGTCTGCTCGTTGAATGAAGAAAGGATGCGCGCGAGTGGAGATCTCGCCAGCTTTTGTGCTGCGATCCGATTCGATCTTGGCGACCATCTGTTCAAAGTCGTCGTCGGTCTTGGAGGAGGTGGAAGATGGTTGTTGTGATGTCGTGGTCTCGCCTTGGTCTGTAGGTGCAATCTTCCACAACCTGACGCTGGCATCTTGGGACCCACTGGCAAGCATGACGGTGTCGGCGTTCTGGTCATTGTCGGCAGCAGTGAAAGTATTGCAGAGGTCCAGCGACTTGACCCAATCCTCGTGACCTTCCAGAGAATGTTTATGCTGGAACTCGAGATGGTTGTGTGCGAAAGCGGATGCGTAGATGTCGATCTTGTTCGTCGTTGTCGCAAGTGCCATAAGAAGATTAAGTGCAGTGCTTTCTGACAGTACCAAAAGCGAGAGATCGAGAGGGAATCTTCCTTTGAGATCCAACGTCTGTGCCAGCGTTGGTTGCGACAGGTCATCTGCGAGTGTCCATACTTTGAGCAGCCCATCGGAAGCGCCCGAGACGATGACTGAAGGTTGTTTCGATGAGGCGTGGGAATGACGGATGACTCCGATGGCAGATACAGAGCCTTGATGCGCTTGTTGAATTGTCGCCGCCTTTGTCCAGCCTTGATCCTCTCTAAAAGCCCAAACGCCTATGGTTCCTTCGGCAGATCCGGCTACGATGCATGGATGCGTTGAAAGTGTGCTGAGTGTGGCAAATTTGAGGGATGCGATGGTCTTGGAGAAGCCTGTCGAGATGAGCTGCGTGACTCCGGCTGAAGACGGGTGACCAGGCCGGTCCCAGATTGCGATCGACTTGTTCGCCGCATAGGCGATGATACTGTGAGGAGCGTTGGCCCAGTCAGCGATGTGATTCGCGCGATTGAACGCTGCCGAAATGTATGAGCTCGATGCCTGTGGAGCCATCTTGGACTGAGCTGACTCAAGCGCAGGTGTCGATGTGAGGGTCGGTGTGACTGTTGATCGTGTGACGGTAGCAAGTGCAAGTTTTCACGAAGCTTGTTCAAGATGGCTTGAGCTACAAAAAAAATTGGCGGAATGACGGAAACGAAAAAAGAAGGGTCCGATTCACTTGTGACTTTCGGCTGTTCCGCTGCGTGCTGTATGCTCCACATGTGGCTCAGCCGGTGCGTTGATCAGCTGTCTGACACTCGAGCATACAAAGCTGCTCAGTCTTTCCTTCTTCTTCTTCATATCAGCCCATCATGCAACAGCGGCCAATGGAGTGACGACCATGGCAAGCAAGCGCGACAAGATTCAGCTGTCCATCATCTCGCCCACCGGATATACCAGCTCAACCTGCGGATACTGCACTGCTCCTGGCTCCGGCAAACGAAGCTCAACCAAATCGAGCAGGTCATACGGCATTTGGGCACATCGCCTTTCACCCTATCACTATCAGAGCCTCATCGACCGAGGCTGGAGACGCTCGGGCGACTACATCTACAAGTCTGACCTGCTCAGAACATGCTGCGCTCAGATACCCATTCGTCTCGATGCCCGTGACTACAAACCAAAGAAGAGCCATAAACGGGCGCTGACCAACTTGCTCTTTCGCGTGCGTCAATCGAGACCCAAGCCCGCCAAATGGAAGGGAAGGTGGAGCAGAGCAAGAGACTGGGATGTAGAGCACCGCTGGAACGAGATTGTACCGCCTAGTGTCGACCAAACAGAGGCTTCTACATCCTCGTTAACCTGGGCGGATACAGTGGCCGGTCCCATCACACACAAGTTGCAAGTTCGCCTCGGCCTAGCTGCCACCTCGGATGAAAAGTATCAGCTCTTTCGCAAATATCAGGCTTCGATTCATGGAGAGTCGGAAGAAGACATCAGCAGCGAAAAGGGCTTCTGCCGCTTCCTGGTCGACACGAGCCTTGCTTTGACCTGGCCGACCAACGGTGAACCATTGACACCCTCGCAAGAATCACAATGGCGAGCAAAAAGCTTGGATCCCACAAATTTGCCTGCAGAGTTGCCGTACGGCTGCTACCACCAAGAGTACCGCCTTGAAGGCAAACTCATCGCTGTCGGCGTGCTCGACATTTTACCCAGCTGTGTCAGCAGCGTCTATGTCTTTTACGACCCGGAGTATCAAGATTGGGAGCTTGGCAAGGTGTCTGCGCTGCAAGAGATTGCGTTGACAAAGCGTCTGGGTCGACTGAGAGCCATGACAGACATCACTCACTACTACATGGGCTTCTACATCCACACGTGTCAAAAGATGAAGTACAAGGCAGAGTACCGCCCTAGTCAGCTGCTCGACTGCGACACCAATACGTGGCGCGAACTGGTCGATGTGACTTCCAGCTTGGACGCAAACCAGTATTTCGGCTGGGCAGGTGGCCAACATCAGCCGGGAGCTAGGCAAGAACCCGAAGCTCATGCACCTGACTCGGGCGCAGAAGAGCGTGTTGTTCGCGTGCCCACTCGACCGCGTCCACCTCCAGGAATGCTCGATGCCCCTGCAATCCTCAACAAGCTCCAAGAGACACTGCGCGGCACCGGCTTGGACGAGACTGACGCTGGACTGGATCTGCTGCAGCATGTCATGGTGCTCGAAGCGCAACGGCAGGCGCAAGGCATCAAGCCACTCCTTGTAAGTTGTTCAACCCAGTTGATGCGAATACGGAGAGAGGAGCTGACACAATTCGTTTGCGAAATGTTCTTGCTATCAACAGATGTCCAACATCTTTCGCGAGTACGTGCAGAGAGATCCACAAGAAGACCAAGACGACGATCCGGAGTTGGTGCAAGTGGTCGAGTGTGTTGCTGCGCTATCAAGTCCAGAGCTGGTTGCAGAAACAGTCGTGTTCATCTGATACCATGTATTCAAGCAACGAAAGGCCATTGCAGCGTGAGGCGAGTGCAATGCGTCAAATGTTGGTTGGGTCGAGTGATAGTACAATGCGTGTGTGATTTGAGATTGTGTCAAGAAAGCGAGATTAGGTCGACATGGCTTGCGGTGCGTTGCTCTGCTTATCCAGCTCGGCCCTGTAGCGATGTAAATACAAGACGAGGCAACGGATGGAGAATCAGTCAGATACTTGGTCAAGAGGGCAATCAGCTAAGTACGGTTCTCAAGAAAAACTCACCTCAAAGCTTTGCTGAAATCGTCCTCGACCGTGTCGTCGTCCCACGAGTCTTGCCAGAGGTGGTCACCTGTGCTAGCCGAAGAAGCGCCCATGGTGAGGCCAACGCCGGAGCCGGGTGCGTTGGATGCACCTGCGGTCAAGTGTGAAAGGTCGGTCTCTGCATCGTTCCAGTCTGTAGAGAATAACGGGTTAGCATGTCGACGGGCCACACATTCGGATCTGAAAGAAGAGACTTACCCTGCTCGTCAAACTCCTCAAATTCGTCATCTTCATCGAGCGCGCCAAGCGACGGAAGCGACGACTTGATCTCCTCAGTCGCTTTCGATGACTGTGGCTCTGACTTGGTGTTCTGTGTGTTGGAGCTGGTGGCCGACATGATTGTCAAAGGGTGCAAGCGGTCGCAAGCTTGTGCTGCGATGCTGAGGTCGAGACTACGAAGAGGTTAGAGCGTAGAGAGCAGATTGAGTGAGTCTGAAGGTGCTTTCCGTGTGTCTGCTGCGATTGGTGGTGGTGAGCAGATACATCCAAGAGCGCAGCCAAGTGAGTGTTGCTTCGCACCCCAACGTCAAAAAGTGGAGTGTGAGCGGGCGTATCGTGCACGCGCGTCCCGATCACGAAATTTTAATTTGTTAGATCCAAGCTGCCATCTCAGCAAAGGCGAAAAACCGACGTGGTCCGTGAACGCGAAGAAAAGCAATCCGAAGGACACGAGTGAGACACGCTCCTGAGTGCTCGCAGTTACCACCGCCTTGAAGAGCTGCCGTTTCTTTACCTATTGGTCACCCATATACCGCAAACGGGTAGCTCAATAAGATCATCGTCCATTTTAAACCATACAAATCACAAGCTCCATACTGAGTATTGAAGGCGTAGAGGCATGAGCTTGCATGGCGTTGTGTTTATTCCACGTAGCAGCGCTTAGACGCGTAGCAGCAGCTCACCTCTGGGATTTGTATTTCCATCGGTTGAATCTGAACGAGATTTGAATACAAAAGGCGAGCTGGGGTGGATTGATTTTGAATTGGTGCATTTCAAATGATCGAGCTTGCAACCCGCACGAGCAGGCTGACAGTCGAGAGAGAAGAGCGGATGAGCTGTCTGCTGGCTGGCTGCCTGGCTGGCTTGAGACACACCTTCCACCGCATCACTTGGAAAGAGTGTCAGTGCACGCTCCCCAACCAACTCGGTGAATCCGAATGACAGTGTGAGCGTCGCTTTCAGCTTGTTGTACCTTCCTACTTCCCTCTTTCACCTCACCCTCGCCGCTTCCTCTCCTCCTCGCAACATCACATTTCAACAGCGGCTGAGCCGGTATCAGCGATCGAGGTCACCTGTCACGTCAAGTCACGAGTCACGTCAGCATCTAGAAAGCACATTCATCTCCTTCCGACGACTCGACTCGATCTCGCACTTGGAATTCTTCTGCTGGGCCCAGCCCGCCGCCCTCTCCCTCAACTTCCGCCGACTCTAGCCCTCGATCGAGCTCATCCGGATCGTATATCTGCGCAGCAACCATGAAGGCTTACATCAACCGCACCGCCACTTTCGCATGGTCTCCCGCTACCTACGAGTCCGACTCTCCCCTCATCGCAACAGGTACCGTCGCTGGTGCTCTCGACGAATCCTTCAGCAATGAAAGTGTCCTCGAGCTCTGGCAGCCTTCCTACACCGCCTTCGCCTCCGCTTCAGCAGACGCAAAGCCGCTAGGCAGCATCTCCACCAGCGCTCGCTTCAACCGCCTCGCCTGGGGTTATGCCAATGCTTCCCGTCCAAAGGGTCTCCTCGCAGCGGGTCTCGAGAACGGTGAACTTGGCATCTGGGACGCTCAAAAGATTCTCGCGGGTGCATCCGAGTCCGACGCACAGGTCATCAAGAATACAACACATACTGGCCCCGTTCGTGGCCTCGACTTCAACCCTCTCCAGCCCAACCTTCTTTCCAGTGGTGCCGTCGCCGGCGAAATCTTCATCTGGGATCTCAACTCGCCTGCCAAGCCATACTCTCCCGGCGCGCGCTCTCAAAAGCTCGACGAAATCACCTCCTTGGCTTGGAACTGTCAAGTCCCTCACGTTCTCGCCACCTCTTCTAGCAGCGGATACACGGTCGTTTGGGATCTCAAAGGCAAGCGTGAAGTCGTTGCTCTTCAGTATGGTGGTGGTGCTGGCACTGCCGGCGGCTCTCTTGGCTTCAGTGCCGGAGGGGCTCTGGCTGCCGGCGGCCGACGTGGTATGAGCGCTGTTGCTTGGCACCCGGACACTCCAACTCGACTGGTCACCGCCAGCGAAGACGACTCGAGCCCTGTTATCATGCTCTGGGATTTGAGAAACTCGCGTGCGCCCGAAAAGATCATGACCGGCCACGACAAAGGCGTTCTCTCTCTCTCATGGTGCAAGCAAGATGCCGACCTCCTTCTCTCGTGCGGCAAGGACAACCGTTCCATCTGCTGGAACCCTCAGACCTGCGAGATTGTCGGAGAGCTTCCCTCCAGCTCCAACTGGTCTTTCGAAGTCCAGTGGTCTCCTCGCAACCCCGGCATGCTCGCTACCGCCAGCTTCGACGGCAAGATCGGCGTTCACTCGCTCCAGAGCACCAACGCTCCTGAAACCGACGCACCAGCCCAACAGCAGCTCACGGACGACTCCGACTTCTTCAACCAGACCCCAGCTGCCGAGACCACCTCCAAGGGCTTGTCGCTCAAGCAGCCTCCCAAGTGGCTCCGTCGTCCCGTCTCAGCCGTCTTTGGATTTGGTGGTCAGCTCGTTTCCAGCGGTGGTCCTTCCTCCAAACCTTTCACTCCCACGGTTCATCTCCGCGACTTTGTTTCAGAGCCTTCCATCGTCGACAGAGCCACCAAGTTGCAGCAAGCTCTGGACGGGCAGAGCCTGGCCGAGTTCTGTGCTGAACGCAGTCAGGACCCCTCCACCCGCCCCGACGACATTGCAAACTGGAAGGCACTTCAGACCCTCTTCCGCGCCGACTCGCGCGACGAACTTGTGGCTTTGCTCGGCTTCTCCAAGGAGGATGTCGCCCAAAAAGTGTCTCAGTCCATCGCAGCCTTCAAGTCCAACGGCATCGTTCCTACAGAACCAGAGGCTGCACCTGTCGAAAAGGCTCTCGCCGAGCCAGAGCCGGTTCAGCCCGCCACCTCTGCAGACATTGCTGCAACTGAGACAGCTGCTGAGCCTGCCGAGGCCGCTGCCACCGACGCAGCTGCCGGAACCGAAGCAAAGGAAGCCGAAGAGCCCGGTCTTTTCGGAGATGACGCTGCAGGCGCAGGTAACAAGGATGCTTCGGACTTCTTCAGCCAGATCTCTTCTGATGTCACCCCCGCCACCCGATCCGCGCTGCCCAGTCACCTCCTCTCCGAATCTCAGGCGCCCGTTCACTCGTCCGCTGCTACCGCTGGCTCGCCAGGCCCTTCGTCCGTCGCAAGCGAGAGCATCCGTCCTTCCACTTTCAAGATTTATCCCTCCGAGGAATCCGAGGCCGACAAGCTCATCACCCGTGCCCTCGTGCTCGGCGACTTTGAGAGTGCCGTCTCGCTCTGCATCAACAGCGACCGCTTCGCCGACGCCTTCCTCCTTGCTGTTCGTGGAGGCGAAGAGCTCCTGGCCAAGACTCAAAAGGCCTATTTCGAGAAGCGTACCGCACAGCTTCCGTATCTGCGCCTCTTCCAGAGCATCGTCTCGGACGATCTCTCGGACGTCGTGCAGAATGCCGACCTCGGCGAGTGGCAAGAGATCTTCGTCGTCCTTTGCACCTTTGCCAAGCAGGACGAGTTCAGCAACTTGACCGAGCAGCTCGGTCAGCGCCTTGAATTCCAGTACACCGTTGCACGCAACTCGGACACCGCCCAGGCCAAGGAGCATCGCAAGAACGCCGTTCTCTGCTACCTCGCCGCAGGCAAGCTCGAGAAGGTCGCAGGCATGTGGATCGACGAGATGAAGGAGGAAGAGCTTGCGCTTCGATCCAACAGCAAGAGCGCCGACGCCACTTACGAAGGCACCCTTTACTCCGCGCGCGCCGAAGCCCTTCAGACCTTCATGGAGAAGATCACCGTCTTCCAGAGCGCTGTTGGCTACGTCGATGTCGATCTTCAGCAGCCTACTCAGGACTCGATCGTTGCAGAGACCGGTGCACGCTCTTACAAGCTTGCTCCTCTCTACGATCGCATCCACGAATATGTCGAGCTGCTCGCCGATCAGGGTCTCATCTCGCCTGCGCTCAGGTTCGCAAACCAGACGCCCTCCGACTACCGCCCTCACGGCCCCGTCGACCAGGGTGCCAGTGGTTCGCTTACTGCCACTGCGCTCAAGCAGCGCTTGCTCAAGGCAGCGATTGCACGTCCCAAGGCTGACGCTGTCGCCTCCTCGTCGGCCAACAACGGTGTCGCAGCTGCCGCTGTGCCCACTTCTTCCTACGCCGCTGCTCCCACCTCCAACGGATATGCCCCCTACGACTCGTACGGACCCTCGACCAACTCAACTGTCCCGTCCATTCCCTCGGTGCCCTCCGTACCGGCCGTGCCAACCTACCAGGATCCATACGCAGCGGCTGCTCCGGCCCCAGCTGCAGCTGCTTCTCAGCCCGCCACGCAGTCGCGATATGCACCGGCCGTGTCCGCTCCCGTGCCCACTGCTACGCAGCCAGAACCGGCGCAGACCAACGCCTACGGCGGCTACGGTGCTCAGAACTACCAGTCTGCCTACCAGCCCGCTCAGCCCATGATCCCGGCTCCGCCCACCTTTGGCGGATCGTCGTACCAGCAACAGCAGCAGCAGCAACTTCCACCGCCGCCACCGCTCAAGCGCGATCAGTCTGGTTGGAACGATGTTCCTGAGGGTCTCTCTGCTCCCAAGCGCACGCCCAGTGCCATGTCGCAGCACAAGCCCGCATCGGCCATCACCTCGCCCTTCCCCAACGCCCCTGCTCAGGCTCCTTCGCCGTACGGCGGCGCTCCTGGTGCGCCCCCTACCGGCCCTCCTCGTGGTGCGACTCCATCTCGAGGCATGATGAGCCCACCTCCTCAAGGCCCACCCTCGGGACCTGGTCTTGCACAGCAGCGAATGGGACCGCCTGGGGTTCGACCACCGCCAACTGGCCCCATGCAGGGTCAGCCACGCCCTGGCCAGCAGACCTACGGAGCACCCGCACCCGGTCAGCAGCAGCAGCAGCCCGGTCCATCTGGCCAGGCTGCTCCTCCTGCCGGCCCGTACGCCCGCCCCCCTTCGGGTCAAGCTGGTCCGTACGGCAACGGCCTTCAGCAACAGCAAGGTGTACCACCGCCAGGAGCTCCTGGCGCTGGTGCTGGAGCTCTCCGACCTCCAGGTCAGGGTCCTCCTGGTGCTCCCGGTCTTGCCGGTCCGCCCGGCGTGCCTCAGCGCTCGGCGACACCAGGCGGTGGTGCCGGTGCGCCCTCTCGCAGTGCCACGCCTGGAGCTCGCAACGCTTCGCAAATGAAGTATCCTCCCGGTGACCGTTCCCATATCCCCGAAAACCAGCGACCCATCCAGCACGCTTTGCAGCGCGAAGTGGCACGACTCAAGTCGACCGCTCCTCCTGCTCAAAAGAGGATGGTCGATGATACCGAGCGCCGAATCAACCTGCTGCTCGACCACCTCAACTGTGGTACCATTGATGCCAAGACAGTGTCCGGTCTCATGCAGATCGTCGCCGCCATTGAGGCGAGAAACAAGCAAGCTGCGCTCAACATCCATCTTCAGCTTGTGACCAGCAGCTCGGGTGATGTGGCTGCGGGTCTTGTTGGTGTCAAGATGATCATCTCGCGTCTGTGAATGCAGTCCGCGTGGGCGAAGCTGGAGTAGAGCTTTCTTCTGTCAACTCAAATGTGTATATCCTCTGTGTCTCCTAATGATATTGAAAACATCTTGTGCTTTACGGCGTTGTGATGATCGTCTTTGCTGTTGTTGATCGGAAGCGTCGGCCAAGGCTGAAGAGCGGAAGGGCTTGAGCCAGCTCCGTGTGGTAGCAATTTTCTGAGCTGAGTCCTCCACGCGAGCAGGAACAAATTCGACGCATGAACTCCTCGCACGTTCCACACGTTGTTTTTGACAGATGTGGTGGTCATTGTTGTTTGCCTTCCCACCACAATCACCTTCATATCTGCACGGCCGTTGCCACACCCTCGCCTCTTCATACTTTCAGCGAGCTACGTTCGCCACCAGCAGCTGCATCGCATCCTTGCATCAGCAAACGCAACACAAACGCCAACTGAGCAGACTGTCCGTTACTCTGGTCAAACATACATCAACGCCATGTCAGCAGGCTACGAAACCGTCCTCTTCGTAGCACGCGAGTGCTTCGTCTACCGCGTACCACCACGTTCCTCCACCGCAGGCTACAAAGCAGGAGAATGGGGAGACATGGAAGCCTTCCTGTGGAAAGGTCGATTGAGGATCATGGAAACTTCCAACTCCAACACCTGCTCGATCCGACTGGAAGATGGTGATTCGGGAGAACTCTTTGCTGAATGCCCCTACGATGTGACGGGCACTTCGGTGGAACCGGTGCTCGACTCCAGTAGATACTTTGTGCTCAGAGTCGAATCGCAGGGACCAGATGGGAAGAAGAAGAAGGCGTACATTGGAATGGGTGTAAGTTGAACTGACAGAATGCAATGATTTCCTGTCGGCTTACTGACAACCGCAACCGTATCAACACAGTTCCAAGATAGGAGCGATAGCTTCGACTTCAATGTAGCTCTGCAAGATTGGACAAAGTAAGCTCGCTGCTCTTCCCTTTCCTCGGCTCTCAAAACTCTAACCAGTCAACCCGTTCTCATCTCTTCCCCTCCTCTCGCACAGACGTCAAAAAGCAGCAGCCAGCCGAGCCTCCAACTCATCAGCAAACGACGACGACGGATCGCTCATCGACGATGGTCCCTCACCGCATCTTCCAGCCGGACCCAAGAAGGATTTCTCGTTGAAGGAAGGCGAAACTTTTGCAATCAAGCTTCCAGGCGGTGGCGGACGTAAGATCACCTCTGGCTCATCCTCAGGCTCATCCTCAGGGTTTGGTGGAGCGTTTGGTGGTGGTCCGCTGTTGCCTCCACCGCCGAGCAAGAAGAGGTGATCGCTGCATTCAATGAATGCTCGATTTTCACTCATCAGCCGACGATCTTGTCTCAATCACAATGGCAAGCGATGCAACTGAATTTTGATTCGATTGCGGATCCGTTTCTGCGGCACAAAGATGAAGCAAGAGGCTGGGTAGCAGCGTGCATTCGCTGCCTGGGTATCAGAGTGAGAAAGAGATTCTAAGATGGTCAAAAGGAGCATAATTGGTGGACTGTGCCGATCATGGCAGGAACTTCATCCACTTTGAAATCCCCTCCAACCCCTTGATGGTGAGCGGAAGCGAAGGCTGTCGATAGTCAAAGTTGGGGATCTTGAATCCTTGAATCTCGACCCTGGCGGCCACCTCCAAATCGAGCATGATTTGACCTTTGCTTTTGAGAAAGGCGCCCACCATTTCCTCGAGAGGCTGGGCCAAAGTGACCGTCACGGGAGAGCTGCGTTGCTGGCCTGGCTGCTTGACGCTGCCTGCAGGCACTCGCAACGGGTGTTCCGACTCGTAGGTGATCGTACAGCTGCCAAACGGCTTGCCCTTGTACGACGCCATGAATGACATGGCGCATAGATCGAAGGGCACGCCGAGCGGGTTGTTGACGACAAATTCTGCATCTACCGAGGCGGCTGTAAGTGCGGTAACACCCAGTGTGATGGAGATACTGTCAATCAAAGTGCGGTCCATCATCGGCTTGAGGTCGAACGAAAGCTTGATGCTCTTCAGCGCGGGGACGAGCATGGGAATCTCAGTCGATTCGTCATCGCCCCGAATCTCGAGCGTCGTTGTGCGGCCCGACAGGAAATTGGCAGGGATATCGCGTACCTCCTTCTCCAATTCGAGCGGAGGACAGTATCGGAAATGAATGTCGTGAACAGCAACCGGCCCAGATCCCAGCTTGAACCCTTTGGGAATGTGAGCTCTTCCTACGTAGTGACCTCTGTAGAAGGCGGCCATGGTGAGATCGGTGTCCGGCAGAGCCAGCTGGAACGTCTTGCTCGGGTTGTTGAGGTAAAGCGAAAAGATGATTTTGAGGTAGTCGCTCGATGCTTCAACGACCTGCAAGTTGGTATATTGGACGGGGCTGGGTCGCAGCCCGCGCACACCATCCATTTGCAGGATGTGTGGCTGCTTGCCTAGGTCCACGTCAACAAAGACCTCTCCGAGCGCAACGTCGACACGGGCGCGTGCCTTGCCGCGAATGCTGATCTTGTTGGTTGCCTCGCAGTCAGCAATGTGCGCAATGAGCTGGGCAAGACCCTCGGTCGGCTCCGTGACGAGCTTGAATGACCCGGGCGCAAGTCGAACCAGACGACATGATTTCGGGGTATCTGTGCCTTCACCTTCGCCGTTGCTCGCATCAACAGGCGTGCACGACTGCACGTCTGTATCGATCACACCCGTGCCAACGCATCCGTAGCCTTCAAAATGCACCTCGATGTCGGCTTGGACCGACAGCACCTCGTAGCGCACGCTGAGCGGCACTTCGACCTCGAACGCAATCTCGTCGATGTCGGCGTGCATCGGTTCTTGTCGACGGAAGCTGGCGAAGAGCTGCTTGATGTTCATGTTCTTGATGATTGGATGCATCCCTCCTTGTTGGAGAGTTGTGGTTGTCGTCACCTGCTGGAAAGCTTGATCGAGCCACGGCACCTGCTTTTGCGCAAATGTCGAACTGGTTGACGTGCTCATCGAGTCGGTGCGTGAAAGCTTGGCGGAGTCTGTGCGTTGGCCTGTGATGGAAGACGTCCTTTGCACCGAAGTGGTCGATGCTTTGCTGCGAAGATGAGGAGGCACCTGAGATCGACCGAGCGCATGAGGCTGCATCTCGCCCATAGCGAATGCTCGGTAGCCTGACACGGTCAGCTCTACGGGTGTGCCAGCCAGGAGCGCGGTTGCAAGTCGACCAAATGCCTGCAGAGCGGCGGATTTGTACTGCGTGACAGACTGGTTCTCTTTGAGCGATTCGCTTCCAATGAAGATATAACCGTTGGCGTCGAACTCGACGTCTGCTGTGGTTAGAGTGAACACGATGTCTTCGGCGGTGATGATTCCGATCTGCACCCCTTCAAACTCGATGCCGGCCTCGATTTTCGAGAGTGCGACAGCAAAAAGGCCCTTGTGCGGGATCCTGACACGAGTTCTGATCTTGAAGGCTTTCTCTTTGCTGCTGAGGTGACCAGAACTGCCACTGGAAGCGGATGCAGAGCTCAATGCCCTACCTCGACCCGGTCCTGTTGGAGCGGCGACCTCATCGAAAATGTCGAGTCCGGACAAAGACAGGCCTTTCAGACCGCCAAGTCCGGGCAGCGAGACCAACTTGGTCAAGACAGCTGGGAACTCGGCTCCTCCAGCCACGACTCGACAGCCATTTGAGGAAAGTCGAACGGGGAGCTCGTCATGGTCGATGAGCTGAGCGACGAAGGCAGAGAAGTTGGCGACACTCTTGGGTCCAGCAGTGGGCAGAATGCGGAGGCGCGTCTTGAGCATCTCCTCGCTGCCCGAAACGCCTCGCAGTGGTTCGGAAAAGATGACGCGAGCAATCACTGCTGACTCGTCTGTGGGATCTTTCGCGGCTCCTGGGATAATGTTGAGGCCTTGGTCAAAATGAATCTCGACGTCGAGCGGCCCAAAATCAACGAGTCCAATGTCAGCTTCGACGCTGAGCCCTTTTTCGTCCATGTCGAGAATCTTGAGCTTGGTGACGGAGACCTTTGCCTGTTCGATGAGCACTTCGACGAGCGGGGCGCCAATAGTAGGGAGAATGCTTCGGGCTGTCTTGACGGTGATGGCGATGGGAAGCTGGTGCTGAACGAAATCAAGTCGGCCAGGAATACGGAAGTCGCCAATCGAGACTTCGGCGGAGATGTGGGCCGAGACTTTGAGCGAGGAGAGAGCGCTGGCGACAAGGTTGGGTAGATCGAGGGCCTCGTTTGATTTGGAATTGCCTGGCTTGGACGATTGCGACGCTGCAGGTTTCGCTGAGCTCTGCCCGTCGTTTGTTGGCATGAGCTCCAATGCAGCAAGTAGATTCTGGTTGAGCTCGATGCCCTTTCGATTCGCTTCCCTCTGCAGGATGGTCACGTACGAGGACCCGCCCGCTGATAAGCTGAAAGGTAGACTGGCATGGACAGGGCTGTCTGAGGACAAGGTCAGGGTGGGCCAGTTGGGAGGGGTGCTGATATCTCCGAGGCGAATGGGATCGGATGCAGGAGCCGAGCTTTTGGAATCCTGCTCAGAATCTTGGAATGCTTTCACCTCGAGAGAATGGATGTGAAGCGGTGGTCCTAGCTGGTTGCGGAGCGTAGCGCGGGCGTAAAGCTGTGGTAGCGGTGTTGAGCCAGGGTCTTCGGGAGGAACGAGGGATGCGCCATCAAGCAGCTTGGAGTTGATACCAAGTGCAGGCAGTAGCGCAGAGATTCGGACAGTCTGGAAGAGCGCGGCGATCCAAGGTACGTCGGAAGAAGTGTTGGAGCCGACAACATTGACCGAGATGGTACGGTTCTCGAGGAGGTAGCGTATCAACGTGGTGCTAGCTGTGCGGGCAGGATCACCTTCTGCTCCAACCATGACGTTGCCGCGGATTCCGACGGTAGCAGTTCCGGGCTTGAGTGAGAGGTTGGGCAGGATGACCTGTCCAATGCAGGCGTTCTGGTCCTTTCCTTTGGCTCTGAGCTCTTCGATGTCGGTGAGTAGGTCGAGGCGAATGTCACCGATATCGGCAGAGATGTCGGCCGGATTTTTTAGCTGTACATTAGCTTCGAATGAGATGCCCGAGGTAGGGTTGCCACCGAGGATTTGGAAACCTTCGATGGGGCTGCGCTGGGCATTGGGCGATGCAGATGCAGATGCTGAATACGATGAAGGAGGGCCAAAGGACAAAACACCACCGAGATTGCTGAGGCCTTGTAGGCTGATTCGCTTCTCTAGCGAGATACGTTTGAAAGTCATAGCGTAGGCTTTGACTTCAGTGTTGGACGAGGCCACCCTGAGATCGACTGGGCCGTTTGTAGAGATGAGAGTACGGAAAAGCGCATCGAGACCCTGATTCGTGGAGACACTGGTGGAGGGCGCAGTGAGCTTGCCCTCTACGACGAGACCTGTATGTTTGGTTGCATTTCTGATCTTGATGGGCGAGAGGCTGATGTTGCCGACTCGTGATGTGTCCGAGGAGTTGAGATAGAGGTCGAGGCCGTCGGAGAAGGTAATCTTGGCTTTTGCAGGACCAGTCTTGCCGACGATGATCCGCAAGCTGATGTGAAAGCCATCCTGCGTCAGATTTCGGACTTGGATAGATTCGACCGAGATGACGGATCTGGAAACGATCTGGTCGACTGCCTGTTTCGCGATGTCGAGAGAAAAGTTGGCCTTCTTCCTGCCCGTCGAAGCGTTTGTACCCGCTGTTGAGATGCTCGCGATGCTCTGTTGGGGACGAAGTGCATTGTCAGCGGTGATCGAGGGAGCTGATGCGCTTGATGCGGATCCAACGATGCTGCTCGATGCATCAGTTGTTGGAGGAGATGAGAGCGCTGCGTGATCCTTGCTGCTGGTCGCGTTGTTTTCTGCCGCAGCAGGCCCGATCGAACTTGAGCTTCTGCGCTTTGAGAATTTGCTCTCGGATGACTTGCTCAAGGTCTTGCGGATGTTCTTGAAGATGGATGGCATGATTGACCGCCACCGCGGGATTGCCGCTGGGTATTTCGGAGCAGGTTTTCCTCGAAGATTTCTATGCAAGGGTATCGAGAGGTCTAGAAATGAGTCCGGATGGTTGTTTAGGGTAAGCTGAGCAATCGGAAGTGCTGAGTGAGGTGATGGCAGAGAGCGAGTGAGTCGCAAAGGATCCGATGATGGCTGAGTCGTCTTGGTCGGAAGCAACACCGATTGCGGGTTTGTGCTTCTACCTACCGAACCACCTCCACTCAAATGCATTCCAACTCCAGGAAATGCAGTTGAAATCAGATCGTCGCAGTGGCTCAAACCTAAGTTAATTTCAGCTTGACGTGCAGGAGAGCAGTCACTTTGAGCGTCGTGTGGGTGTGTCAAGATCGACGACGCCCCGCCCAACATATCCGCGCAAGTGCAGACCCCGCTCTTTTGTTTGAGGAGCGCGAGGACCCTTCTTGGCTTTCTCAACAGCTCGCTCGCGTGAAAGAAAGCACGCACCTTCCTCTTACACCATTCATGCAACAAGCTCTTTGCAACTCAGCCTGGGCCGACCTGCCTTGCTTCCATTCAACCAAGACCTGCCAATCGTTTCAACGGCAACCTTCAATGGTTGTCATCTCCCATGGTGAGACGCGCGTCCCTCGGATGTCGCGGCGCTTGATCGTGGTTACTCAACGGTCCAGCAGAGACATGGGACTGCTCTCACGGCCAACCTTGCGAGAGCAATTCAGACTTGCCCCGCATCCCTGGGCTGTTCTTGTCGTGACCAACATCAACGCGAGCCGTCCAATGATGGTGTGGGTTGCATCAGCTCCTCTCCGCGACAAGATGTCGATACCGGTTTGGCATGCCGCGCATCGAACCTCTGCGGAGACCTGGACACCAACCTCAGAGCCATTGAAAGGATCGGTCGCCACCCTTGGACGTTGAGAGTTAGCGTGAGATCCTCGTTGAGTCTGGTTGCAAAAATGGAATTCAATTGACAATCTGAGGCTAGAGTGGGTGCTGTGAAGATTCTCAAGATGGGCACAAGTACCAAAAAGTAGATGAAAACGATGTCTTTTCGCAAGTTTTGAGGAGCTTTGTTTGACTTTGAGGTCGAATTGCTATGAATTTAATCATTCCACGACTGGCTGGCAGCGCGATACGCGCAATTTTCTCGGAAGCGTTGCACAAAGGATGACGTGCCGTTTGCACAGTGTCATGCCTCCTCTGCTAAAATCACAGAATCGCGCCAAAGACGACCTTGTTGGAAGCCAACATTTATCGAAACAGAGGAAACATTCCTTTCGTTCATTCTGACGTGTTTATGTTCAAAATGGATCGAAATCATGATTGAGTTGGGTTTTCTCGTCAAATTGTGGCCTTGTGTGCCACTGTCATGCTCAGAAATGGTTGAAAATGCAGATGCTGAGCTTCGTCACCTGTATAAAAAATCCCGGTCTACATCAGAAAAGATCGATTTGAGTCTGTGCAATTGTGAAATGATCTTCGCTGCTTTGTCCGTTGCGAATCCGCATCTCTAGCGTTGAGAGGGACTTGCACAACGAGCTCGAGGTATTGACTCAAAAGCTGCAGCTTTTGCGACGAAAAGTCGTGGAAAAGACCCTTCTCTCTCGCTCGAAGAGATCCACTGATCTGCTGCTTTTGACCCGCTGTTTGAAGCCCGCACCGTAGAAATGAGCCGATTGCTGGTCGAAGTTGAGTGTGGGTGAGGACCGACCAACAGATATTACGGACCTCTCGATCACGCTCTGACACGATGCGCCGCTATCGACCTGTTCATCCGGTCAGCAGATCAGTGGCAACTCAGTTCAAGCTGAGGCTGCGGTCGGAGAGGATCGTCAAGAGCTTCTGGGCAGAAGACAAGCCGATCTCTGGCGTATGCTGAAGAGCAACCTCCTTGCGAGACGGTGACGAACAAGCTACACCAAAGACCGAGCGAGGAACGGAGAGCATGATGGGCGAAGTACCGAAGGGAGTTCCTGAGCACATATATATGGCTTCAGCTCTTGGAGGACTCAAGGCGGGTTGATTTGAGCTATAGGATCCTCATGGTTGCGGCTCTGTGGCAGAAATAGGCGCTCAGGGGATGTGCAATGATGCCCACGAAGTCGCCAGTCGGGCATGACTTACAACCGAATGTCTGAGTAGGCACAACTGGGCATTGCAAGTTGGGTGCAACCAACCTCTAGCAGAACGGGACGAACTTCCTCGAGCGCTTTCTGATGCTGGTCGAAATATAGAGCCTAACAGAAGGCCAAGATGGTCCGGCTGGACGTCAAACAAGTCTGGCGTGGAACAGCACGCCCGACAAGTCATACGCCTTGCTCCGGTCGGTTGGTTCAGCTGAAGCTTTCGGAAATATCTGCGTGCCTTTCTGGTTCGGCAGGACCTAACCTGGTGTCAGTTAGTGCCAAAAAGAAGCAGCTTTCAGGCACTGTTGCCTCAACGTTGGCAAAGGTTCCCACACGTAGCCTGTTCTTCGCTACACGGTGCTTGCATCGAGGATGTCCGTACCGCAGAGAGAGACGAGGGTCGCAGGGTCTACATCGTCAGATCAAGAAAGCCGAGCGGCTGGAGAGTATATATGATAGGCTCTGAAGATGACATTGGCGGGTGGACCCACACCAACATCGTCCAGTTTGCAGCAAGACATCCACAAAGACATACAGCCAAACCAAAATGACAGACCGGGAGCAAGTCACGCCGCACCTCCAAACAAGACGCCCACAACCCGACATCCTCATCGTCAGCCTCGTCAATGGGCCGTACAACTTCCTCGACAGGCAGTGCTTCGACGAGTTGAACGCGATCATCGCTCCTCTCGATATCAAGACCACACGTGCTGTCATCCTGACAGGAGGTGTCAAGGACATCTTTGTAACCCACTACAACGTGCAAGAGATCATCGACTTTGGAAGCTCGGTGCCGTCGTGGTTACCGACGTCTCCATTCCTTCTCAGGTCTGCTCTGCGTTTCGAGAGTCTCACCGCATCGCTGGGTCTGCGATCGCCGATCGCTCACGCGCAAGACGATCTTCGCCGGGCTAGCCGATCTCAACCTGTACAAGGAGGTGTGCGATCTGTTCCGGAGCAAGCCGCAGGTGTTTGTTGCCGCCATCAACGGACTGTGCTTCGGTGGCGGGTGCGAGTTTGCGCTTGCCTGCGATTACCGGATCCTCGTTGACACGAACCGACCGGTTATGGGTCAGGTGGAAATCCTGATCGGGCTGATCCCGGGAGGTGGTGGGACTCAGTTCTTCTCACGAACTCTGGGCACAGCCAAGGCGCTAGAACTGTGTCTGGAAGGCAAAACACTCACTTCGTCCGAAGCACTGGAACTGGGCTTGGCCAACCGAGTATGTCCAGCCGAAGACTTGCTCCCGACGGCGATCAAAGTGGCCCAGCAATTCGCCCGACGCAGCCCGTACGCGATTCGAGCGATCAAAGACTCGGTCCACGTCGGCAGCTCGCTGACACTTTCGGAAGGGCTGCTGCGCGAGCAGGGCTGGTTCGGAGGTGCTGCTCTGGTGCCAGAGACGCACGAAGCGATGAAGAAGTACATCCGCATGATCGAAGGAGAGAGACCACAATCGCTCGAGGATTTCGATCACTACTTGCAGCCTCTTGCGAACGGTACCTTTTTCGACTACACGCCGGGGTCGGCTCGTTCTGTGACCAGCAGCAAGGCGGGCAAGACTGACTAGAGGATCCAGGAGTGTCGACAAGGATTCGCTGCTGCGATGTGCCTACAAGAACGCCCTTACGACACAATTTGTCATGTGATGCTCGCAGCTCGATCAGGCTCAAGCGGCTTTCATCCAGTCATCACGTTGAACGATGTTCATGGTCACGCACAGATCCGCACACAAAGCTAGACAAAACGATTCATCTACCATTTCACTCCCCATCCTCAACCATGGCCACCTCATCCACCTCGCCACCACCAGCCATCTCCACCACCGAAATATCCAAATACATCACCCTCCTCCCATCTTCTTCCATCACTGTGACCGTCTGCTTGTTTGTGTTGACTGCCAGTTTGACGGGGTTGAAATCTTTTTCGAACTCTGTTGCTCTGCTCGGCGTTGCTGTCTGAACCGCATCAATCGAGCTGCCGAAGGGCAGGTCGGCAAGACCGAACCCGAGCAGCACGCTCACCGACGAGGAAGGTAGAGATGCGAGAACGAGCAGCTCAGAATCGCCGTAGAAGCCGAGGTCGAGGATGGATAGTGTGTCCGCGGTGGGGATCGTGAAATGTGCAAACGCAGGTGAGGCGTGGGACAGCGTGTCTTGACGAACGACGAGGATCGAGTTGATCAAAGCATCTTCGGAACCGGAGCGAAGGATGTGCGCCGAGAAGAGGGTGTCTGCGGATACAAATGATGCTGTGCAGATGCGCGATGCTCTCTCGGAGACGTCTGCTGAAGACGACAGTGATAGCGCCGGAGCTGATTCTTGCACCAAACACCACTCCGGTCGTGCTGCCGTGCTCGAATTCGTCTCATCAACCGTCGTCTGTTGCAAGCCCGCATCGAGCAAAAGTGCCAACTGAGCACCAAGCATCTCCACCGCCCTATTCAGCGTAGGCAAAATCGACAGCGACGCTTTACTCGACAGCTCTGCCTTCGCCTTCACCCTCTCCTTGCCATCCCCAACCACCGCAGGAGCCAAAAACGCCCTCGCCTCATCCATCGCCTCCTTCAACGACTTTTTCTTCCTCTCTTCCCTCAAAGCCTGCTCCACCACTTCCTCCGAACCACCACTCCCCAACCTCGCATCAACATCCTCGTTCTCAAACCCTCTATCAATATACATCGCCACACAATGCACGTCGTACGTGACAGCCAGCCTAGGCTCATCCTGATCCTGCTTAATCCTCTCCTGCCTCTCCCTCTCTGTTCTACACCATCGGTAGAATTCTTGCGAAATCAGCGCTTCCAAATCCACCTCTTTCGCCAGACTCAGCGTCGAATCGAGCGAAGCTTGCAGTAGCTTCATCGCTCGACACAGCTCTGCATCGCTTCGACCAAAGAACCGAGCCTGACCCAAAAGTCCAGATAGACACACGATGGAGCGCTCCAGAGCCGGCTTGAGACTTTCGGAGAGGAGCTTCTTGAGCGCATACATGGCGGTATGCGTTTGCTGCTCGAGCCGGGTCAGTGCTCCCTCTGTGAGGTTTCCGAGGAGAAAGTGCTCGGCTGCTGGGCCAGCACGACCGGTGAGGAGAACGTTGATGAGCTCGTACTTCATGTCGCCGCCGAATTTGAGGCTGAGATCGTCGATATTCTTGGTCCATTCGTTGGTGACTTTTTGGACGAATTCTTTTCGATAGATCTGTTGGAGGGCAGAAATAGAGTCGAGTGCGTAGCCGAGGTAGAAGCGGAGGAGGTGGCTGGCACGGCTGACTGCAAAGATTCTTCGGCGTACGCTGAGTGGACCGTATCGTGTCGCGATTGGCAATGGCAATGTCAGCTGCTGATGCGAACTTCCTTCGTCGGCGCATAGGGAGAGTGCGACGACTCGTGTCATGTCGGGTGAGAGCCAAAGCGTGCGAGAAGGGCATGTTGACGACTCTTGCTCTGTTGACATTTGCTCTTGAGTCCGCGGAAGCTGCAGCGAGCCAATGTTGATCTGACCATCCAAGATCAGGTTCGCCTTCGCAGTGCCAGCACGAGACACAAGAACAACCGTTTCGGGCGACAACGGCAGCGCGCGATCCTGATCGAGAGCGAGAGCCGCGTCCCCACCTTCCAGCAAGCGCAGATCGGCATTGCCCTTTGCCAAGTGCGGAATGCACGCCAGCGGTCCTCTTCCTTGCAGCGCGAGATGGGAAGGAAACTGAAAGCTGGGCGGTGGCTTCTGACCGCTCATCTGCATCATTCTGAGCTGATGAGGCATGAGGTTGCCTGTTCCTCCGGCAGATGCAAAGGTGTCTGCGGCAGGCAGCGTAGGAAGAGGCGAGAGCTTGGTCAGGATCGACTCGCTGCTGCCGTCAACAGCATCGTTGGTGACGCTGAAATCGATGTCGAGCCATGAAGCGGTCATTGGTTGCGCGAAGTCGTCGACGGTGTTGCTGGGGGTCGTGTGGTCTGCAGAGCAGACGGGAAGAGTCGATAGAAGATGGCCATCTTGGACCGAGTAGGTGCGGAGGAAGGTCGCCGCTCTCCAGCCCGCCGTCGAGGTAGACGCCACGGGCGACCTTTTGACACTGGCCAGCACAGCAACACGATCACCCTTTGGACTCCAAGCGACGTCGTGAAGGTGGACATCCTCGTGTTCTTGTTGCGACGCACCGGGAGCGTTCGGAGGTAGATCCATAATTTTATCAAAGTTGAGCGCTGTGGACCATACTGCGGTGCTTTCGTCGCCCATTCGCCAAAGAACGAGATGAATTTGTGGGCCACGTTTTGGTTCGGGTGCACCTTGAGCTGTAGAAGCTTGTGCTCCACGCTGACGAGCTGCGAGCATGCGCTGTACGAGAGCGAATTGGGCGGCAGACATTCCTGGTGGAGCAGTGGCAGCCGGAGCTGTCAGGGCAGCGGCATCCTTGAGGATGAGCAGGACGAGATCCATTCGAGGGTTGGCTGAAGTGCGAAGTAGAGTGGCAGGTTTGTCGAGACGCTGATCTGCAAGTACGGGGAACATGCCGATTTGGCTGCCGTCACCGACGACGGAGCCGTCGGCTAAAGAGACTGGCATGCTGATCGGAAGGTATAGAGAGGAAGCTAGGACATGGTTTCGTGATGCTGAAAGTGGAAGAAGGAGAAGAAAGAGGGTGACACGAAGAGAAAGTGTTATTTGACGAAGAAGAACCGTGCATTTCTGACACTTTTTGGATCGCGTCAAATTCCCACTCACGCGTGACCAACGTGTAAAGGTTCAATACTCACTCTCCTCCAAATGTTCACATGTTGAAGGCAACATGCTCAGCGAAACGCATCCACAGTCATGGACAAACGAGTCTCGAAATCATATGAAAGTGAATCAAATTGCTGCGATACTATTGAAACAACCGGTTTCTCTACTTGATCTTCTCAAGCATCTCCGGGACAGCCTCGTAGAGATCAGCGACCAAGCCAAGATCGGCAACCTGGAAGATAGGAGCGTCTGCATCCTTGTTGATCGCCACAATGGTCTTGCTGTCCTTCATACCAGCCAAGTGCTGAATGGCGCCCGAGATACCCACAGCGACGTAGAGCTCTGGAGCGATGATCTTACCTGTCTGACCGACCTGGAGAGCGTTGTCGGCGTATCCAGCATCGACGGCAGCACGGGAAGCACCGACGGCAGCGTTGAGCGAGTCAGCCAGAGGTTCAATGTACTTGACAAAGTTGTCGGCCGACTTGAGAGCACGACCACCCGAAACGACACGGGGAGCAGTGGCAAGGTCAGGACGAGACGACTCGGAGACCTTCTCCTCGACGAAATCGGTGAGCGATTCGACGTTGTCGGGCTTGACTTCTTCGGTGGTAGCGCTTCCACCTTCCTGTGCAGCAGCGTCGAAGGCGGTTCCTCGAACGGTGAAGACCTTGACCTTGTCGGAGCTCTTGAGGGTAGCAATGGCGTTACCGGCGTAGATGGGGCGGATGAAAGTGTCCTCACCCTCCAAACCGATGATGTCGGAGATCTGGGACGAGTCGAGGAGAGCAGCAGCACGAGGGAAGATGTCACGGCCGACAGCGGTGTGACCTGTGCAGACGTGAGTGTACGAGTTGGACTCGACGATCTTCTTGATCAAGGGCGCGAGGGGCTCGGAGAGGTTGTTGGCGAAATCGGCGTGTTTGGCAACGAGCACCTTCTTGAGACCGGGCAACTTGGCAGCCTTTTCAGCGACTGCGCTAGCCTGACCTTCATCAGCGACTACGAGAGCATCGATATCGCCACCCAGCTTCTGTGCAGCGGTGAGAGCCGAGAGGGTGGCAGCGGCAAAGTTGCCCTTTTTGTGCTCGAGAAAGACGAGAGTGTTGGCCAAATCGACTCGAGACGTAGCGAAACCTCTTCGCAGAGGCAGAGCGCTTCGAACGGGAGAAGAGCGCAGCGCAACGCGAGGAAGAAGAGTTGTGGCGATCATTGTTGGGAAACCAAAGTGACTGAGGTAGGTGATGATGGTTGCGACAATGAACCAAAGTCAGAGTGCCGCGCCAAACTCAAATTGCCGGACGGATCGCTTCGGAGTGTCCGCTTTCAACAGGCGATTTTGGATTTTGCTCTCGTAAAGCCACACTCTCGCTTCGACCGGCTCAGCCGATGCCCCGCACACCCGAGTCAGCTGCTAGAGAAAGCAAATTAACTAAGTATTACCTAAGTGAATTTTGGCCTTTAAAATGTAAGACCGTAATGATACACAATCAAGGCATTTTTCAGCCTGCTGAGTGACGTCGTTGGTGTGCGTGACTGACGTGAGGCCAAAGTGCCTTGAGAAAGCCTCGATGCAACGTTGGACCCTGGACGCAGCTCACTTGAGCATTGATTTGCCATCCTCCTCAACAGCTCACCATTCCATCCCATCATCAGCTCAAACAGCCTCTAGATACCCACCACGCTTGCCAACAAGGCATGCAGACCCGCTCACTCTGGCGAACCATCCTCACCCTACCTTCAGTACCACCTCGCCTAGCAACGCCCCTTCCTCGGCCCATCACAACTACACTCGCAACCATGTCCAAACGCACCGCCTCCTCGTCCACCACCACCCTCACCACCTCTCCCACCAAGCGTTCCAAATCCGCACCAAAGCAACCCAAACGCTCTCCCTCACCTCCACATCCAACCGCTCCCATCCAGGTCGCTCGCTTATCTTCGACACATCCGGAATGGCCAGCTTCACCGTCAAAACTGCAGGAAGCGACCGAATTTCTACGCGCACTTGCCGCCTCTCCTTCCTCCGACCGGATCCTTCTGGTGCCGGACAAGGATGCGGACGGACTATGCTCAGGCGTGATAATGTACCGAACCCTCGTCGAAGCTCTGCACGTAGATGCGTCGCGAATCGACGTACACCTAATGACAAAGGGCTCCAATCCAGCCGCTTCGGTACAGCGCGAAGCGATGGCAGCGTACAATGCCAAATGGATCATTGTGCTCGATCAAGGTTCCCGCAACGGACCTGCTTTGGTCCCGGGAGCAGAGCACGGATGGAGCTCGTCCCACCCCGATGCGATTCGAAGTATGGTGGTCGACCACCACTGGCTACCAGCCTCCGATCCGGGTCCGGAAGGCTGTCTGATGCTCAACGCGTGCCATCATAAACCTGTAGCTACAGCGTCGTTGCTCACTTGGGTGCTGTGCAGACCGCTTTGGAGAGACGAGGCTTCCGCGCAGGAGAAAATCGACTACGTAGCGGTACTGGGAACCATGGGCGACCTCTCGGTCAACGTTGACTGGTCCCCACCCTTTCCCGACCTCACTGCAGAAGTCAAGAGATGGACCAAAAAACGCCTCGGATCCGCTATTGCACTTCTCAACGCTCCCCGTAGAACACCGCAGTTCGACGTCATCACCGCCTGGTCCGCCCTCCTCTCCTCCACCTCTCCACTGACGATCCTCGATCCGGCCACGAACAGCCACGCCGCACGCCTGTACGAAGCGAGAGACGCAGTATCGCTCGAAACCGAACGCTGCACCCACACCCCGCCCAAGTTCACCAAGGACGGCCGCCTCGCCCTCCTCCGCATCACCTCGCCCTTCCAGGTCCACCCCAGCATCGCCACCCGCTGGACCGGCGCGCTCAAGAGCAAACACCTCCAAGTCGTCATGTGCGCCAACGACGGCTACAACCCAGGCACGGTCAACTTCAGCTGCCGCATAGCCGGTGTAGCCAAGAAGAGGGGTGAAGAGGTCAACATCATCCAGCTGCTCAACGAGTACGCGGATAGAGACGCGGCGTGGAAAGCGCAGGTGATGAGCGAGGTAGGCGGTGAGGCGTTCAACGGGCATCCACAGGCGAGCGGCGGCATCTTCCCGACAAGCCATTGGGAGAGGTTCGTGGATCTGATGGAGATTGGCGTGCCGCCGGAGAAGAACGAGGCAGCAACAGGAGGTGGTGCGGCGGCCAAGAGTAAGTTGCCGAAACAGAAGAATAATTTGTTGGCTATGGGGTTTTCGACTTCGCCCAAGAAGAAGGAGCAGGCTTGACCTCTTCCTCAACGTGCAATTTCAATCGCCTCGCAAGACACAATCAACATGACTCAAGTCATGACACAAGCAGAGGTGCCAATCGCAATCTCATGACGCACAGAAACAAACTTCAAACCTCCTCAGTGTCCACAAACTCCCTCGCGTCTTCCGGAGTGACATCCGACTGCGCCGCCTCATCTTCCTCTTCCGTCACCAATCCGTACTCCAACTTACCCCTCAGCTTCCCCTCCCAGAACTCCTTGTGCTCCTTCAGCAGCATCTTCTTGAAAGCGCGGCTGAACGAGTTCCAGTTGATCGCTTCTTCGTACTCCTGCGCCACCTTTTTACCCGCTTTCATGCCCTCGGCCGCTTCGTCGTACCGCTTCTCACCGACGAGGTGGTAGAGTGTAGACTGAAGAGTGTTGATCGCAGACGTGACGTCGTCCTTCTCGACCAGCTCGTGGAAGTGCTTGACTGGGTCCGAGAGACGCAAGAGCGATTGTTTGGGTGCCGAGGGCTGCTGAGAGACTTGCTCGACTTTGGCTGCAGCGGCGGCAGAGGCAGAATCGTCTTCGTCCTCTGTCGCGTCGGAGTCGTCATTCAACACGATCCTCTTCTTGTCAGCACCAGCTGTCGGAGTGGGTTCGTAGCGGGGAGCCTTTCGGGCTTGTCCATCTTCCTCGACTGCCGCTGCCGCTGATGATGAAGCCTCGGGCCTGCGTCGTCCGCCGTCGTCTTCCTGCATAGCATTGAGAGTGCGTTTCTTTCTGTCAGCGTTGCCTTTGGGCGGAACGTAGGCGATCTTGAACCTGTCCCGACACTTTTGTGCTGCCTCGGTGGCTGCTGCCTTGACATCGTCGGGCGCTTCAAAGAATTTGACTAGCTCTGGGTGAGGTCCGGGTAGTTCCTTGGATTCAGGATGGATGAAGCGTTGACGGACGGCGGTCTTCAAGCCATGGATCGCCGGGTTGTACGAGTCGAGCACGTCGAACCATTCATCGGGCAATTCGAGGCTGTCGACAAAGGCGTCCATAGCTTCCTGATCGGCCTTGTCTGGGATGGTGGGGCCTTGACGAAGCTCAGTGCCATCGGTGGTGATGATTCTGTCCAGAGGTGGGAAGGGGAACCTACGCAGATCTTCACGGAAGGGCGCCTTTGCGTAGAAAAAGTACTCGTTGTGCTCCTCCACCTTTGGCTTGAGAATGCCCAGCTCGGGCTCGGTGCCATCTTTGCGCACAAGTCGAACGACGGCAAGCACGTCGGTTTCGAGCATTGCCCGGACGAGCGTGGACATTTGCAGTTGTGCCTTGATCTGCGCATGATCCGCAAAGACGTACCAGATCTGATCCATGTTGTACTCTCTTCGGTAGGCGGATGCGTTGAAGAAGTGCAGGATCTCCATGCTCTTGTGTGTCTGCACTTCGCCAAAGGACTCGTCAGGGACGGGGATGAGACTGGCGCCAAGCTTCCATGCTCTGGTGAAGCTGGATTCCGAGTCGGGTGGAAGGGGCTCCGGTTGCTTGTTGGCGTTGGCGACAGCAGCGAGTTGGTCGAGGAGAAAGAATTCACGCTTGAGGTCTGCGCGATAGACGACGGATGATTCCGGAAGCTCCTCCCTTGTGAGAGCGACAGGAGTCGAGGTGGGATTGAGATGATTGCGGCGTGCTTCCTCGCGTTGACGCTCTGCTGCAGCGTCTGCGCTTTCCCTGGCAAGTTTCGAGATTTTGGATTGGGTCATTGGCCGAGCTGGATCGGTCATCTTGTAGAGAGCAATGGGAATCTGGAAGGATCCGTTGGAAGCAAGGTCTTCTGGATCGCCAAAGCTGAGGACAGTCTTGGACGGTGCGGGTTTTGTGATCTGGAGGTTTGGCATTGTAGACTGGGCGATGGCTGAGGTAGCGGTTGCGAATCCAGCTGTTTCGATCCGTGCGAGGAAGTTCTGCCAGAAGCGCTCGTTGTTTTGCTTGGTTGTGCTTTTGCCTTCGAGTTTGAGACCGGACTCGGCATCATCAAAGTCGACGCCGAGAAGACGCAATGTGATGTTGTCATCAACGAGCTTGCCTCCGATTGCGTCGGCGCCATCGAAGCCAAAAGGAGACTGACCATCCGTGACGAGGTAGACGGTTCGCTTCCACGTGTTCTTTTGGGATGGTTTGATGCCGCCCTTTTCTGGGAGGGATGAGAGTTGAATGGCGTCAACAAGCGCAGCCAGAGGGTCCGCGATCGGAGCCTTCTGGTCCGGATGAACGGCACGGAGGCTTTGAACGAGATCCAAAGTGTCGAGGGTTGGCAGTGCGGGACAAAAGATCTCGTCGATGCCCTTATAGTCGTCAGGGTGATCAGGAATCGAGTTGTTGGTGCGTGGAGAGCCGTAAGTGATGATGCCGACACGAGTTGTCTTGAGGCCACGAAGAATGATCTCTGCTATGCGGGTTGAGACAAACTCGCAGACCCATTGTAGATGTGTGGTGGAACGAGATCGTTTTTGGACGGTTTGGTTTTCGGTGACGATGCGATCCTCGACATGGCGAGTCTCTCCCATGCGGGAGGAGATGTCGAGGACGAAGAGGGTGATGGAGTTGGACTCGACACTCATGGTGCGGATGATGTGAGGGGGGTCATGACCGGGGTATATTGGTGCGGGAAGGTGGTGGCAGAGAAGGGAGAAAGAAAGTGTTGTTCGAAAGTGTTACTGTTACTCAGCAGCTCAGTTAGAATTTTGGCGCAGTTGAAACGCGCTTCAAATCCAGTCAAAAAGTCCAACACTTCGCGACTTTGTCCATTGGCGCGCTGCGCAGGTGTCACTTTGTCAATCACATCACACGTGCTGATCGACCGACGTTGCCAATGAGGACTGTATGCATGTATTGGATGGAGATGAAGGAGCTCAGTATTTGGCAAGGCCGAGAGTGTTGACAGCTTCCTTGATGAGCTGCTTTTCCTCTTTCTGTTTGAGGCAAGGAAAACCGTGTCAGTTTGAAAGCAGGACCGGTATAAGCGCGAAGCAAGCAAGCGACGACTCACGATGAGACCAGAGATAGCTTTGAAGTTGGGATGAGACGCATCGACGAGCATCTGGAACAGAACGGACTCTGATGTGGTAATCTTGGCACCAGAGTCGCGCATCCTCTGTAAAGAGGGAGGGACAAGAAAGATGAAAGGGTGGTCAGCACGGCTGCATGGAGGGAAGACGTGCGGGTATATAAGAGGAATACACACCTCGAGAGCGACATCAATCTCGCCAACGTTGCAGCTCGATACACCGTCCTTGATGACGTGCACTTGGATGCCTCTATCGAGCAAATCGAGAGTTGTCTGGAGTACACAGACGTGGGATTCGATACCAAAGATGACGACGTGCTGGATGTCGCCAGCGCTCTTGAGCCACTTGTCGGTGATATCGGGTAGGTCCATGCTGAATTTGGTCTTTGGATGAACTGCACTGGCCGAGATGTCTGGCAAGTCTTTGAGGAGCTCGCTCAATGGCGAGACAGTGGCTCCCAAGGCTGTGTTGTCAACGATGAAAGGTCAGAGGGGCTTCGTCGAGGGCATACAATGACGGTGTCATAGTTCAAACATACCCTTTGGGTTCTGCTCTGTGGTAAAGACAGGTACATCGAGGATCTTTGCAGCCTTGAGCATGCGAGCCGAAGTGTTTGTGATGAGGTCAAAGTTGGCGATGGCAGTCTTGAACCTCTCTTGCATGTCGCAGAGGAAGAAAGCGGTCTTGGGAAGCTCAATACGAGCCGTTCTGAAAGCTGCTGTTGCCGCCATTGTTGCTCGATGAGGGTTGCTTGAATGAAGGAGGGATGAGTTGGGGTGAAAGCGAAGTGAGGAGCGTCGAGAAGACTCGCTTTTAACTTACTGGTCAAAAAGTGCGGGGAAAAGGGATGCTCTGTGCGTTCTCGCGTCTAGGCCGAAAAGTGGAGGGCAAAATCAGCAAAATGTGAGGGACCAAGGTCTGACATCTTATAAAATCGAAGCATGTCGCACACGCGCTCATCTGGTCAGGGTCCAAGCCAAAATTTGGACGATCCCTGCAGCAGAAGCAGCAAATCAAGAAGAAGCAGACGCCGACGACAAGCAAACAACAGAGAAGGCGTCGCGTCACGCCAAAATGAAATACGCGCGACGAGTTTTGCTTGAAAGATGACAGAGCAATCAGATGCTGTTGATCAGTGGGCCACCAACAAGAGCGCAAACAGGAGAATGGAAAAAGAGGATATTCCGAGTTGCCCAATCAGCAGGTGAGGTGCTGGTTGCCACAAGACGGCTCAGCCACAAAGGATAGCGGATCAAGCCGATCTCTAGACTCCGGAATGGCCGAGACAGTTGTGAGTGCCATCGGCTAGAGCGACTGGTCTGTGACTGAGCGAGCGGGACATCCTACAAGCCAAAACGCAAAGGATTCCCACGCACGATTCGCATTCTCCGAGTGCGCATCTCGCGCGAATGGACGGTGTAAGACGTGTTTGTGTATGTGTGTGTGTGTGTGACTTTTTAAGGAACGTCCGCTTTTGCATGTGGTTGGGTTGTTTTCCAAAATCACCCCGCAGCAAACCCTGAGAGTGGCGATTCTCTTCAACACCATCATCCTACCGCCTTCTCTGTCTGGCTACTGTATCTTTCACACAGCTATTGCTCGGTATACAGAGTCGGATCATCCCAACCCTACTCGCCCATGCCGACCACCACCTTACTCAGCTAGGTTTCGCTTTCACTTCACACCTCGGCGCTCGTTCGTCGTCGTAGCATATCACCATCATGATCGTCATCAATATCCCTGTTGACGGCAATGTCTCGCTCCCACCCGAGCCACGTCCTCGGCCCACGTTCGAAAATGCTGCTTCTCCATCCGATCAGTCATCCTCTTCTTCCGGCTCAAACACTCCTCTCTCCAGCGCCGGCCCTTCTTCTCGTCGCCTCTCTCGTCGTGTTCAGAGCATGGCCGTCGCAAATCTCTTGCGCGACGACTCTCCCAAACTCACCAAATCAACTGCGACCGCTTCATCGACCACATCCAGCTCTTCCACTTCTGATCTCAAGGCACTCAAGTACGATTTGCCCGCTGACATCGCGGTTCCACCCTTTGCTCAGCCTTCCAAGGATGTAGATCGCGACCTTGCTCGACTCTACGAAGCTGTATCTGGTGCACGTCGAATCGCTGTCATCTGCGGTGCTGGTATCTCGGTCTCGTCTCCAGCCAACATTCCAGACTTTCGCTCGGCCCACGGTCTCTTCAAGAAGCTCAAAGAGAAGCACCCAACTGCAGGCCTCTCTTCTGGCAAGGACCTCTTCGACGCTCGTCTCTTCAGTTCCGAGTCGACTTCAGCCCTCTTCTACTCCATGGTTGCCGAGCTCAAACGCCTCGCGGACGAGGCTGAACCCACCATCTTTCACCGCTTCCTCAAGCGTCTCGATGACGAGGGTCGCCTTCAGCGCGTATACACCCAAAACATCGATGGCCTCGAGGAGAAAGCTGGCCTCACCTTCGGTCTCGGAGAAGCAGGTGACTCCACAACCACCGTTCGAGCACTCGGAAAGCGCAAGCGACTCGGCTCTGCTGCCTTTTCGCGCTCCAAATCTGATTCGCACTTGCTCTTTGCCCAAGAGGATCAAAAGGCGACAGCAGCACCCAGACCCATGTTTCCTCGAACCATCCCGCTTCATGGCACACTCCAGACGCTCACTTGTGCCTTGTGCAATCACAAGCTCATGCTCGGCAACACAGTCCACCACAAGCCCGACTATCGAGACGCTTCCCCTTCCTCCCGCGAAGGCTCTGCTTCTCTAGGTCACGAGGAGAGCAAGCACGCCATGGAGTTGTTGCAGAATGGCGAGCCCGTCCCCTGCCCGAGATGCCAGACCGCGGACGAGGTGCGCACATCCAACAACATGCGATCCCGAGGTGTAGGCAGGATGAAGGTCGACATTGTACTCTACGGAGGCCAGAACGAGGGAGCAGAACGTGTCGGCCAGTGCCTTCAGCGTGACATTCTCGGCCTTCGAGATCCCAACGAGCCCCCAGTCCCCGAGTCGGCAGCAGAGGCGCGCGCTCGTGAGCGTAAAGAGGCAAAAGAGGCTGCCAAACTCGAGCTCGAGATGCGCCAGCAACAGCTCGCCACGGTCAAAGAGGAGCACGACAGGGTCAAAGCTGACACCAGCGTCGACTCGGAAGGCGTTGTCGATTCTGAGCTCGGCACCCTTTTACCCACTCAGGACTCTAAGGACGACATCTTGGCAAGGGCTTTTGCTGAGGAGGCTGACGACAGCAGTGCACGCAGCAGCGCGGGTCCATCCATCCTATCTTCACAGCCTGCTACAGCTTCGTCCAAGAGTATCACCATTGCAGAACCCGTCATGCCACCAAAGAAGAAAGCGACGCGACCTCCTAGGCTGAAGCCACTGCCTCCCGATCTCCTCATCGTAGCCGGCACCAGTCTCAAAGTTCCCGGCACCAAGCGCATCGTCCGAGAATTCGCCAAAGCGTGTCATGCACAGGACGAATGGCTCATCTACTCTTCCGAAGACGAGGACGACAGCAGCACTGCCGAAGAGGGTTCTGGCAAGAAGCGCACCAAGGATGCGAAGTCGACGGCAGCAGACAAGTCCAACAAGAACCGTCGTAGCAATGGCGGCGCAGCAGGTATCCAAACCGACGACGACGATGAAGACGAAGATGAGGAGCCCGAGATCCATGATCCAACGTGTCCCATTCGCACCATCTTGTTCAACTACGACTTTCCCAATCCTGCACGCGAGTGGGAAGACGTCTTTGACGTGTGGATCCAAGGCGATCTTCAACGCGCCGCTCTCTCGCTCTTCCCTCCCAAACAGGTGGACGACGATGCACCCGTCGAAGCAAAGGCTATCGAGCAGATTGTTGGAAGTCACACGTGGGCCAAGTTCAAGGATTATCTCGAGGAGCAACGTAAGCTTGCTAAAGTACAGAAGAAGAAAGCAGCGGTAGCAGCGACCGCCGGCAGTCTGGGCTCACGCAAGGGCAAGCTGGGCAGGACAATGTCGGCCGCAGCCAAGATGGAAGGTGTGGGCAATGCATCTTCGACCGAATCGACTCCGGCACCTGCAGCCAGTTCACAGACTGAAGCAGGAAAGGCGACGGCGAAAGCAAAGGCGGCTAAATCGAGAAGCAGGTCAGAGTCGCCGGTCAAGAAGCGGCCTGCTGTTGCTAAGAACGGTGCTGGGGACAGCAAGCGTGCTCTCGGTGGGGCCAAGGGTAACGGGCTCAAGCGAAGCAACAGTAAGAAGGGCAATCCTTTCCTTGCTAGCGAGTCTACAGTCACTGTCGAAATCCCGACCATTGCCGAAGAAGGAGATGACGAAGATGAAAGACCCGGACGCTCACAGCAGGGAAAAGAGCTTGACGGTGGCACACGACACAACAAGAGGAGGAAGGAGCAGCTGCCATCGTCGGAAAAGGCAAACGCAGCTGCTCCTCCTCTGACTTCTTCGAGAAAGGGCTGGTCTCGCAGCGTGACCATGCCTGAGTCTCAACCGGAGTTGATGGTGCTCATTGAGAATTCGGCTGTTGGCAACTGCAGTGGTGTTGCAGCGAACAAGAAGCCGAGTGTCAAGGATGTTGGTGTGGGAGTCAAGCCTTCGACGTATGCAATGTCCAAGGGGCGTGGTAAGGTTGCAGCGGGCAAGGGTAGGAAGGCTGGTTGGACTAGGACTCAGAGCGAGACTGCTGCTTGTCTTTGAATGTCAGTGCCCAGCTTGAAAAGTGTTCATTCGATGTGCGAGGTTGTGTGAGAGACCTGAGATTTTGAGATGTTTGATGGTGTTGCGAAGCACAAAACGATGAGAAAAAGTGGAGAAAAAAAGTGGCATGAAAATCTTATCTGCGATCGAGCCATCCTCTTCTTTTGTACGATCACATCGTCAGCACCATCACCGTTACCTTCAGTGCCACCATCTGCAGCATCATTCGCTTCAGCGCCATTGCCTAGAGCACTATTGCCCTCAGCACCACTCTTTTTGAAGATTCTAAGATCCGACAAAGCCAAGATGAGCAACTCGACCGAACCCGCCTCGGGCGAGGGCATAGCGTGCATCGACTGTCAACCGGATCCGTCGCACCCTTCTGCTTCTACCGCCTCTGCCGTTGCTGCCTCTGCCACCGCCGCCGCTCCGTCGGCTCCGTCAGCCCCGCAGGAGAACCTTTTGGACCCGACGACGTTTATCCCACCTCTCACCGCTACCGCTGGCTTACCTACGCCGCTGGTCGTTATCGAAGTAAGTCCACCATCCACCTCACCGCGTTACCTGCCTTACACTGAAAAAGTTTACTGACACAAGGCGTTGTGAGAAACAGTACTGTCAGCGATGCAAGTTCGGCCTCCGCGCCAACTGGGTTCAACAGGAACTCCTATCCACCTTCGCTCCCTCCACCACCACCTCCACCACCACCGACAACGCAAGCACAGCAAGCATCGCAAGCGTCATGCTCATCCCGCGCATCGACGAACCGTCCGCCGGCCGCTTCCGCGTCTACATCCTCCCCTCATCAGCAGGAGAGGAAGGAGAGGAAAGGCAGTTGACGTTGCTCTGGGACAGAAAGGTCGAAAGCGGTTTCCCCGAGATGCGCGTGCTGAAACAAAAGGTTAGAGACGTGGTCAACCCGAACTTTGGGTTGGGGCACAGTGATAAAAAGTAGAAAGCGTGGCTGGAGAGGGTGATGGGGTGAGGGAATGAGGGTCGGGCAGCGATGGGTGCGAGCATGGACCAGCAAAGGGTAGAATAGCACAGACTAGAAGGCTAGCACAGCACGGCAGGTTGCAGAACGGTCACCGCACATTCTCACACAGCACAGCACGACGAACAGCACGGCATTGATCAGAAAGCAACAGCAGGGAGAGAGAAAAAGGGTTCGACATTGCTTTGGATTTTCCTCTCTTTGACTACGCATCCCTCGCATAATTCCTGCCCGAAGCAGGCAACCCCGGCGGCCTCGCCACCCAACCCATCGCCGCCGTGATCCCCCTCAACAGATCCGGCCTGTACCTCGCAGCAGCCACGACGGTCCCCACGGCAGCACCAAACGTCAACCTCTCTGCCCACAGCGCCGTCTGTTCTCCTTGGCTCAACCAACCCGGCTTCGCTCCCTCGACCATCGCGAACAGCGCTCGGGGAGCGACGTACAGCGCCATCTCTGCTCGTTTGCGTTTCTCCTCGATAAAGATGCTGAAACCGCAGGCGACGCTGCCCAAACCAGGTCCAAGACCGGCGTCCCAGAAGTTGAACGGTACCGAGGGGAACAAGCGTGGCAACAGAGCCGAACGGGCTAGGCAGATGGGGAACCAGTTGCCGACGATGTACGTGGCGAGGAAGGCTGCGGATCGTGCGGCTCCGGTGAGGACCTTGACGAGGTTCGGTAGAGGCGAGGCGAGGAAGCCTCGTGGGTTGAAGAGCAAGCGCGGCAGGAGGTGGACGGGGAAGTAGATGGCCATGCTCATCCGCCAGCCTCGGATCCAGCGGTAGAGGGCGTTCTTGTAACAGCTGGCTCCGCCGGTGCCGCAGTGGACGAGCTCGCAGGGCATCCCTCCCATCTCGCCGCGCCCGCGTGGACCGGCTGCGCCGTTGAGGATGAATCCGGGATCAGGCCCCTTGCTAGCCGCGGTTTCGTCGAGCCGACCCGCTGCTTTGGCGGCTCTTGCCTCCGCGATCATCGCGCGCGCTTCTGCGGAGGTGTTCGGCAAGCGTGTCGGATCACCCCATTCGTACGGATGCCCCAACTCTTCAGCTAGACTGCCCAAGAGGTGTACACCTTCGGGCGACATTTCTTTGCTCTGATAGTTCCACTTGAGCGGTTTGCCTGTACGGATGCATCGCAAGGCAAGCAAGAGACGCTCGTCCATGGTGGCGAGGTTTGTGATCCATTTGACGTACGTGGGTGGAAGGCGTTCCGGGTGGTAGAACCAGGCCCACATAATCTGGGCGCAGCAGACGACAAAGATGAGCCCCTCGGCTTGGTCGGCCATGCCGAGGGCGGTGCGGCGGAGGAGGGTGCTAGCCCAGGAGCGTGAGGTGGGGGCAGAAGCGGAGGTGGCACCTGATGCAGTGGAAGCTCGGAGGCGGTCTTTGCGTGCAGCTGCGGGAGCGGCGAGGGCGCGGACGAGGGTGTCCATGCCTCGAACGAGCGCAAAGAGCGTGAGATCGATGGTGGGGCTTGGTCGGCCCAGCGCTGGCTTTGATTTCTTTTGCTCCAGTGCAGGGGCGGATGGCTGTGTCGCTGCCGAGGGAAGCGGTGATGTTGGTGGCGCCGGGTTATCGTCTGAGATCTTGGGCAGAGGCTGCAGTGGCGCTGATGGCGAAGGAGGGGCTCTGGGATCTGGACTCGCCGGGATGTTGGGACTGGCGCCAGAACCTTGACCGATGTGCGGAGATGGAGTGCCTGGAACAGTCAGACTTGTGAGCCTCGACAAGAAATGACCTGCTGGAGCCAAGCTAGCGATACGAGGTGCAGAATTGCCATTGTTGAGTCTCCTGCTCAAGAATCCAAGGTTCGAAGGACGCAAACTTTTTGGGATCCAGCCCGGTGTTGTGTCGATGGTGAGAAGAGGTGCTCCAGAACTGTTCGCCGCAGCCGCTTGTTTCGCCTGAAGAGCAGCTTGACTCTGGTGCTGCAACATCATCATAGCAAGCGCTGAGCTGAGAGACGATGCGACAAACGTGGAAGCAACGCGAGCGTACTGCAGTGCGCGAAGAGTGTGTGCTTCGGACGAAGTGGCAGGGTTGGCAAGTTTGAGTGCATAGTACTTGGCGATAGGCCACCAGACGAGCGTCTCGGAGATCCTCCAGCCGGCCATCGCCAGGAAACAGCTGATAGCCATGCCGTTGGGACCCAAAGCGACAAGCAGTGCATTTGCGATGGCTTGCAACAAGGTCGGGAGTCGATAGAAGCTGGGCAGGATGGGTTTGATTCCGGCCAGAAAGCCTGATTTTGGTCGTGGTTGGCCGGACTCCTTTGCAATCTTGCGTTCCTCGATGAGACGCTTCTCGGAGGCTCGAATGCGTTTGAGCTCGGTGGTGACGAAGCGAATGAGAGCCTTGAGGATGGCGGGTAAGATGTCCATGACATAGCCTAGCAAGTAGGCCTTGGCAGCTGGCATGAGAAGCGACTCGAGTTGGTCCCTTGCGATGCGCCGACCTGCTGCATTTTGCGTAGGCTTGGCCGCCGCGGCCCGCAAGGTCGAAGCGGCTACCATGGTTCGATCGAAAAGCTGCTCGTGTTGTTTGGGTTAGCGGTAGTGACAAAGGTGGGAAGCTGGTTGGTGAATGCTGTTGTCATTCACAGCTCATTCTCAAAGGACAAGAGCGCTGTGCTGACCGTGGGAAAGCTGCAGTTTCGTGCATGACACACCAGGAAGAGAGCGAGCCGGAAGACCCGAGTTGCTTGGCTCGTGCATTTCAACTGCAGATCGGCACTCTGCTGTGACTGCTGTGAAACGTACGCGCGACACACACACAGCGCTGCTGCAAGCTGCACCTGGCGAAACGCGCAGCTGTCAAATTGTGAAGAGCGCAGTGAGGAAGCAACCGGCGCATCCGGCTTGAGACGCAGCCGAAGAGCTCAAACGTGAAAGTTGGGCGGAATGTTCTCCTCTCACAACCATCACATTTGCCTTGATACAATCACCATCACCATCACCATCACCATCACTACCACATTCTCACGCCACATCACATCACGCTCGACTTCTTCGGACATGCGCCGATCGAAAGTGTACTGGAATTACTGCGGGAGAGTCGGCTTCGACTTGTGTTGTTGTGACGAACCATCGGATGGACCGAGCTGGGCAGCGCTAAAGCGTTGGACGAGTGAATCATCTTCGTCGACCACAGTAAACTGATGTCGCGCAATCATGACGGCTACGCCCTTGATTCGGCTCTTGCGACGCTTCTTGATGGGCTTGTGCAGAAGTCTCTTTTCGTGCGGCGATGGGTTCGTCGTGACTCCGTTGTCAGTGGCTTGGCCAACTTGACTCAGCGTTGTTGAAGGTGTCGATTGCTTAGCGAGTCGATTCCTCATTTCGCGTTTGGGAGAATCGTGGTGATCGAGCCGGACCAGCTTCCTTATGGTTCCCTTTGAGTCGTTGCTCAGCTTTTTCGAGAAAGTGAGACTCCTCCTCAATCTCGTCGGTCTGGCCGTCCCTTCTCCTGTCGTAGTATCCGCCATACTGAAGCTTGTGCTATCGTTGTTGCTGTCTAGGCTGGCATCTCCAGCTGCCGATCCAGCGGCAGACTCATCCAGCTGCAACTTCATCGGCGACTGCATCCAGATACCTTGATCCATGCCTAGCTGTCCAAGACGCACATTCACCGACCGCGGTGATGGATCGACTTGCGCTTGCTGCCCGGAAAGTCGCAGCTGGGAAACCATAGCCTCAGCCTCATCGGCTTCATCTCCATCGTCCGTCTCGGTTGCTGCTCTTCGCCCAGCTGCAGCTTGTCGCCTCACTCGACTCCTCGGCGTCACAAACGGTAGCAGCCGCTGCTCTACGTCTCGATCCTGAGGGCTCTCCTCGCTGGCATCGGCCACGACCGTGTCTGCCGATGATGTCGACTTGGAACCGGAAGTATCGCTCTCCTCGCTCCCTCCACTCTGTTGACAGGCAAGCGACAGCGGCAATCCGAGGCGAATCGAACTTGCTTCAGTTGCGCTCGACGTCTTGTCACCGCTCAGCTTGCTCGAGCTGGCTGCGCTGATTGTACGGAAGCCTGACGTTCGCAACGTCGTGGCCATCTCGGTCGCTTCTTCGATCCTCGACAATGTCTTGTGCGGGAACATGGCTTCGTGCTCCATCAGCAGCTTGGCAACTCGAAGCTGCTCGGCTTCGCGCTCCAGCAAGAGCGACTCGCGAGAAACTCCGCCTTGGTCCTGACTTGCATCGACACGATGATCCAAGCCCGGATCCGATTTCGAGCTTAAAGACGTGTCTCGAACATCAACATTCGGATGTGCATCCTGCTGACGATCAGGCACCTGCCCAATCTCGTCCTCTACTGACCCGCGCCTGCATTCTCCACTCCCTTCTTCCGCCATCGTTTCGTCTTCCGACTCTTCCTCCACAGTGTCCAAGAAGGGTGCACGAGCCACCAGTCGCCTCGTGTCAAAGCCCATCAGGTCATCACCTGCTCCATCATAGCAAGTTACCTCCTCATAGGTCATCTGCGCTGCAAGCAATGCGTCGCTGCCGTATTTGCCTTCGTCTTGCTCAAAGCTACGCTGCCAGACATCGTTGACAGTCATTTCTGCAAGATCCAACTCGCAGACCTCGTCAAGCTCGACCGCTTGCCCGTCCGAACTTTCTACGAAGCCCTCGGCTCGCAGCACTTTTTCGTCTTGCTCCGCAGAGTCCCAGGTATTGCCGCCTTCGCTGAAGGTCTCGTCCACTGGTGCCGCACATGACTCGGCGTCCACCGTATCTAGCATCTCTTCCATGGTATCGCCATGCTCATCGTCGAGCATGTCCATGATCGAGTCAGCGCGTGACAGGTTGCGCTTGTGCGCTTTTTTGACATGTTGTCGTAAACTGCTTTCCAGCGCACCATCTGGCGATGGAGTGTCCTGCTGATTGCTGAAAAGTCCTGCCCTCTTTTGATGGGATGCAGGAGAGGGCGAAAAGCTGAGATCCATCAGAGAAGATGGGCACGTGCCAGCGCTTGTCGATGGCGAGCTTTCGACGTACGATCCAGGCGTCTCCCTGTTTCCCTTTGATCCATTCCTGCTCAGCATACCCAGCTCGATTCCAAATGCAGACGCAAACGTCCTGCTTCGGATCTTCTTGACCTGGCGTTGCTCGTCTCTCGCGCCGGATCCCGGTGTTCCAATGGGATTGCCGCGAGTACCACTGGCCGTGCGTCTCAACGATCGTATGCGGCTCGAAATGCTCGAAAAGGACAGGGTACTTGATGTCGATGCTTTTCTTACAAGCTCTGCTTCCGCAGGACTCTGCTCGATCGTCGAGGCTACTCTCGACAGCGTAGAGTCTTCCTCGCCACGTCGGCTCCGAGCCGTCGAAGTCTGCCCCATGTCCTGCGAAGCAGCACTGCGAAAGTCGCCGCTCGAATCCACAGAGTGGATCACAATCGTCCCTCCGTCCTCGTTCGCCGAATCGTACACGCTCACCTCTTTTGGTCCATGGTCGCCATCGATGGAAGCATAGCCCTTGTGCGGACTGCGTCGCAAGCTCTGGTTGAACGATAAGACGTTCTGGTCAGACATCCGATTGGTCGCTTTGTTGCCTCGCACCATGTCCATGATCTCCGAGAACAGCCTCGATGCACTGTTGTTGATAAGCTGCGAATCCTCGTGGCAGGAAAAGCTCGGCGATGCTGCTGGATGTGCTTCCACATTATTTGGCGTGCAACGAGGAGCAGGAGATGCTGCAATTTGTCGTTTGGTGGGTGATTGAAGATCGCTGTGATCGTTGATTGGCGGCAAGTCTGTTCGCAAGCGGGGGCTTCCGGGTGTGACATCCATATCCAGTATCACCTCGGCGGAACGATTGGCAATGTCATCATCCCGTGGCTGGGAGGTGAGGCGAGACACTGCTTCCGTATTCTCGCAATCATCTTCCGACATAGGCAACGATACCATGGACGAGGACGCCTGGACACCGTCCGCTACATAGCTCTGCATAAAGCACGTTTGCTCGCTATCCGAAGTCAGTTGCCCCTGGTGATGCGGCGCTTCAAGCAAGCCTTGAACAACCGCCGACGAAACGGCCGTAGGGATGCGCGAGTGTCGGACGCCACTCTCTGTGACTCTTACGGATCGTACGGAACAGCTCCTGTCCGAAGCTTGAAATGGTAGCACCTCGAGCTTTGGCTTTGGATTTAGCATCAAGTTAAGGCCGCGGACAAAGCTGCTGCGAGGAGCCACGACACGATCTCCACTAATCTTGCCGGCAGCCCAGTGTTGACTGAGGTACGGGACGCTCTTGGCTGACGAGAGACTCTGACGATGCCTAGATGGAACGTCGAGCGAGTGATCTCCATATCCATTCAGCTCTGACTCGAGCGGGCAAGAGCGCGAGCGTAAGTGAGGTCGGCGATCTCGAAGCGAACTCGGATTGTCGTAGACAATGACTGCCGACGACGCAATGGACGCGCGATCTGAAGGTGCTGCGAAGCTTTGTCTCCGAACTTGTGGCGCTGGTCTCGGCTTAGCCACAGGTCGCCTTTGTGCGCGACAGCCACCGACAAGCTCCTGCACAAGCAGTACTGTGGCAGGAAAGCAAAATGCCGCAAGCAAAACGCAAGCTTGCATGTTTGAAGCACTCAATAGCAGCGCTGTGGTAGACAATGCGATCGGACACCACAGAGAGGTCAAGCCGAGTGCAAGTCGGATCGAAGATGCTTCAGTTTGAGCGATCCTCTTGTTGGAAGAGTTGTCGATGTTGGGTCTTTGCCCTCTGAGCAGCTCCTCGGTTGCGGTCTGACTCAGTCGTGAGAGTGGACGGCTGGCATCGTCGAAGAGTGCTGGTGAAGGAGTCCTCGACGATAAGCTGGCTTGCGCGTAAAGCCCAGGAGTTGCCGAGGAAGACTTGCTCGTCGAGGTGGTATATCGGAGATCTTGTCCCAGTGCAGTCCCTGTCAAGTCTCTTGATGCAGCAAGGCTGTTGAGGGCGTCTCGGGAAGCTAGAGAGCCGACTTGATATGGATTCGCGGAACTCGCAGCAGCGGAATTGTAGCCGAGCGAAGTAGTTGCTGCATCGGTGGTTCGACCAGACCCGGCTGTATCTTCGAGGATGCCTCGGACGAAGTTGGGACCGTATTCGATGTTTGGTGGATTGGGTCGTGGTGGACCGAAATCTGTTTTGACAGGACTGTCGAGGTCGATGTGGCGGGTCCACGGATCAGGTTGGGTGTGGATGAGCAGGGACAGACTCGGTGCTCGAGGTGCAACCGTCGACGAGCGATTCGTGGTCTGTGTGCTGACTTTGGCTCTGCAGGAGGACGAGTGGAGTCGTGTCAGGCCAAAGGTAGTAATGGCGGCGAATGTGACTTGTGCTGTGATGACAATGATGTTGGTGAAAGGTACAGCTGCGCAGGTGGATGGACTATGCATGATGGACGAGCATCTGACAGTCGTGATCGTAGCGACTCCAGCTGCGATTGTAGCAGCGGAGACCAGAAGCGGGACTTGCAACCGCCTTTTCGACTTTTGCTTCAGATACGCATTGATCGCCAGCGTAGCGAAGATGGCTGGTCTGATCACAAGGGCTACGGTCGTGGCAAACGTGGATGTTGGATTCTTGAAAGCAGTCTCCCAGATCGAGTCGGTTCCAGAATGTCGTTTTGCATGGATCGCGAAGAGTGGAGAAACGACGAGGAGTAGCAAGACGTCGAGAAGACAGATCCACAGCTGCAGCCTCTGCCAGTCATCCAGACCTGCAAGACGTTGTTTGAGATTGGAAGCATGGCCGCGATGACGCTTGCTGCGCAAAATGCTGACCACCGAGCCCACCAATACGGTCAAGCTGGACACGATACTCAGCAGAGTCAAGGCGATCAGTATGGCTCCCATGCTGTCTCTGTCCTCTGCTGAAAGGGGCTATATGGTGGTAGGACGTGCTGACGGAGATGATGGTGGTGCGACACTGAGAGAAGTCGACGTCGATGCCACTGCTGAGCCCGAAAATGTGCTAACGGGCAAGCAGCGCAGCAGCTGAACCCACCTCTGTCAGACCCAAAACACCAGCCTCACCACCCTCCCTCGATGCAGCTCAGTCATTGAATGCGAGTTTCATTTCATTTGCGCACAGCGACGGGTCACACTTCTCGCCGAAACTTTCTCTATACAGTCACATTAACACACAGACAGCCACTGACGATCTTGGGCTGCAGCAGAAGATTAAGCTTTTGCAAGATGAGAGTCTGTTCAGGCTGACCGGCGTCCTTCCGGGAGAACGGGAATAGAGTACGAGAGTTTTGTCAAACTGTGAGCATCGACAAGGGTCTATGTATGACGATGCGCAGTGTTTGACAGTGTCGGATCTCTGGCGCCGTTTTGAGTCGAGAGTGCAGCGCACCGGCGGCGCAGCAGAACACACCGAGAGAGGCGCAGCGTGGAAGAGTGTGAGTGTTGGTCTCAGACGCGTCTCGGCGCTCCTCTCGCTTTGTGTCGGCCGACAAACAATTTCGAGTCTTAAAAAAAATAACACACACGCGAAAAAAAGAAACACACACCACTGCACACGCGCACGAGCTGGGAGAAAGGCACATGCGCACAGTCAACAAAAATCCACCCAACCGCCCGCGCCCAAGTGTTGGTCTCGTCTCCAATTCTTCCTCTGTCAATCACACCATCATCATCCTGTCTCTCTCTCGCTCACGCCTACTCTCGGGCGTAACCTACTACACACCATGGGCGAATCACGCACAGAACTCATCAACTGGATCAACGAACTCCTCGGCTTCTCCTACACCAAGGTCGAGCAGTGCGGCTCCGGCGCCGCCTACGCCCAGATCATCGATTCGATCTTCTACAACGTGCCGCTCGTCAAGATCAAGTTCGACGCCAAGCATGACTACGAGTACATCAACAACTTCAAGGTGCTGCAGGAGGCGTTCAAGCGCAACCGGATCGACAAGCCGATCCCGGTGGATCGGCTGATCCGGTGCAAGATGCAGGACAACTTGGAGTTCCTGCAGTGGTTGAAGCGGTACTGGGATCAGAACTTCAACGGGGAGGTGTACGATGCGGAGGGGAGGAGGGGGGGTGTAGGGGCGGCTCCACCGCCGTTGGTGGGGGCGGTGAGCGTGGGGGCTGCGAGGACGGCTCCTGCAGCGAGGGCGCCAGCGACGACGAGGCCGAGCGCTAGAGCTCCAGCCGCAGCCGCCTCCACAACAGCAGCTGCTCGTCGACCAGCAGCAGCAGGAGCGAGACCAGCGGCGGGCGGGGCGGCAGCAGCAGCAGTACCCAACGAAACCATCCAAGCCCTCACCGCCCAAATGGACGAGATGAAGGTCTCGGTCGACTCGCTGGAGAAGGAGCGCGACTTTTACTTTGCCAAGCTGCGCGACATCGAGATCCTGGTCCAGGAGCGGCTGTCGATCCTGGCGGAGCAGTTCCCGGTGCCGTCGGAGGAGGAGGATCCCGAGGGCCTGCATGTGGGCACCGAGGAGCAGGAGAGCCTCAAGCAGATCCAGGCCATCCTGTACAGCACCGAGGAAGGGTTCGAGGTGCCCGAGGGGAACGAGGTGAGTATCGGATCGTAGTGTGGGTGGAGAGAGGGGAGAGAGAGGATTGCTGATTTTTTTTTATGTTGCTTTTTGCGTGTGCGATGGTAAAAAAACAGGTGCCGCAGGACGAAGAAGAGATGTTCTGAGCCGCTCGAAACGAGGTAATGCTGACGATGCGCCGTTCGAAAGCGGCGTTGTACATGTTTTCGCAATGCTAAAAAAGTTTTATTACCAACCACTATGCTTTCGCCGACCACACAGCTTGTGATCACCTGACACTTTCAACAGCCCCCGCCAACGAGCGCAGTCACGACACACCGCCTCACACATCGCCAGACGCAATCCTCACTTTTGCTCACACAAATACATCGACACGCCTTGGCAGCCCGCGCGAGGAGACGGTTTTTCAAAAAACGAAACTGTTCTTTACCATTGCAAACGGTGACCAAAAAAAATCTAAGCGCTACGTTCGCTCGAGGACACGTTGACGATGCGCGAGCTGGTGAGCGTCTTGACGTCCATCGGGTCGCGTTTTTCTGCTCGATCTGTTGGCGACTTGCGGTCTTCTCCGCGGAGGTACACGTTGGATGAGAAGTGCGAGGTGGGCGGGGAGTCAACGTGACACCGGGGAGGCGTGAGGCTGTCCCTTTCGGTGCGAGCCGCGTGTGCGATCCATCGTCCGGTTTCGGGTTCGGGTTCAACCGTAGGAGGAGAGAGGCGCAACCCCGACCGCACGGCATGCGCATGTATCGAGGAAGGAGGAGGACGACGGATGGGCGAAGAGATGCTGCGGTTGCGTCTCGCCGTCATGTCGAACGGTGGCGTCGTCGGTGCATGCGGTGGTGGTCGGAGAAGCCCTTGTGCCTGACCGCTGCCTTGCTGGCGCGGAGGTGGAGGAGGGTACGGCGAGTACCGATCGCGCGCGGAACGATTTAGGGAGGGAAGCAAGGGCGGCAGCCGCGAGAGCGCGTCGGTGGAAGATCGGTAGCGAAGCAGCGGCGGTGGAGGCGGAGCGTGATGCGGCGGAGAACGCGAGTAGAGCCGCTGCTGCTGCTGCGACTCGGACCATTCGGCGGTGAGGTTGGTGCGCAGGCGCTTGGCGTCCCCCCAACCAGCGGAGGCGGAGGCGGCCGGGGTGGCGATGTTGCTGGTGGTGGCGAGGGTTGCGCTCCGGTCCCGACGTAGGCCTGCGCCGGGGTAGTCTTCTAGTCTGAGCCGCTGCTGGTGCTGTTGAGAATGCTGCAAATGGTGCTGCTGCGAGTGATGACCGGAGTGATATCGCGCATACTCCTCTTCCCGCTGCAGTTGCGGCTGCTGCGCTTTATGATGAAGCGGAAGATCCGGAAACGTCGCCGCCCTCGCCGAAGACAGGCTGAAGCTCTCCTTCTGACTGCTCACGATCGCCGGCGGCACGATCGTCCTCGTCGTCGCCGGCGTCAACGGCATCATCGGCCTCGGAGTTCTCAACGTCTCCAGATGCGTCGCCGATCCGGGACCCGTGTACGTCGGCGGCATCGCCGCTGCTGCCCCCACCTGCTGCTGCTGGTGCTGCTGGTGCTGATGCGGCACCACGTTGATCCTCAGCCCCGGCACCGGTCTGCGCAACCTCTCCTCCCCGTGGTACTGCCCGTACTCGCGAGACCCGCGCTCGAGCTCGCGGATGGCTGCCTTGCACTCCTCCTCCTCCTGCGCCGACGGGTTGAGAGCCAGACGAATCGTGTGCCGACGCCAAGCACGCGTACGCTCGTCTTCGTTCTCCCCAAAGTGTCGGTTCTTGCCGCCGAGCGTGGTCTTGATGTGCGACTGGAGGATGTCCATCGAAATCGGGGTGGAAGGGGATGGAAGGGTGGAGATGAAGGAAGAGACGCATTCCATCATTCGTTTCTTGCCAACTTGACGGCGGTTTTGGAACCAGACCTGGGCGGCGGGGAGCGAAGCACGAGCGGGGCGAAGAGAGGGGGCGGTGAGAAGCGGAAACGAGACGAAGAGGGGGGAGAGAATACGAAAAGGAAAGCGAAGGTGAGGCGACGGAGAAGAAGAAGAAGGCGAAGCGAAGAACAAAGAGAAGGAGAAGCGAAGAGAACGAGATTCAGAAGGGGGAGGAAGAAGGAAGAAGCGTCAGCGGGCATGAAACACGATGAGAACGGTGTAGAGGAGAGGAGGAAGCCGAGACTCACCTGCACCTTGCGCGGCGAAACGCCCAACTGACCAGCTGCGGCTTCGCGTAGCTGTGTTGATGGGAAGTGGGTCTGCGAGCAACGAAACGAAAATCATTGTCAGTAAAGTGGGGTCTCTATAACGGTCGATTCGGCGGGGCAGCAGCGACAATGTGACCTTTTCACAACGTGGCGAGTTGGCGAGGGGGGGGCGGGCAGTGATCGAGCTCGAAGGTGGGATGAGGTACGAAAAATTGGTGGCGACCGTGTCCGTCCACATCATCATTCACAATGAATGGAACGCCACTCCCACCCCCACGTTTGCTGCCCCCACCAGCGCCACCCTTGTGCTACACAGCCACCACTGGACATCGGTCAAATCCGGCGGCCATTCACCTTGTCCAAAATCTTGTAGAGCACTTTCGACTGCTCCAACGACAGCAGTCGACGACTCCTACCGTTGCTCGTCGCCGCCAAAGAGATGGCAGCGTTGGGCGTCGTCGGCGGATGATGCTTCCGCTGCTCGCTGGAGGGCGCGTCGCTCTCCCAGGCGTCTTCGTCGTCACACAGCAGCATGTCTTCGTCGCTGAGCGAAAAGTCTTCGTCCTGCTGCCGCCCCGCCGATGGGGCGGGTGGGAGGGAGGTCGGCAGTCTCGATGGCGAAGATCGTTGCGGCTGGTGGTGATAGGGATGGTGTCGAGGAGGCGAGCGACGCTGTTGAGGTGGCGGTGGAGAGGCGTGTCGGATAGGAGGCAAACGAAGGAAAGCTGGATTGTTCGCCATCCTGACTGCTGATTGCGTCGATGCTTGAGCTAGGATCATTTGACGATCTTGCGTGTGAGTGGTGGAGAGAAACGAGAAACGATGTGGGGAGGTTGGTCTGACTTTGCTCCAATACAGAGCGCTCTATATATCTCTCTATCGAAAGAGCGTACACCGGTACAAAGGAAGCCTTTCCTACTCCGCCTTTCCTCCTCCCAACCTTCCCGAAATGAGAAAGCGATTCACAGCGCGCGGCCTGACCTCTTCGTTATGCCTCTCCCCCACTCTTCGGGCGCAACAACGCTCTTTTGTCTCCAAAGACCGAGTATGAACAAGCGTAGTGCGAGCGCGGGGTCCGAGCCCTCTACCACTCAACGCCCTTTTGCCTTTGCCTCTGTCGAGTGCTGCGGGGGGGAAGGATCAATATGCAATAGGAGCAGCGTGTGAAAATTTTGTTCGTCTAGGTTCCCAAGGCAAGGGCAATGCAATGCAGTGATCTTTTCGGGGCGATGTCGAGCGATCCGAGCGCTGCCCACTGCTGCTGCTGCTGCTGCTGTCGAATTCACTGTGATTGCTTTTCAATAAATGCGTCGAGAGGCGAGGCGAGGCGATCCAAGCGTCTTGATATTCGAGGGTTGTTGGGCTTTTATGCGGGTTCGAGAGCACCGTGCGCTCAACTTATGCAACAACGGGCCGAGATCGCTCGATGTTTGGTGATCAGATGATGACGAGTGTGATGAGAGAGGGGGAGGAATCGAGGAAGGCTGATGAATGAAGAGAAGGTAGGAGTGAGCAGAGGAGGAGGCGTTCCGTTTTACTTTTACGACTTTCTCAATGTTCCGTCCCCTTTCATTTTGTATCTTTTCGGAGGGGCCCCCTTTTGGCTCTCTCTCTCTCTCTTGCCCGCTCCTCCAAGACGGAAGCCGAATATGAAATAACCCAGCCACACTGCACAGCGCTGAGGCTGGCAGCGATAAGCGCAGCAACAGCCGTCTTTTGCACTCCAAATGAAGTCTTGGTCTGCTCAAAAGAAAAAAAAAAGGCTTGAGTGTCGAGGAAGATGAAATGAAGTCCTCAAAAGAAGTCCTTTTTGCGCTGCACGCGCGTGTCGCGGGAAAAGGAAAGTGGTATATGAAACGTCGTCATGGCTGCCGTATCTTCTGGGTGTAGGACCTACATGGACCGGTATGAGGTTGACCGGTCGGTGTGACGCCCGCCTCCCGTTCACACCTCTGGACCGGAAGCAACAGTGAGACATTTTCGTGTCTAACAAACTGGTTTGCACACCTGTCAAAGGGACCGACCAGTCGGTGTTTCATGCGATCGTCGACGCGGCAATCTAGGCTGCGTTCCCATTGTTCTTTTTTTTAGCGAAATTTCTTGCAGTTCGACCGGATCTGGTCTCCTAACTACCGCTGCTCACTGCTACAGCTTCACACTGGCTGCCTCTATTGTCTTCAGAAGTTTTTCCCCTTTCTCCGATTTGCCCCTCCGTGTGCGTGCGTGCGATGAGACGACAATTCACATGGAGGATGCATGCATTGAATAAGCGCTCTTCCGATTTTGACGAGGGTTATGAAACGTGATCAGCAAATTGACACATTTCTTTTTTTTTGGTGACGAAGCACGGATCGTCAAACGACCACAACGAAACCCACACAAAAGAGAGAGAGCGGGGGAAAAGAGTCGAGACAAAAAAGAAAGGATGCAGCTTTGGAGAGGAGGAGGACGAGGGTTGACGGACATGCGAGCTTCCGGATGTGGTGGTCGCGAGGGTTGCGGTGGAGGGGCACGAGTGGTTCCATTCGCCGGGATGAGCTTTTCGTCCGGTGCCAGCAAAGCGAGTCGCTCAAGCGTAGAGTTTCCAGATAGTAAGGCCAAGCATAACTCTGAGCCCGAGTCTCTATCCAATCTCGGTGCATCGTATACTTTGAGCTGAAACAGAATGGGTTACTTTCTCTTACCGCTCCTTTTTTGATCTCAGATCCGGCCCTCTCTGCAGGTCGAACCAGAAGAAAAGAAGTGGTGCAGCTTCATCAACGTCCGGATCGAGTCTCGCCATGCATACCGTAAGCACAAGTGTTGCCGTCTTCACTGTCCAATGGTGTGGGACGGCCTGCGCATCGTGTGTCTTCCCTCTAAACTCCGATGTTTCCACCGGGCAAAATGAAACCTTCCCTCACACACACAACACACACTGCAAGCCACACTTCTTTTCACTGTTGTTTTCGAGAGAGGCAAGAGGAAGATGACAACGTTTCATATCCGCTATTTCTTTTGTTGATGAAGAATTCCACAGAGAGAGGCGAAGAAACGGTGTGACGGGAACCGATCGCTGTTCTCCTTTCACACACTTGGCTCCATTGCTTCTATCTGAGCCGCGAACGCTCGGCATCCATCTTCCTCTCCATCACACACACACACACGGCGCACTTCTGTTTTCGTCTCTCGCACACAATACAGGGAGCACAATTTTTTTTCCTCCCCCGAGTGCACAAAGGGACATCTGCAATTTTCGAGATTCATGCATACGTGCATGCATGCTTATGCTTTTATGAATACCCTTTGTGCGGAAAAGGAAGCGCTTTCTTCTTTGATTGTGAAACACCTGCTTTTGACAAGAGAGACATGTGCGAATTGCGAATGAATGTTACGGACCGTATGGACAGAAAAAAGTGACTGTGCGAGAGAGAGAGACGCAGACCCTGAATGAATGTATATGGACAGAAGTGCGAGATGATTGGAGCGATATTGTGTGCGAGAGAGAGTCGGAAATGCAGGATGCAGATGCGAAGCGAGAGAGAGAGAGATGCGAGGGATATGGATACATATGCGGGTTAGGATGAGGATGAAGAGGAGAGGGGAGTCATTCGGAGCTGAGATGACCAAGGGGTGGTGGTGTTGGATGAAGACGACGATGACGACGACGACGAAGGAGGGAGAGGCTGGATGGCGTCGACGTCGTCATTGTCGTTTTGCTGCGGTTTCTTCAGGTCCAAGCGTCTCACCGAGACTGCTGGGGTGGAAGGATACGTGGGAGGGTTGGAGTACGGGCTTGCTGTTTCGCCTTGCTGCCTTTCGTCTTCCCGCTGCTGCTGTTGGCGGTGTTCGAGGTGCGAAAGCTCGACGTGCTGTCCCTTTTCGACATCTCCGTGACCGTGCGCCTCACCGTCACCACCCAACTCGACCCGATGATACATCGTATCGATCACCCTATCCTCATCCTTGCCCTCCGTCATGATGCCACCCCTCACCACCGCCCTAGCATGCATCACCGCCACCCCGACAAACACCACCATCAGCCAAACCACCATCCCCTTCGCCACGCCCTTCACCGCCTCGCTCGCCAGCGCCGCACCGATCTCGTTGGTCGCCATCGCGAAACCCGTGATCGGGAAGACGCACGCCCACCAAGCCAAGATGAACTCCATCTCGCTGCGCAACCTCGCATCCAGAGCGACGTTGATGAGCGAGCAGACGGTGAGCAGGTAGAACCACGCCGATATGAACCAGAGGAAGAGCGAGGCGGCGAGGGCGATGACTTGGAGCGTCTCGTAGGTGCTCGGTGGGAGCGGGAGGGGTGTGGAGAGGGCGGGTAGGATGCGTTGCATCTCGGAGGAGAGACCCATGAGGCAGATGATGGTGAAGGCGGGCGGGCCGCAGTTCATGAACAGGCCTGGTCGGGCGCGAGGAGGGGGGAAGCTGACGGTCATGAGTCGGAGGAGGAGGACGCTGTACATCATGCAGGATAGGGTGAAGCCTAGACCTTGACATGTGAGACCGCCTACCAAAATAGCAAAGCGATGCAACGATCAGTAAAGCGCTTTTCAACGAAGACGTGGACAAGCAAGGAGGAGAGGACTTACAGATAGCGATGACAAATGCGCTCGCTTCACCCTGCGTCGGCAGCACGGCGCTCGCTACGCTGCCGCACAACATCAGCGGGAAGATCGGCAGCACCCAAGCCGGGTTCATATGGTGCAAGCTCTGCTCTGCCCTCGCGAACAGGCTCGTGTAGCATACCAAGCTAATCAACAGACTCGCTACAAAGTAGACCCAGAACGCCGTCCTCAGTACGATCTCCCAACCCTTACCCGCATTCCCCACGACGCTCGCAAACCCATTGATCACCGTCGCACCCGCCAGCAACGCTGTTGGGATGAAGCAGCACTCGATCGGGTGCGATAGCGTCCAGCGCAGGGTTGCAGGGGTGAAGTTGAAACGGACGAATTGGAGGGTGATGAGGATGAGTAGGTAGAGGATATTGAGGAGGAAGAGGCCGATGCCGATGTAGTAGAGGGGTGTAGAGTCGATGATGCGGGCAAGGAGGAGGTTGGCGATGCCGCCGAGGGACATGGATGAGGTGAACCATGCGAAGGTTAGGTGTTCGAGGCGGGCGAGGATGGGGTGGAGTGGTGGTGTGCCGTCTGTTGTTGGTGACGATGTTGGTGATGGCGGCATTGTGAATGTATAGACAAAGCAGAGATGGTCGGTAGGTGGTAGAGAAGAGGGGGATGTTGCGAGGCAATGTGTAGGAAAGAGGAGGAACGGATCATATATATCTACGAGCTCCCAACACACTTCTCTGTGGTTGCTCAGCGCGGTCTATCTCCGGGCTGACAGGGGCTGGGAGTGCGCAATTTCCAGATATGAAGTTTCCCACACTCTCTCAGCCTCGAGCCGCCACCTTTTCTCATCTTGACCCAAGCCTCACACGCAAGATTGGCAAAGCACGTAACCTCTTTATCAATCACATCCCCATTGTCTCACTCGTTGAGCTGTCAAGACCCGCGGCGTCAGGAGTACGAACGGTCAAAGCGAGTGTGGTTCCATGCATGCGCTGCACTAGCAGGGAAGGAATGGAGGGTTTGTGTGCCAAGACGGCAGAAGTGGGTTCCAGAACGGCGCTAGTAGACAGCAGCTACGCACATCCACCGGTTCTTGGCGTCCGCTGCATCCGCCCCGCCGCCGCTCACATCACATCACATCACATCGCAATTCACATGAAAAACTCACCACTACCACCCTTGCTCATTTCCCTCAGCTTGTCAACACTCATACTATCGAGCTTTCGATCATCGAACTTTACCCACGCCATACTCGACAATGGCGAGGCTATCTTGTTGAGAGACAATCGTGAGAAGAAAACGAAGTTAGGATAAAATGAAGTTTTTCTTTTAGCTCGCAAAGAAGTGTCTCTGTCTCTCTCTTAGATCGTGTCACACGGTGGCGAGGAAAAGGGCGGTAGCGGCAGAAATTTTGGACTCGCCAAGACAGCGTAGCGATCAAGCGCATACCAAGGATACTATATTGAACTTTAACCCACACACACCGTTGAGACCCAAGCTACGTTGTACATATTACCCACGCTAAACTTTGTCTCCTAGCTTTGCTTGCTACCAGCTTCGTCTTCGCAATCACATCGCTCTGCAATCTCCGACGTGTTCACTTTTGGCCAATCACAAACAACGTCAAAGTGGAGAGACAATTGCGTGGAATGGCGATAGCATTATCTTCGAACGTGCGTCACACTCAGCAACCGAAGGAGTAAGCGATCCAAGCAACACATTTTTGCCGACGGCATGAAAATCTTCCGCGACCTCAAGTCGAAGAGGCTCTAGAACCGTGTGTGTTTTTACGTACCTTGCCTCTCCGTGCATTGGAAGGATAAGCTGTCAAAAAGTCGCCGAAAAGGGGCAGAAACACAGCCCACTGGAAGGACGATTTTCTTGGCATTCTTCTTTTCTCGGACGCTGTGTCTGCCAAGATAGCGCTAAAAAACCTTGTCTCTCCTTCTTCTCTGATAACGACAGAATTCGCCGACGCTCTGTGAGCTGAGACGCCCGCTGCTGTTCTTGACGGGCAGGCCAACCTCGCTTAGGCCGAAAAGAAAAATTTCCCGTTATTTGCGATATGCGAAAATCTTAAATTCTCCGGGCGAAAAGGAAGCCCTCTCAATCAGATTAGCAGCGGTTTCCGCATGAAAGCAAAGAGGCGGAAAAGTACGCCATCGCCAAGACTGAGCTAGCTAGCCTCAGTGGCAAAGGTGACACACCGTCCTCCGCCCGCCGCCCTTGCACAGGTACACAGCGGGGACGATGTCGCTAGTGCGCGTGTGTGTGTGGCGGATAAGGATTCCGATCGCTTGGCAGGCTAAGGTACGTAACGGGCACCGGCGAAATTTGAGAAACCCGAGCACTTGGAAGCGGTCTAACAACAGCGACAAAGCGAAAGGCAAGGAGCAGATCTAACATTGTGAAAGTTTCGAAAAACATTTCGGTGGGCGACATCGATAAAAACAAAAAACAGCGTTTCGCAGCGGCATGAAGCCCAAAAGTTGCATGTTGCCTTGGCTCCATCCCGGCTCTCGTATGCGATCATGGTGGTCTCTCGTGGCATCAATAACGATCAGGAAGTGCTTTGTACAGGTCTATCAGATGGGACGTTGCGCTGACGACCGCTTTGAAAGAGATGCTGAGAAGAATGGATCTCAAGTCCAATCGAGAGCCACCTTATTGTTCAGCACGGCAGTGTGAGTCGCATGCCAAAAAGAGCTGCTTTCTTTCGTCCCTGCTCCCAAAAAACACAAGCGCAGGCGGATATGCAAGCGCGAGGCGAAAAAAGTGTTGATCTCGGCCTCCCTCAACGCGATACGCAGCGAACAGAAATCATACGACCCCTAGACCAGATCGGGCCGGCTTCGACGCGCTCTTGTGTTGAGCGAATCGAGTCATGGAGGAAACCAAAGATCGGGCCCAAAATGTTTCCCACCCTCGTGGCGTGGGGGGAAAAAGGCAAAGGCGAGAACGGAGAGATCCACGCAGGGCAGCAAAGCGGTTGTCGGAAAGACACGCGTTTGGGGGGGTTGGAAAATTCACCCAAAAAGAGCCGAGTTGGGAGAGCGCGCATACACGCAGCCAAGGCCAAGTTCTTCTTGCTATCCGTGCGCGAACGGGGGAAACCCTTGCTCTCTCTCCCTTCAGGAATACGGATTCGAATTGCTTCCTTCTTGATCAGCAACTACTACCACTACCATCACCATCCTCCTAATCCTAGAACGAGAGTAGCTCTTCAACAGGCTACGCGCATCATCCTCTTCGTCTACCTTTCACCCCTTCTTCCGGCACGCGAGCAACGAAACCTCCTTCCTTCCCGTAGACTCTCGATCCAGAGGGAAATTTAGCAAAGATGGCGCCGCAACAAAAAGGGTTCTCATGGTCCAACATTGCCGTTGGTTCCATCATGAACATTTGCGAGGTGCGTTATTGTCCCCCCTTTTTTACCCCTTCACTCCGCTTGTATGCTAACTTTCGTTTCCCCTTTCGCTCTGTTGTTGCAGGTTACGACGCTCGGCCAACCGCTCGAAGTGATCAAGACGCAGATGGCCTCGAACCGACAGCAGACCATGATGCAGGCGCTCAAGACGGTTTCGTCGCGTGGCGGCGTTCTGGGTTTCTACCAAGGTCTCATTCCCTGGGCGTGGATCGAAGCGTCGACCAAGGGAGCGGTGCTGCTGTTCACCGCTGCGGAGGTGGAGAAGGTTGCCAAGGGGGCTGGGTTCAGCTCGGGTTCGGCAGGGTTGTTGGGCGGTATGACGGGCGGCATCGCGCAGGCGTACGCCACCATGGGCTTCTGCACCTGCATGAAGACGGCCGAGATCACGCGCCACAAGCAGGCCGAAGCGGGCATCAAGCCGCCCTCGACCTGGGCGGTCTTCGCCGACATCTACCGACGTGAAGGCTTGAAGGGCATCAACAAGGGCGTCAACGCCGTCGCCGTCCGACAGTGCACAAACTGGGGCTCGAGGATGGGCTTCGCCCGTCTCGCCGAATCGCCCATCCGCTCGCTCTCCGGCAAGAAGGAGAGCGACAAGCTCAACGCAGTCGAACGCATCGCGTGCAGCTCCATCGGCGGCGCCCTAGCCACATGGAACCAGCCCATCGAGGTCATCCGCGTCGAAATGCAGAGCATGGCCAAGGCCGCCCCCGGCAGCAACAGGCCAGAGAAGCTCACCATCGGCAACACCTTCGCCTACATCTACAAGGAGAACGGCCTCAAGGGGCTCTACCGAGGCGTCACACCGAGGATCTTTTTGGGCGTCTGGCAGACCATCTGCATGGTCAGCTTTGCGGATTACGTGCGCGAGTTCATCGGGTCCAAGTAAGGCGAGGAGCAGGACGTGGTGTTGCTCTTCCGTGCAAAAAGGGGTGCATGTATTCTGGTTCCGGTCAAAAAAGTTATTCATGGTCTTGAGAAGAACCAAGAGCTTGTGCGATGTGACATGTTGCAAAGCGCTGCGATGAGAAAGGTGGGCGTGTGTGCTCATGATACAGTCTTCGAAGAGCAGAGTTCCAAATGTTCAAAAAGGCATTCCACACCAAAGCGACTAGTATACAAACCACTCACCACCTCGCCCCTACACCCACCTCGCCCCTCCCCTCGCTCCTCAAAATCTCCTCGGCCACCAACCTCGCGCTGACCACACACCCTTCCAACAACGGAATCCCGACCGCCCAGCTTCCGCACACCCAAACCCCCGCTCCTCCTCCTCTCTGCTGCTGCTGCAGCTCTCCCAAGCTCAAACACCTCCCACCAGCCGTCCTCACCTTTCCTCCTGCTCCTGCTCCCGCTGCCGATGAAGCAGAAATCCCGAACAACCGCTGCCTAGCCAAGTGAGCAGGAACGTCAATGACCGCTCTTTCGAACGTCGAATGCGACAACACCGTGCCAGGGCGTGGGTTGAGTGACGAATGTGGGTTCGTAGTCTGCATCACCAACAAGTTGGCTGAGGGTGGGAGCGTGAGAACATGAGTCGCCATCGTAGACGCACTTTTCCCCGGCACCCCTTTCACTTTGGTGGGGATCGAAACCAGCGTATCATTCGACGCGCTTCCATCCACCTCACCTTCATCGATCCATTCCGAATCACTACCTCTTCGCTTCCCCTCCCAGCCCTTGGCTCCAACTCGCTGCGTGGGGGAAACGAGATTCAAATCCCTCCAATCCGCCCTATCTCTCGGCAGCAATCCACGATCGGTATGATTCACCACCACACTCCTTTCGTACTTGAACTGCGCCAAGACGTCCATCACTTTCCCCAACCTCTGCTGCTCCTCCTCCGCCGTCGCCGCTAGACTATCGACATACTGCTCGAGAAAGTGGGCGGTCTGATTCGCCTGGGTAGCGAAAATGACGTGGTCAAAAGGCCCATGCTGCTGAAGCTCGTCTTGGTCGTTGCAAAAAGTGCGGTCGGTTGACGTCGAAGAAGGCGCTCTTGACATGCTCGGCGTTTCTTGCTGCGGCGATGCCTCAGGACGATGATGTACGACATGGATCCAGGCTCTGCCGTCCTTGGAGTGGACGTGACGTACTTCTGCGTTGGTCCATACTTTGCTTCTGTTACTGCTGCCGGATGACTGTGGCGCTTCGGGGACTGGTTTTTCAATGTGCTTGAGGAGAGAAGCGACGACAGTCCGCACACCATCCTTGACGACGAAATGATCCTTTCCCAGCGTCAATGCAACATAGTCGAGCACTTCGGAGGCTGGAGAGGCCCAGACCGAATCGAGCGACGACGTCATGACAGCACTGAAGAGCGGCGTCAACGTTTGCTGTGCGAATCCTTCGTCCAGGCAGACCAGCTTGCGCAACGCATATTCCACCGTCCACTCCATGAATCGCCCGGGTCGAGTATACAATCCAGTCGGGGAACCGTTGGGTGCTGGAGACCGAGCGGGGAACGGCTCGCGAACGAGGTCGATGAGGGTATATGTTCGCAGAGGATGCGTCGGATCACAAGTGTGGCCGAGGTGATGGTGCCAAAGTGCAATCACAAGCAGCTGCAGGTAGCCTAGGATGAGCATCACAAGCGACCCAAAGTACGCTCGGATAGCAGTAATCTGGTTGAGGATGTCGGAAACTCTGGCTGGGCTGGAGAGACGTGGACGTCTGAGGGCGGCAGGGAGGCTGACTCCACGAAAGCCGTTGGCGCCGTTGTAGAGGATGTCGGGCGAGGGAGCTGACACGGTATGCGGTGCTTTGATGTCCAGAGACGAGTCTATGGGAGCTGCCTTGAGTGGCGATTGCCAGGCTTCCGAAGACGGAGATGAGGTCGCGGTGTCAGACGGCGAGACGAGAGCAGACAATGGAGCGGCTCGCGAAGTTGACAGCGAGGCGAAAGAGTAAGTGAAGTTGGTCTCTTTGATCCTGATACCGAGATGGCGATAGAGAGCGAGAAGTTGCGGATAGTAGCCTCCGGTAAAGGCTCGCATGGGAACGTCGATGCGCATCGAGCTTTGCGCCTGCTTTGGATCAGCATCATTGGCGGATGGCTGTGTCTGCAGCTTGAGGCGCTTTGGAGAACGTGGCCGTAATGCGTCGTTGTCATAAGGCGAGGTTGTCTGCGACGATGCGGGGATGGTGGATGTCGGCGCTATTGGCAAGGGTACCGAGATGCTGGCGCTGTCCATTCCGAGCGTAGCAGCACGCTCAAAGATCTCGACGGTGATCCTGACATTGTCGAAAGAATCGGTAGCAGGAGCGGTAAGGAGATAGGTGGCGACGAGACCCGTCAGACCGGAGCCTACGATGGCGACGCGCACCTCTCTAGGAGGAGAATCGGGGGAAGGTGTCGTCATGTCGAGGTGAGGGGAACAAGAGGGGAAGCGTCCACTATGAACGGAGCGACGGAATGGAAGCTGGGGCTATTGACCGCATATCGCGCGTTACTATCGTGGTGCGTGGTCCTAGTCGGCTTTGAAGGGGAGGAAGAGGCAACAGTGATCGATGCAGGAGGAGTTGAAGGAACGACGGCGGATGGCGGCGACAGTTTCAGTCTCAGTGGAGGATCGGCAAAGTTGCGAAACGGCTAAATCTGTGGCGGGAACATCTTTTCGAGAAAGCACACTCTTTTCGGCCATCCCATCCCTCGACGCTTTGACCTCGTTTACAGTCATTCGGTCACTGTCATCATCGACGGCTGATCCGGATCGTGTTGTCACCCTCTTTTCAACAGTCACATTCGCACGTTCTCAAAAGAAGCTTTCAATGCTATTCTGATTGTGATCGTTGACAAACCGGTGTCGGCCCGACCGAAAATGAAAAATGTATCAAAACTTTAATGCGCAACACACCGCGCTGCAGCCTCAGATTCACATTTGTCTTGAACCCTTGCAAAAGCAGAGAGAGCGCGAGAGCGGGAGCGGGACGGAAGGGTCACCGCCGTCGAAGCAACCAAGAGGGAAGAGCGAGACGCGTTCCTCTGCCCTCCCTCTGGCCCGACGCCTGCTGATTCAGGGTCCAGTTGAAGAGAGCCTCGCCCCGATCTGTCAATAGATTTCTTCTTGTTTCAGACCGCGAGATGAAAAAAAGGGTTCAAGGAGAGAGAGAGAGAGAGAGAGGGTTGTGCGTTGCCGCGTTGTCGGGCGACTCCTGTCAACTCACTTTGCTCGACTGCGCAATCGGCACTTTCCGCACTTTCTCACCACCACCAACTGTGACTGTCGCGCACATAACTAGTCAGCACATCTTGCCAGCTCGCGATCTCCGACTCGAAGCTGACTTGGACGCATCGGAAGCAGCTGCGAAATATGGCCGACTCTTCCTCGACATGGCGAAGTGGCGCTCCCTCTTCCTCAACGGCCACTCCGAATAACAACAGTACTGGAACAAGTTGGGGACGCGGCAACAGCACCGCCTCGTCACAAGCCACCAAAAAGAAAGGAGCTCCACCTCGCTCTAGAGGCGGTAAAGCAGCAGGAGCAGGAGCAGCTCCCAACAAAACAGCGCCAGCAAAAGACGCAAACTCAGCCACCTCATCCTCGGTAGCTTCCACCTCGACCACCTCCAACTTCAAATCAGGTGCTCCCGCCAAGCCCACAAAGTTCCTTCCAACACAACCGCTTCCTTACCACTCTCTCCAAAACATCAAGGACTACTACCATGGCCTCCTCGATAGCGGTCTCGTCAAAAAAGCTTGGCTCGACAATCCAAAGAATCCAATCCAGAACTATGTTCTTCATCGCACCGGTACCTACCCCGTCTACACGGTCGAAGAGGGTCAGGTCGAAGGCCGCAGGGATACCAACTTTCGATGCACCCTTCATTTCGATCCCGAGTACGACTGGCACGTCTACGGTGATGCAAAGACAGCGAAAGATGCCGAACGAGTTGCTGCTCTCCACGCTGTTCTCTTCCTCCAGAACAGCGGTGACATCTTGACAAAGACACCCACCGCCTCTGCACCCGCTCCCCTCGTCCCTCAGCAGCAGGGTCCCGTCGCAAAACTCAGCGATGGCTCCGAACTCACCGTACAGCGCGCTCGCGAATTCATCGACTTTTACTGCAAACGCTTCAACTTGGGCAAACCCGACATCCGCCAGACAGCAGGAAAGCAAGGCAAACCCAAACGTGGTGCCGCCAAATCCTCGTCCTCATCCACTCAGCCCAGCGCTTCAATGTACATCGCCGGCAACGAGATGGGCGCGGCGGTAGGAAAGAACAAGAAGCAGGCCGTTGCAAACTGCTATCTCGAGTCTGTCTCGTACATCGAGTCCACCGACCCTTCGCTCTGGAAGACTTTTTCGCTTCTTCACAAACCCGGCATGTCCATCAACAAGGCCCCTCACGTCACCTTCAGCATGAGCGACGAGCTCGACGATTCAGTACAAAACATTTACGATACCATGATCCGCAGCAAGATCTACGCCAAGCGGCCACGAACCATCGGCGTCGCCACTGCAGGCGAGGATCCCAACGCTGCTTCCAACGATGCCAACGACCAGCTCGCAAAACAGCGTCAGCTGCGTCAACAGCGTGCACGTCGCTTCAACCAGCAGTTCGGTGCTACCGAAGACTCGCTTCAACGCAAGAGCGAGCAACTCGAACTCTCACTCGCCAATTACTACTCAGACGACGCCATGGCCAACATGCGCAACCAGCGTCTCAGCCTGCCCGTTTCGCAAAAGCAGTCCGACGTCCTCGTCAAGGTCGAGCTCAACCAGGTCACCATCTGCATGGCCGCCACTGGTTCGGGTAAGACCACGCAGATCCCTCAGATCCTCTTCGACGACTACATCCTCCAAGGTAAAGGTGCCAAGTGCAACATCGTCTGCACCCAGCCCAGACGTATTGCCGCTATCAGTGTCGCAGAACGTGTCGCCAAGGAGAGAGGCGAGAAGCTCGGCCAGACCGTCGGTTACCAGGTGCGTTTCGAGGCAAAACCACCCCAGCCCAACGGTTCCATCACTTTCTGCACTACGGGTGTCTTCTTGCGACGTCTACAATCTGCACTTGGCGATGCAGAGTCGTCCAACACTTTCCTCGATTCAATCACTCACGTCGTCATCGACGAGGTGCACGAACGAGATGTAGAGACGGATTTGCTCCTCGTCGTCATCAAGCGTCTCTTGGCCGAGCGTCGCAGGTTGGGCAAGAAGGAGATCAAGGTGGTGCTCATGAGTGCCACCATCAACCCCACCCTCTTCCAATCTTACTTTGCCGATCCATCCGGTAACCCTGCTCCGGTCGTCGAGATTCCAGGTCGAAGCTATCCTGTCGAAAAGCATTACCTGGAGGAGACGGTGCGCAACCTCGAGGGGCTGCGCCTGACCCCGCAGATGGGAGGATGGGTTTGGGGAGAGAAGAACGTGCGAGACTATATCGAGCGCGAGATCTACCAGCGAGGTGGATCTGCATCTCGCAACAACAACAGCGGCAGCAGCGGCAGCAGCGGAGGAAGAGGTGGACCAAGCGGCGGATACGGCAACGGCGCGATGGCAGCGAACAACGGCGCCAAGGAGCTCGTCGATCCCATGGCTGACCAGGTCGATGACCTCGAGATCCCCTACCCGCTCGTTGCCCTCATCATCGCCTACGTGCTGTCCATCTCGGACGACGGCCACGTGCTCGTCTTCTTGCCCGGTTGGGACGAGATCAAGGCGGTCAACCTGCTGCTCACCGATACGCAGTACCACCCGCTGCTCCACACCGACTTCAACGATCGCGACCAGTACGAGATCCACATCCTCCACTCGACCGTCCCCGTCCAGGACCAGCAGGCCGTCTTTGAGCCTGTTCGTCGCAAGGGCATCCGACGTATCATCTTGGCCACCAACATCGCCGAGACCTCGATTACCATTCCTGACGTCGTCTACGTCGTCGACACGGGTCGCGTCAAGGAGAAGCGTTTCGATCCCGAACGTCACCTTTCGAGCTTGGTTTCAGCCTGGGTCGGCACCTCGAATCTCAACCAGCGTGCTGGTCGTGCCGGTCGTCACCGTCCTGGTGAATACTTTGGTGTGCTCAGCAAAGCGCGCTACGACCGTCTCAAGGTCAATCAGACTGTCGAAATGAAGCGAACCGACCTCAGCAACGTCGTCATGCACATCAAGGCGCTCGATATCCCCGGAATGGAAGTGGAGGACGTGCTCGCATCCGCGATCGAGCCTCCCGCACCCGAGCGTGTGCTGGCGGCGATGGAGAAGCTCAAGATGGTCGGCGCGCTGGATATGTACAAAAACCTCACGTCTTTAGGTCGTGTGCTGTTGCAGTTGCCTGTCGATGCGCCGATGGGCAAGATGTGCCTGTACGGCGCCTTCTTCCGCTGTCTCGATCCTGTACTCTCGCTCGCTGCCATCTTGACCAGCAGAGATCCCTTCATGGCACCGATGCACCTGCGCGAAGAGGCCGAGATGGTCAAGGATCGATGGTGTCCGCCCGACTTTCGATCGGATGCGCTGTGTATCCTGCGAGCGTACACGAGGTGGTGGGAGCTGCAGTCGCGTGGCGACTTTGTGGCTGCTAACCGCTTCTGCCAGGAGAACTTCCTGAGCAAGCTGACGCTTTTGCAGATCCAGCAGGTGAAAGAGCATCTGTTCCAGTCGATGGAGAAGGCCGATATCATTTCGGTGATTCAGAGCTCGTCGCCGGGGGCCAATGGCAGTGGGAACACGTACTCGCGCTACAGACGACCGCGCGAGACCGATGCAGAGTTCAACACCAACTCCGAGGTCACGTCGTTGCTGGCGGCTTTGGTGGCGGTGTCTGCTCCGCCCAACTTTGCGATCCGAAGTGGCAAAGCGAGCTACAGGACGTCGCAGGACAAGTCGTGCCTGATGCATCCCTCTTCGATCTGCCACACCAAGTTCACCAAGCACAAGCCGTGGGATGCAGCCAACATGGGCGAGAAGGAGATCTTTGCGTTCAGCGAAAAGATCCGCAACGCGTCCGGCAGCGCGGGTAACAACGCCTCCACCATGCTTCGCGGGTGTACGCGGCTCGATCCGCTGACGTTTATGCTCTTCGGCGCTACGGAGGTGCGGGTGTTGGGCGAAGGTGTCGAGTGCGACTTTTGGCTGCCGATCACGGGCAACATCGAGTCGCTGGACAACTTGGAGAAGCTGCGGTCGATCATGGATGTCATCATGCTGCGGGTGTTTGAGGGGATCGGGAAGGCGAGGCAGGGTGGATCTCGGCAGAGGAGGGTGAGGACGGACGAAGACGAAGATGAGGGCGGGGAGGACGACGACGAAGACGATGAAGGGTGGGGGGATCGTACGGATCTTTCGCTTTCGGCGCAGGAGATCGGAGAGTTCGAGTACATGAGTCAAGGCATCGTACACATCCTCGATGGGTATGCGCAGGAACGGGGCTGGGGATCGAGCAGCCGCGCGTCGACGCGTCCCGCCAGCCCGGCATCGTTCGGCATGGGCGGTCTCAGCCTGCAAGAGCCCGTTCGGGCCGCAGCGCCGAGCGCGAGCAGCGTCTATGCGGCGGGCAGCAGTCGGGGCGGATCGTCGACCAATCTGGCTGCGAGTGCGCCGATGAGTGCGCCGACGAGCAACGGGGGTAGTCGATGGACGAGCCGGTCGCACACGCCGGATTTGCAGAGTGGGACGGCGGCTAGTACGACGACGAGTGGTACGAGTGTGACGAATGCCAGTGGTGCAGCGAAGGCGAGTTTCGGGGCAGCTGGAGGAGGGGAGGGCGCTATGGGAGCTGAAGCGGGCAAGAACGGCCGGGGCGCAAGAGGCAACTGGAGGGCACGCGGGGGCGCGGGTCGTGGTGGTCGCGGGGCCGGTGGGCGAGGAGGTGGCAATGCTGGTAGGAACAGTAGCCGTCCAGCAGGAGGGGCTGGGCAGCAGTGATGCCCCGCGCTTGCGCTTGCGTCGGTCTTGATGAGCTTGTGCAATGTAGTGTTCATCTTGATCGACCTTATTCTTTTCCTCATCTTCAGCTCTTCAGTGTGTGTTTGTGGATGGCGGTCAGAGTGGCGTATCATCCAATGGTCGGGAAGTTCAAGCGACGACCGACGTGCTGCGCAAGTGGTTCGTCCATGGTTTGTACACTCGCGATTTCGAATTCATGTGTGTATTCGATCGCACACAATTCAGAGGGGTGCCGGGAAAACAGATACTCCATTGCAGATACGTTCTGAGATCAAGACGGAATCAGGAGGCTATCCATCGCCGCCCAGTAGCCTTGCATCTTCCACCTCCAGCTGAGCATCCAGCGGCTCAGCTTCATATCTACCGAGCTTTCCTCCTCGCCTCCTCTCCACCAGAATTTCTCGTGGACCGCGTAGGCGCCTTTCACCACGTCGTTGTAGACGGCTCTGTGTACGGACCATTTGGGGTCGAGCATGCTCCAGGGCATGTTTCCTGCTTGGCGAAAGATGTAGTTCATGAAGTTCTGTTCGGGGTAGATGGGGTCGAATTTGCCGGGGACGGCGAGGACGGACTGCATGTAGTCGAACATGGCGAGGTCGGGTTTGAGGACGAAGAAGCCGGCGTTGGGGTAGTTGGCGCGGAACTGGCCGGGTTTGAGCGGGAAATCGTGGCCGCCTTCGACTTCGGGGATGGGTGCCCAGAGGTAAGAAGACGGAAGCGTCCCTTCGTCGGCCAAAACGGCGCTGGGGTTGGAGAGAGTGGTGCGAACGGTGAGCTGCGGCTCGTCGAACAGCGCGTCGAGAGGCTTGTTGAGGATCATGTCGTTATCGATGAATAGCACCCTTTCGAACTGCGTCCACTTCCAGATCAGCAGCTTGGACCAGACGTCCTGGAACCGCGCCTGGTTGACGCTGTGGTACGCGTCGACGACGAGCGGCTCGGTGATGGGGAAGACCGTGGCTCCGTCCTGCTTCAACCGGTCGATCTTGGCCTGGCTGACCGAAGGCGTCACCATGACGATGAACGGCGCTCCGAGCCGGTTGCGCGTCGCCGGATCGTGCAGCAGCTGGTAGCAGAGCAGGCGGGTGGCGACAAAGTAGTTGTCGTCGTTGATATCCTTCTCGTGCGCCGCCTTGTCCGGGTGGATCGAGAGCAGCGTGGCGAAGGCGATCTTGTTCGGGTTGCGTGGTTTCGTGTCGAGACTGGACGGGGACGAGGCGAAGAGTCCAACGAGACCAAGCAGGGTTGCGAGAGCCGAGACGACGAGGAGGATCTGTCGCCATCGAATGCGACGACGCGGTGGGGAGAGTTGAGCATACTGGGCTTCGAGCGACTGCGGTTCTTGCTTGTAACGATCGACGCGGTCGTGCTCGTCGACCAGCGCGTACTCTTCCATCTTGGATGCGCTCGTCATGGCGAGAATGGATGGAGGTCGATGTGGTTTGGATGGAAAGGATCGTCCGGATGATCTCAAAGAGACAAGCAAGACACACAACAACAAGAACGAAACAGAAAAAACGCAGTCCACTCCGTGCACTCCGTGGCTCGCTGCCCAACTCCGAGCTCGCAAATCAGGGTCCTTCTTGACAGACAACGACAGCCGGAGAGACAGCTGTCTGACCTTGTCGTTGGCGGACGCATGGCAATTTGTTGCCACGAGGCAGATGCACACAGCGTCCCGAGCTGCAGCAGTCAAAGGATCGACACAACAGGGCCAAGCCACGGGAACACAAGCTTGGTTGCGGAGTTGGAAGGCTCTTTTTTTTCTGAATTTTCAAGGCACTCAGCACGCACTGCATGACAGCAGATTTTTTTTTTTTTTTTTTTTGAAAATTTCCCAAAGCCGAGCAGTTGTCGAACAAGACCGAGCGAGGATTGATCGACAGAGCATCAGGCGTGCATTGAAGGGGGGTTAGGGCTAGACCTCTCTCTTGCCTCTTTGCTTTGAGTTCTGTTCGGACTCGCACGAGCACGATGATCTCTACTGGCTCTCTTGGCCCTGTGTCAGCTGCTTGTCGAAAGATTGAGGCAAGAATTCACCTGACATTGACAACGACCTTTCCCAGCGCGCGACCCGTCATCAGACGCTGGTACGCCTGGGGAGCTTGATCGAACGCAAATTTCGAGTCGATCGGGCACGTCACTGTGCCGCTCTCGACGAACTTTTCGACCACTTCCGGCAGTGCGCCTCGCTCAAACTCTCCGGCGGTCGCTTTCCTCGGCACGCCTCCCAGCCACCAGGGTAGGAAGATGGAGAAAAACCGGCGCAGAAAGTTGACCAGGGACCAGAACGACAGCTCGGGTGAGATGTCCGACGCGCCTATGTTGGCGTACAGGCCGGATAGTTTGAGGTACGCAGGCGAAGAGTGGTAGATGGGGAAATCGCCGACGGTGTCGAGGATGACGTCGAAGTGCTCGTTCGAGTGCTTGGATTTGAGCGTTTGAACGACATTCTGTTCGCGATAGTCGATGACTTCGTCTGCTCCGCGTTCGAGGACGGTCTTCTTCTTCTCTCCAGAGGCGGTGGCGACGACGTACCCTACACCTTGGGCTTTGAGCATCTGCAGCAGTACAAGACCGACAGAGGTGCTGCCACCGCAGACGAGCACTTTGTCGCCAGCGCGAACCTTGCGCACCAACGCCAGCGCTGTCAGCGAGACCAGCGGCAGTCCCGCCGCCTCCTCGAACGCAAGATCAGCAGGAATGGGTACGAGGTGCTTGGCCTGCACCGTGACGTGGGTGGAGAGCGAACCTTGACCGTGTCGTAGAGATGTTTCGACGGGGATCATGCCCATGATGCGTGTTCCTGGTTGGAAGCGCGATTCCTGGTCAGGTGTAAGGCCGGGTCCGGTGCGAAGGACGACGCCGGATAGATCGGTGCCGAGACTACGGGGGAACTTTTGCACGAAGCCAGGTGCGTGCGCGGGAACCTTCCATTCGACTGTGTTCGTGATGCGATGACGAATGTCAGTACGATGCGAGTGAGAGAAGAGGAAAGCGTGGCTAGAAGGGAACAAAAAGGCTCAAGACTTACCCGGATTGATAGCGGCACAATGCACCTCGACCAGCACCTCGCCTTGCTTGGGTTGCGGGATGGCGATCGTCTCCTTCTTCATCGTGACGGGTACGAGGCCCTTTTTGTGGATCCGCCAGGCTGTCGCGTTGCTTGCAGACTCTTGTGCTGACATTGCGATGGGATGTGTTGCTCTTTTCCTGTACGGAAGAGCGATGGTTGAAGTGGATGTTGGATGGGGAAAAAATGATAGTATTGTCGATCTTGTCAAGTCGGTATATATGGACCCAGAGAGTGGAACGAGCGAGTGAGATCTGGTTTGTGCGAGGTTACCACCAACCCCCGCAAACAAACTCTTATTCCCGCGGAATGATGGAAATATTCGCGTGACGCCGCGGATGGGCGGTGACTTCAAGACTTCCAAACTCGAACCCAACAGCAGCAATCGCCGATCTCCCATCCGTCGATCTGTACTTTATCGGCGCTACTGAGCTGCAAGAGAGCGGCAAACGGGCATTTTCTGCGTTTCCTGCGTTCTGCCGACGTCACTTGTCTGTGATTGTTTTTTTGTGCACCGCCTTCTTTTTCTGTTTTTGGACTTGCCGAAAATCCATATTCTTCGGCCTCGCTTAAATTTCGATGCCGTGCGCAATTTTGGACAGCAGATGCAGCCGCCGGCACGACACACACACACTCTAACTCTGCGGGGAGGCATGAGCGCAGGGTAGAAGCAGTACACTAGCTTGGGAATCACTTTCGTCCTCGCAGGTCCGCCCACCCGCTCTATCCGGATGTTTGAGACATACGACACTGACCCCTGCTCCCCTGTGTGACTAGTGGTAGGATCGACAATGCAGCGTTCTCTATTGCGTACCGGTGCTGCGGCGCCTATGCAGGACGTGCCGAGAAGAGGGGACTTTCGATGCTGGCACACACCCTTTTGTCCGGCGATCAAAACAACGCTCCTTCGACTAGTGTACTCATTGCCCTCCCAGGCAGCCAAGTGTCTTGTGTCAAATTTGTACAAAAGAGAACCTTTGCTACGATGTCACAACCTCTTTTTCCCTCATCACTTCACCATTTCACCCCCACCTTCAAGACGTTGAACATGTTGAAGGCCACCCTACCCTTGCTCCTAGCCGTGCTGCTGGCGATCGTCAGCAGCACGCAGCCGGTCAACGCGCACGTCGGACGCGGCATGCCCGTCCACCACCACCTCGAAGCCCGCGTCGGAACGACCACAGACAGCCGCAAGCCGATCAACGTCCTACGTCGGTCGCTGCAGCACGACAACGAAGCGAGGACGGAATACCTGCACCGTTCGATCCACGACAACGTCGTTCGCGCCGCCGCCAAGCGCGGTCTGGCTTTGCCCGAATTCGAGAAACGTCAGGGGTCGTCTGGGTTCGGAAGCTCCACCTCGGGCAGCGGTTCGAGCGTCAACTACCACGGTACGAGCGAGGATTCGGCGGCGAAGCTGCACAACCCGCAGCAGCAGTGTACGCCGTACACGCTGCCGATCATCGGGCAGATTGTCAAGCAGTTCCCGACGGTGTGGGACGTAGCGGATATCTTGGACGGAGACGATGAGGCGATGAAGATGCTGCAGACGATCAACTCGTCTGGGTTGGTACCCGGTGATATCGGCGTGCGAGGTACGCAGCCGGCCTCGTTGTCCGGTGCGGATCTCGACGGCACCTACGACCTAGGTACCGACCCTGACTGCTGGTGGACCGACAAGATGTGCACCACGCCCAAACACCCGGGATTGCTCGCCGATGTCACCGCCTGCAACGAACCCTACACCTGGGGTTACACGTTCGACGACGGCCCTAACTGCACCCACAACGCGCTCTACGACATGTGGGCCGCCAACAACCAGAAGGCCTCTCTAATGTACATCGGATCCAACGTGATCGACTGGCCCCTCGAGGCGCAGCGCGGCATCGTCGACGGGCACCACATCTGCGTCCACACCTGGTCGCACCGCTACATGACGGCGCTCACCACCAACCAGGCGTTCGCCGAGCTGTGGTACACCATGAAGGCGATCAAGTACGTCATGGGCGTTACGCCCACCTGCTGGCGCCCGCCGTACGGCGACGTCGACGATCGCATCCGAGCCATCGCTCAAGGGTTGGGCCTGCGAACCATGATGTGGAACGTCGACACCAACGACTGGAACATCCAACCTTACGGATCCATCCCCACCCCGTCGATGCGCGCCACCTACTCGAGCATCATCTCGATGGCCACCATGCCTGCAGCAGCTACCGGTGGCGTCATCGTCCTCGAACACGAACTCGAACAATCCGCGATGAACATGAGCATCGAACAGTACCCCGCCGTCAAAGCCGCCTGGAAGCACGTGGTTCCCCTCACCGCCTGCCTCAACATCACAAAACCGTACCCGGAAGACATCACCTACCCGGACTTTGCCGACTACGTCAAGGGCAGCGTCATGGCTTCCGGCCTACCCGATAGCCACATGGACATCGCCAGCACCGCCGTGGTGACCGCCCAGGGTACGCTGTCCGGCATGGCCAACGCTGCAACCTCGACAGCGGCAAGCGCAGGACAGAGCAGCGGCGCAACCGGATCGGCACAGGCAAGCTCGAGCACTGCGAGCGCAGCGTCGCACGACTTTACCAGCGGTGCGGCGCCGATTCTGTCGGTGTATGCGCTGCCGCCCGTGCTCGTTGCTGGCTGCGCTCTGGTGGGCAGTCTGCTCGTCTTTGCTTGATTCAGCCTGACGGATGTAGTGGAACAGCTCTCATGTACTTACAGTAGTTTCCAATAACCTCATGAACAATATTGAACGCATTTTGCATTGGTCATTCCTAACGTCACAGTCGACGTCCGAGTGTGTTTTGCTTTCGATCCGGCCTTGAGTTGAGTCAACACCAGCTGAGAGTATAATCGACGATTCGGCTGTCCTCATTCAAGTTGTAACGGTCGTGGACGGTTGCGCACTGTGGCGTCTGTGAACGTTTGAATTACGATTTCTGCAACCCGAGCACCGCGTTGGCGTCATTCGCATTGCTGCTTTCAGTATCACAGCTGTCGACGTTGGTCGTGGGAAACCGTTGTCACATGGTCGTGTGACCCGGCGTTTGTCAAGATGGAGCACAACAAACCTTGGGTCGGCAGCCCTTGCCCGGACATGCGAGTCATGCAGTCAGCTGTGCTTAGAGCTTAAAAAGACGCCGCATCCTCTGACTGCGCAGTATCGCACTCCGCATATATACCCGTCTGCCTCTGACCTTGATTCCCACCGTGATCAGAGCAACAGCACCATGTCGACCCCTCCAACTCTCACCACCACCGCAGCCATGCACGCCTTCGAACAGCACCGTTTCCTGTACCTCCTCCTGCTCTCCTTCACCTCCCACCACCTCTTCTTTCGCCACGTCGAGCTGTGGCCCTTCCAGCTCCTCTCCCTCCTCTCCCTCCTCTTCACCATCGACGCTACGCTGCGAACCACCCTCTCCACCCCACCCACCTCCGCTCTCCAAAGCGCATCCGTCGACCTCGCAGCATACACATCGTTCTTGCTGACCAGCATCGCCATCTATCGGCTCCTCTTCCACCGTCTCTGCCGCTTTCCCGGTCCTGCTTCTTGGGCGATCTCCAAATTCGCCTTTGTCGCTACCGACATACGCGGCCTTCGCTCGCACACCGTCGATCGAGCGCACCAGCGGTACGGCGACATCGTTCGAACCGGACCTCGCGAGCTCTCGATCAACGCTGCTACCGCCATCGGCTCCATCATGGGCGCACGCAGTAGCTTCTGGCGCGGCCCGTGGTACGTCGCCGCTGGCAACGCTCGCAGCGCCGATGCACCTCGCAACCTGCACACCACGCTGAGGGAGCGAGACCACGCCGCACGCCGCAAGATCTGGGATACCGCGTTCTCGGCCAAATCGCTCAAATCCTACGAGCCTACGCTGATCGAGATCATGGAGACCATGGTGCAGCAGCTCGAGCTGCGATCGCGGCGCCGAGAAGCGGTCAGGATCGACGACTTTTGCTGTCTGTTCGCCTACGACGTCATGACCCGCGTCGGTTTCTCGGGGCAGTTCGGCTTGCTCGAGCACGGCCAGCTGACACCCATCGTCGAAGCGCTCGACCATTTCGTGGCGTACGTTCAGCTGATGGGGAACCTACCCTACTTGGTCGAGATCGTCGCCCTGCTACCGAACCCGCTAGCCGAGCTCAACAAGTATGTAGCGAGCATCCTGAAGGAGCGAAAGGAGCGCAAGGAGTCGGTGCCGGACATCATGGCTCACCTTCTCGTGGACTCTGACGAGGGCGCGGACGGCAAGAAAGCAAAGCATAGGGAGGAGGAAGCGCTGTCGGATGCACGATTGATGCTGGGCGCTGGCAGCGATACGGCGTGCATCACCATGGGCGTCGTCATCTTTTACCTCATCGAACACCCCAGATTCTTGGCTGAGCTGCGTCAGGAGCTGGTCGACGTGTTTGACGATTCCCCTGGGTTGCTCGTCGATTTTGCACGGATGGACGAGAAGACGTGCCCCCTGCTCAACGCCGTCATCAACGAGTCGCTTCGATTGGTTCCTCCCGTACCTGGTGGGTTGCAGCGCGAGAGTCCGACTCCCGCTGCCGTCGACGTGAACGGGAGCAAAGTCGTGATCCCAGCCAACACGGTGGTGACGCTGCCCATCTGGACGATCCAGCACGATGCTCGCAACTTTTCGCCTGAACCGCACAGCTTTCGACCCGAACGCTGGCTGCATCCGGAGAAAGAAGAGCGGTTCAACCGCACAGCGTTCATGCCGTTCTCGTTTGGAAAGACGGCGTGCCCGGGCAAAGTGCTAGCATACATGGAGCTGCGGTTGGTCATCGCTAATTTGGTGCGGCGGTTCGACTTTGTCCCCGCTGAAGGATACGACGGGCAAAAGTTTATGGATGGGCTGATCGATGCGTTTGTGGTGGTGCGAAAGCACAAGTTGCCGGTGCACGTACGTGTGCGTGATCATGTCGGGCCGTGAAGTGTTTACGCAATGCTGAATCGTCTTCATCCCGCTTGTGTGTGCTGCTCTGCGGCAGCAGTGTCTGGAGTGAGGCTGGACGGGTCGAGGCTGGAGACGAGCCAAGACCACCATTCGTGCATGTCTTCTCCCAGCTCTGGGTGGGTTGCACTCGCAGATTGCACATCGAGGCTGGTGGGCTGCAGTAGATGGTCGAAGCTGTGCTGGTCGGTGTGCTGTGCTGAGGAAACAACACTGTTCGCTGAAGTGGTATGCACGCCGTCTGCCACCTTCACCGATCGCTCTTCAACCCGCCCCTCAAACTTGCGCCTGATCCTCGCACGAATCAATCCCACAATACCCACCTCCTGCCGAATACACGGATCGCCCTTCTTGCCTCCATGATCCGGCGCCTCCAAAAATTCATCCAATAGCGGGGTTAGCTCCCTCACTCTCTCCGCATTCGGTTCAGACAGCAGACAAATCCCCAACGTCGACGTCGCATGAAAGTACGAGAATCTCCCTCCAACGAACCGATCCGTCGCCCTGTCGTGTGGCCAGTCGAGATTCTGACGCAGCTCTTGGCGGGATCGGAAATCTTGCACCGCAGCTGCGATCGCGGCTTGACGTGAACGCTCGAACCCAGGTTGTGCGCTGCCTCGACGCAGGTGCGGTAGATGGAGCGAGATTTCGAGGATAAAGATGCTGCTGTGGAGGACGTAGCGGTGCAGCACGATGTGACGGAATGAATCGTTGTCGACATTGCCGGAAGAGCGCGCTTGTATGACGCCATCCCGGCCTCCGTCGTCCATGCGATACGGTAGAGGTAACGACTGCTTGAAGCGTTGCAGTTCGTCAGCGAGAGCAAAGATGGCACCAGAATCCATCTCGTGCTGATCTGACAGAAAGAGCTCGAGCGCTCTACCCACCAACCGACTCAACTCGAACCGAATGCGCAAGATGAGCGCCATATCGAACCGCATCAACTCCGTCTCCATAGTTGGCAGGGGCTCTGCAGGCTGCGTATCACAGAACGAATCGTGAATGAGCGGCGTCTGACCAACGATGAGACACTTGAAGCTAGCCTCCGAGTAAAGATGTACCCAGATGGTCCGTTTCATCGCAACCTCACCGGTCTCGCTGTACACCGATCCAGACGGAGGAGGAGGACCGAGACGATGCAAACCCAAAATCTCGGCCACCCTCACAGCCGTTGCAAACACAAGCCAGCTCTCCTTGGCCTGACGTTGAAGCATCAAGAAGCGAGCCAGCAGCATGTGCGACACCACAATGAACGGATCGTGACACTGTATAGCCGTAGCGAGCATGTGGCACTTGCGACACTGAAAGCTCATGCGGGCTGCTTGAGCTGCACCGTCCGCTTCGCTGCCCATCGAACGAGGTTGGGAGAGAAAGGTGAGCGCTAGGATCGCGTAGAGCAAGGCAATGACCGAGATGTGATCGGGAGCGTCTCGAGTGTAGGTGAGGTGGTCTGGGTCGTTCCAGATGACATCGGGATTGACGGCTTGACGAAACCATACCTCGTCAAAGGGGAAGAAGAGGGGGTTGATGTCGCGAAAGAAGATGTCGAGGAGGGTTGAAGTTTGGTGTTGGGGAGGTAAAGAAGATGCTAGAGTGCGAATCTCGTCCTGTTCCAGGTTTCCCTCACGGACGAGCCTGTCGAAATGCACCGAGGGTGGGTATGTCTGGGCCGCAGAAGAGAACTCGAGCGTCTCGCTACCGATTTGAGCACGCAAGGGCAAAGATGAGGCTGTAGAGATGCCTGGGTTGCTTCGCCTTCTTGGAGTAGAGACTCGACGTTGTCTTGTGTCCCTTGTCGAGTGATTCGAAGGCGTGCTGGTGCTTGGAGAAAGGGGAGTCGAGTGCGAACTTTCTGCAGCGGCAGATGCGCCAGGAACATGCACCTTGGAGTGAGAGCTCGACGATTCAAGAGTGGTACTACTTGCTTTCACCAGACGCTCGAGGACCGACTCGAGCTGCCTCATTCGTTCGAATGTATCTTGCTCGTTACCATCGTGGGGTATGCATGCCTGCGCCACACCTCGCTCGACACACTTTGCACACGGAGTTTCGCGATCACACTTGTGTTTACGACGGTGGCATTCTGTGCAGCTATATCGAACACGTTTGCGTCTCTTTTGTCGTTGACCTAGGAGCTGAAGGGCTTCTTGTCGGACGAGTTGGAGGCTGTCTGATTGCTGCTCTGCGTGTGGTTGATGGTGAGTTGGGTGGAAAGGGCTGTTGCCGACGATGCTGCGAGCGCGTCTTGGATCGGTCATTGGATCGTAGTGCTGGATGAGCGGCCCATTGTCTTGCAGCGCTCAGAAGTGGATGAGATCGGAGATGGTGGTGGTTTGAAAGCGACTCAGCCAAGTCTAACGTTGTCGAGTGTCAGCTGGTTCGGCTAAATCGGCGAATTCCGAAGCGACAGGTTATTGAAAGGAAACCTTTTTTTTTCTCAATCACATTGTGATTGCCTCGTCCATCTCCTCTTCACTAAGAGACGGAAAGCAGACGCTTACTGAGAGCAGCAACGGGATTGATGAAAGGATGCAAGCGACCCACAAGGTAGGAATTAAGAAGAGAGCTAACACAGGACGATGACGAAGGAATGTTACAACGATTTTCAATGTTTGGGCGGGGGCAAATCTTGCATCTCGATCAGCGTCACCTGCTCTTGATCCGCATCCTTGACGTCCTTGTGCACATCGGCAGCATTCAAGTTGAAGTAGTGAGCCATCGGTGATGCCGGCGAAGGCGTCGCTACCGACGAAGCAGCCGGTGACGACAAAGAATCCGACGAGCGACTGATTTCATCCAGCTCGAGATTGAGATCCTTGAAACTCGTCTCTCCGACTCCCCCCACGGAAACGTCGTGCTCTGCACTCGCATCGACAACCTCTTGCTCCGTCGTGTCCGCCTTTGGCGAAGACCTGTTGTACATGATGCTGCAACCGAGAATCACCGCACTGCCCAGTACGATGAGTACGACATCCAACGCAGAGTCGATCTTGCTCGATGCAGGGAAGAGCATCTCGTTGAGTACAAACGTCAGCACGATCGACACTGCCGAGGTGAAGTCGTTGATGATGACTCCAGCCTTCTTGAGCAGCATCGCGATCATCATACCGTTGAACGACTGACAAAGCACAACGCCCATCGGCCACGGGCTGGTGTGCAGATCGTGCAGCACGGGACCCAGATGCGAACGGTCTCGGAAGAACACAATGCAAGCAGCTGGCAGAATGGAAAAGCACGAAAGTTGAACGTTGGACGCCCAAAGGTTGACACTGCGATCGCGAAAGATGAACTCGAGAATCACCCCCGCCGTCGAGCTCAACATCGCCGCTGCGCACAGCGCTATCGAAGCTGTCAGCGTCTTGCCCGAGACACCCGTAGCAACAGCGCGAGAAGTCGTCGTCGCAGACTTGACCAGCATCACGCCGCTGAAGATGCCCAGAATGCAAAGCCACTGCATCGGCATGATGCGTTTCTTGAGCACCAACCAGCTGAGCGTAGCGCTCATCAGGATACGCATCTGCCAGAGCGCCTGAAAGAAAGCCGGATCGAGCTCCGAAGCAGCGTACAGGTAGAGGTTGTTCTGCACCACGTAGATCAATGCGGGAACGACCAACCTGAGCCCTTGCCATTGGAAGAGTTGCGAACGAATGTGCTGGAAGAGTGTCGGTGGCATCCTGTTCTGGTTGTCATCGGCGCTTTCGAGCGAAGATGGTGTGGCTGCCTCCTTGCCCAGGTCGTGTTGGTCGTCTTGCACTTCGAAATCTTCAGCTTGCAGACGAGAGTAGCCGTTGGCATTTGTGACTGCCCCTTCGGATGTTGGGTCGAGAGTCTTTCTTTTGATGTATAATGCACGTGTGAGGAGGATGGACGAGGCTACGACTTTGATGCTTTCGCAGAGTAGCACTGTGAGCGATGGCGAGTAGGCTGCATGTTTCGAAGCTTGGTGGAACACGATGGTTGTCCCGGATTTCAAGCTGCTGATCGACAGAATGAGCGGTGTGAGCGAGCCGAACATGTTGGAGAGACAGCTTTGCTGAGCTTTGCTGCAGGTGGTTGAGAGTGCCGGTGATGGAAGTGGATCGACAAGGGTATAAGGTTCTGTCTGACAAGTTGATGCGGCCGCAGTGGTCGGCGAGGTGACAGCGCAATTAGTAGGGTAAAGTCTGCCTGCTAGTCAAGAGAGCGTCGACGAGCAGATTCCTGGGCTTTTGGTGAGGAGATGTGGTGGAGACAAGGTGAGGACGAGGATGATATGCGGAAGACGAATGGTAAGGGGTCGCTGATGGAGGAACGGGTTTCGACACGAAGGTTTTGCTCAAAATGTATGCACAGATACATGTCTACCGACGGTCAAGTCAGCAGAAGATCACCGCTACGGGCGCGTCGATCATCACTGGCTCACCACCCGCTGCGAGGGAAGATCAAGACCGGTCTCCCAACCATCTCATCGAGACCGCCTTACCAACGAGCGGGACCGGAAAGCACGGCTTACATCGAGAGCGTGAACAAGAGGGGACAGGCTTCAATACAATTTCTCGCTACTCTCTCCGTTTCCCTTGAACTGTACTGCACTTACAACCTCATGACACATGTCTCTATTGACAGGAAAAAGACAATGGGGAGCCGTATGCACTTCAAAGCGGATATTCTTTCAGCTCGGTGTTAGCTCCAGCTCCACGTCTCAGAGGGAAGCCACGAGAAGCCAGAAAAGGGTCTCGGCGTGGACGGGGAAGCACAGACAGGACTCCAGACTGACCGCCTGCAGGGTTCGGTGGGAGAGACATGTCCAAATGCAGCTCGGGACCGTCTGAATGCACTCCTGGCGATCCTACCTGCGTCTCGGTGTGTGTACCTTTTTTGGAGTTCGCTGGCGAGGACGTGGGCTCAAGTGCCTGAGATGATCTTCCAAAATTCAAATGAAAAATCTAAATTGCCACGCTTCGGCGATCTGAAGCCACGTGGGGGAAATCTCGATTCATGCAACAAAGATGCAGAAAAAGAAATTGGAAAAAGCGGAAAAAAGAAAATGAAATGAAAAGAAAAGGAAATTGCTTGCTCAGCGACGATTTTCTGAGGCTTTCGCTCCTGTATCACACCTCAAACTTGGTCTTCAGGCTAAAGCCACGAGTGACACTAAGTCGATCAAAGGTTGTGAGTTGCGAAAGGAGAAAGATACAAATACATAGATAGCGCGGCGGCAAAGCGATCAGAACGATGGGTTGTACAGCTCAGCATACTCGATCAAGAGCCTAGCATAGTAGAGCGCCACATCGATGGGACGGAGCGTATTTTCCGTCCAGGCTCTGGATGCTGAGGCGATCTTGGCGGCTGTAGCGGGACCCTGTGGATGGTTGTTGAAAAAGTCGAGCAGCATCGGCAGCTCGTTGTTTTCAACGCGAAGGTCCGACGGCACATAGTGGATCCAGGGAATGAGACGATCGTCGTGGTATTCGGACCAGATGGTTTGCTTGAACACGACCGAGTTGGAAGCGAGCAGCTGGTAGAAGCGGCACGACATGGATTGGCCGTCCAAGTCGAGCACGTACTTGTGCTTGTACACGTGATTGCGCTCTTCGGTCCCCGAGATCACCTGGTTTTCCATCAGAGAGGCCAAGGTGGGATCATCGGCAAGAACAAACATGTTCCATGTCACGTTGAACGTCTCGTAGCCGAGTCGCTCGACGGCTTGTGCTACTTTGCCATCCGTGTAGTCGAACGGCGGCAGGGTGTTGCCAGCGAGGTGCACAGAGTCACGCGAAGGCGCAATCGTCCTGTTGGGCGAGTAGATCTCGTCGAAAGGGTCCACTTCGACGCCTGTCTTGAGCTTGTTGGCAGCTTCTCGCAGCTGCTTGACGTAGCGAAGCATCCGGTGTCGATGGCCGCGCGCCCAAGTGGTCGGCGTCTGCGTTTCGCCTGTTGTGGTCCCGCGCCAGTAGATCATATTCGATTTCTCCTCCCAAGGACGCATGTCCACGCGGCCTCGATACATGGAATGACCGTAGCACACGTTGGGAGCCAAGATGTCGGCAAAGTTGGAGAGCTTCGACCTCGAAAGCATGGGGACCAACTTGTTGAGCGGGAAAAAGTTGGACGGAGACTGGAGGAAGCCATGCAGCTCGCTCAGCTCTTCTTGGTCTTCATTGCAGTAGTCGAGAGGAGCCTGTAGCGAGTCCCACGCTCTTTTCGGCGTCAAATGATTCGACGGACACGCGCTGCGCAAGACAGAGCTTGGATCCTTGCCGGCAAAATCCAATGACTGCACGAGATCGGAAGATGCTCGCTCCGCAGTGTGTGGCATTCTCGGCTCAGCGAACCAGTTGAAGAGGATGGTCGTGTCTGGGATGATGTGTTGGACGGGTTCGAGTATGTCGATGAGCGTGCTTGCAGAGAGCGGTCCCAATTCAGGACCAAGGACCACAACTTGGCCGTCTACGACACTCAGCTGTCCCAATTCCACACCGGGAAGCTGCAGCTTTGCCTCGAGAATCCTGCCCTTGAGCCTGTCACCGATCAGACCTGCTTGACGAAACGTGTTGAGATCGACTTCGATCTGGTCATAGTCGTCGATGATGGCGACTTTGTTTTCGAGGGCGAGCTTGACCCATGCCTCGAAGCCGCGTGGAGGCGAACGAGAGTAGCGACGCTTGTATGCGAGCACGGCCTGTTTTGGCGTGCGTGATTGCCGAGAGACCAGCTGCGATTCGAGCTCAGCAGCATGCTGCACCTTGCAGGCAACTTGATGAATGCCTTTCATTGCGCATGTAGCCATCGCTTCGTCCCAGCTGACGACCTTGACCACCTTGTGTGTTGAAAACGACGACGAAAGATACGACGGCGAAGAAGTGTAATCGTAGCGATTGGCGCCACTGGACAGAAGCAAGAAGAGGCCCAGCACTGCAAGACCTCCCACGACCTTCCATCCTACCCTGCTTATGCCTGTGCTTGAGCGCGCAGGCGCCATCGATGTTGGTAGTCCCATGCTGTCGGCTCGAGACCGTGCGGTCTGTCGTTGTTGCTGCTGTTCGTATTCGTCTGGAAGGCGAGCCTCTTGCAGCTTGGGGCTGGGAGTGAAAGCGTTGATTCTTCGCCGCGATGAGTTTAGCGACAGGTTTGCATCGCGGCCGGTCTTGACGTCGTCAGAAGACATGCGGGTTGCCATCTCGACCGTATGAGCGTGGACAAGAAGGAGGATCGAAAGATCAACACTTCTTGGTCATCGCATCACAAAGTCGATTCCTTAGGAAGAATTTGTCCCTAACACGCAAAGTGGAGGAAAACCCTTAAATTGGTCAAAAATTGAATTTTGAACCCTCTTTTTTGTGCCTTGGCTTGGACGGGATTCCGTGAGAACGGGTCTGTGCTTTGCTCAGTGGATTTCTGACTGTTGCTCAGCTGTGCCCGTGCAAAGAGGCCGTATGCTTGTTCCGCGGCTTTAAGCTGTCGGAAAAATAGGATGAGGCCCAACACAATGACTGGCCTTTGCTCCAGACTTCTTCTACAATAGAGAAGGGCTCAGTGGCATCTGTGAAAGACTTTGCCGAGTTTTTATCGGAAGGAGAAACAAAGAGCCAAGGAAACTCAGACTTGAAAATTGAATTTTCTTTCTCTCTTTTTTGATTTTTTTTTCTCAATTTCGCTCGGTGATTTTCACCGGCCGATCAAATTGTGGCTGTAAGAAGGCAGAACAGAAAATCGTTGATTGCATAAATTGATTTTCAATGCATCGATCTCGACAGAAAAGAACAAAAGGATAAATGCATTTTCCTGCACTGAACAATTGCGGAGAACGAAACACCGGCATACAATGGTTGGCAAAAAAGGGCAGATCGACAGTGTTGGTGGTTCAAATGCCACTCGGACTTGCTCTCCGTTATCTGTTGATAGGTATGTCTGCTTTCCAACCCCGAGCGACATGAACAGTCCCGTGGTGGCGTGCTGTTTGAGTGGCTTCTTGAAGTCAGATGCGGACCCTGTGTTTCATGCGCACAGCAGATCAGCCGCGTGCGACGTCCCCGAATGGCTGTCAGCTTGGCATGAATCTGGCCAACGTGGCTAACCTCGAGCTCTTCTCCGCTCTCCCGTGTGTGCCAAAAAAGCATTCGTCAGCCTGCCAACGCATCGCTGACCTTCTCACATTCGGTTTCAGAACAAGTCCGCCTTGCTGGCTTTCGTTCCGTGGCTGCTTTCAGTACTCAGCCTCTCTCGCCGACTTTCTCGTCTCTTTCTCAGGTAAGAGGACCTCGGCTAGATCTGTCTAAGTCGCTGTACCAAGGACCAAAGCCACAGAAGCTCAGTTCGAACACAGATCTCCAGGACGGATCGCAGAGAAGCGATGGCAGCAACATCTGTGATCCCATTTCAGGCCCGGGACCCGACTGACTTGAACTTCGGAGCGACTTGATTTGACGTGGCAGCTCGCTGCAGTTCGGTGCGCTCGCACTTCCGACACTCGTTTGGATCCCAACAGCTCTGCCCTTGATCCCTTGCGCATTACTCGACGACGTCGGGACTGTGGCCTTTATGAACGCAAACTTGAACATGGAACGATGAGCGGGGCATCTTCCCATCGCGTGTGAACTTTTTTGCATGAGGAAGCCGCCGGCACGAGCTTGGCGTGTGCCTGAAACGATCGAATCTGGCCCTTCCCAAAACAAGTCTGAGGGAAAAGTATTGCGCCTCTGACTTGGCGGTCTCAGTGCAAACCGGACGCCGTCCCTTGACACTCATTGTTCCTGTTTACCTGTGTAGATCCACCTTCCCTTCCCCGTTCCTTTCCTTCCTACCTTTATCATCCCTGCCGTCGCCGCCTCCCTAGTCCCCTTCCTTTACCGACACCATCACTCCGGTCCTCTGTTATCCAACTTCGTTTCGCTCATACATTCTCCTGCGCCAGCAAACCGTCAAGCCACTCATCTTCGCAGCTCACACACTGGCGTGCACAGCGACGCATCAACCCGACACAATGTCCAGCGCCAGCTCTCTCCTCAAGTCTGCGAGGAACTCGGACGAAGAGGCAGCAAGACCCAATCTCTCGTCGCCACCTTCGTACTGCTCGTCACGAGAAGCAAGCCCAGTGCTCGAATCGCACGCGATGCTCCAAGGCTCGAGCGCGCTTCCGCTTCCTGCAGCAAATGCGCCTGCGCTCCGCGACATGAAGCTGCTTGGCAAGCTCGGCTTCGTCCCAGGTTGGGAAGGCCTTCGAGGCATGGCCGTTGCGCTTGTCATGTACTCGCACGTGGTCGAGAAGAAGGAGATGCTGGGTATCTTGGGTGTCGAGGTGTTCTTCGTCCTTTCCGGTTTCCTCATCACTGGTGTGCTCATGTCGCAGATCGACAAGCAAGATCAAGCACAGCAAGATACCACGCCCACCGCATCGCAAAAGTTCTCGTTTAAGCGACTCTCGTTCCTGCCAAGATTCCACATGGACCGTTTCGTCCGACTCACACCTGCACTGGGCATCATGGTCGCCGTCATCACCAGGACCGGTCTGCGTCTCGGTGCGCCCGCAGAGATGCTCAAGACCGACGCAAAAGCTGCCTTCTTCTACCTGCACAACCTCTACCCCACTTCGCCCGATGACAACAGACTCATGTACCCCGGTCTCTTCCTCAACACGTGGTCGTTGGCGGTGGAGCAGCAGTTCTACATCTTCTGGTCGCTGCTGATTCCATTCGTCATGCCTCTTTCGATTCGTCGAAGAGCAACGGTATTAGGCTTCCTCATCGGCGTTGGTTTCTGGATTCGATCGTTTAGCGGCTGGAACTTCCTCACCGAAAGCATGTACGGCATTGACTACCGCTACGCATACAGCGCCAACGCATGGAAGATGTTCATCGGTTGCGCGGCTCGTCTACTTCCTGTTCCCGAGGTCTGCACTCGCAAGTGGATGGGCACCGTCAGCACGCTCAGCTTCTTCCTCATGATCTACATGTGGGGCTGGGCTCTGCCAGCTCAGAACTACGACTTCCGAACGACGGGTGTCTGGCTCGAGCTCTTGACTGCTCTGCTGGTCTTGCTCATCCTGCTGGGCAGCATCAACGGCAACTCCATCCTGGAGCACAAGCTGTTCCGATTCCCAGGCAGGATCTCGTACTCTTGGTATCTCTGGCAATTCCCTCTGCAGTCGCTTGCCGGCTGGCCGATTGGCGACTGGGGCCCGACTGGTCTTGCATTCATGGTGGCCACTTTCACTACATTCACGATCGAGGAGCCGATTAGCAAGCAGTATGCGGCGTGGAAGAACCGCAAAGCCGTCACGCAGATCGAGGAGAAGCAGCACGCTCGTCGCGAGGACTGAGTGTCCCGGTTTTCTCTCTCTCTTTCTCTCTCTTTGCATTTTTTGTTGCACCAGCATACAGTAATCTCATGTCCGCATTTCTCAGTGTCAGTTGCTTTCCTTGTCTTCCAACCATCTCATCCTCTCTTGACATGGCCTTTCGCTTATCGATCGAAAAGAGCTATCGTGTCCGAAGACCGCCGGCTGAGCTTTCGAAGAGTTGCGGATCTGCGCAGCCGAAGCAGCTCTTTTAATTTATGCCTGATTAGAGGCCAGCCAAGGCATGTAAGCGAGTCTGCCCGAGCCTTCGATGCATAAGTTGAGTCCGAAGCTCACGATCCTGGTTTGCATAATCTGTACATCCTGCTATGCAACCAGCCCTATCTCTTCGCTAAGATCGGTACCGATGGCATGAGAACAGGTCGGAGTATCGTACCATTGGTCAGTCTTGAGTCCGGGAAAGATCGCTCCGAGAGATTGTTGTGATGCAGCAGGCAGACAAGGAGGCGGAGTCGAAACGATTCGTCACGTTACAAGTCACAAGCTTCTTGGCGAGTTGCCGGTGAACATCGAATTGGATCCGTTCCTAGCTAGAAAAGCAGCTCGGTGAGTTAAATCCTGTCGACCATCTTTCCCCGTGTCTTGCGCGATGTGTCAGACGGGGGACGTCACTCCAAGCGAACGAGAAATGTATCGAGCGACCACCTGTTGCTAAACGGGGCAAAAAGGGGAAAAAAGAATACAGTCTGTGGGCAAATCGAGCGATGTCCTATGTAGACTGTACTTATTTCACTTTGCGAGACGAGCATGTGTTGATCAGAACAAAACAAAACAGATCGACTGCCTGCAAGGCTTAATGCCAAGCCTCTTTCAGCTGCCCGTTCCTACATTTCTGAAAGGTTAAGCTGCCGACCTATTGTTCTCGTCCCAACCGCCTATTGTTTTGGCATCACGCGTTGGCCGGCTGGGTAAAGACACAATGGCAAATGCGAGCTTCAAACAAACGATTGGACTGGTAATGGTGCTCAGACTGTGTCCCTCATTAACAACATTGTCGGAACCGGCATAGAGGTATGTCATCGCCGCCAGTATCATCGCAACGTCACCTCAATGCTCCCCTCTTTGACAAATCAGCATGGCCGTCGGTCTTGGAGAGCCTAAGCCTTTACAGTATTTTCTTCTTTTTCTATTTTCTTTTCTCATTCTCCCCTTTTCATTTTGTTTTGATTCAATAAAATGTTGGAATTTCAAAAAGGGAAAAAAGGCATGTCAAGCAAGCTCGAGGCGGGCGGAGTTTGACAGGTGTGCACCTCGGGCCAACAAGCGCAGACCGCGCGTTGAACGGTTCCTGTCGATTCATGCAACAAGACAGTTTCATCTCCGAACGGCAAAAAAGGAGAACACCATGGTATCAAAGCATGTGGATGCGACATTGTGCGCCTCCTTCCCATGCCATAGCCCGAGTTGCGTCGAATGCAAGGCAACCTACCACTCTTGTGCATTCAGGCTTGTCGCCAGAGGTTGTGCTCACACGGTCTCTGATCGTCGGAGCGATACATTGCCAAGCCTCACGAGGCACATCGACCTGCATAAGCTCTTATCGGAGGGCCAACCTCGGGGAGGCCTTACTTTTTTTACCCTGGCTTGACTCGCCAAGTGCTCCAACGTCCTTCGAAGCTCGAGCGAATTCCGATGATTTTGTCTTTTTCTTTGGAATCACCTGCCCCTTCTTTCATCACATCATTCGGTAAATCACTGCGCCACCTTTGCTTTCGAACTGACATTACTCGAAGATCGAACGAGATTCTGTCATCGACTCGCTTACGTTGATACACGCATGACAGGTGATCCGCCCACGCAGATCTATTCACGGGCGAAAAGCACGCATCAACACACACACGCACTTACACAGACACACTGGAAGACTCCTCTCACGTGAAGGTCGCCGGACACAATGTCGCTACTCAACCGTTCCGTACCTTCGTACAAAACAGCCGTCACTCTATCGGTCAACCTCGGTCGTCCCCCGCACCATCATCTAGGAGTAACGAGCAGCCATCTGCACCACCGCCATCAACCAAGCCTTCGTTCGACCTCACGATCACTTCTGACAACAGCACGCTCGACAAAGCACACGAGAGCATACGAGGTCAATTCACCGCATTCGTACAAGATGCAGGCTGAAGAATCCAGCAGCCATGTGCTGCGGAAATGGGGAAGTCTGTTGGTGCTCATCTTCTTCACAACAGCCACCAGCATCGTCTCTCAACGATCACGTAGCGTCGAGTCGGATAAAAGGTATTCGATTGCATCGTCGGTGTTTCTCTCGGAGCTGTTCAAGCTTGCGGTTGGCTTTGCACTGGCCGTGTTCTGGAGGGAGGGAAACTCAAGTAGAGACCACGCATCTCTACCACTCTTCTCGGAGAAGACAGACGAGCAAGATGGCGCTGCAACACCCACAGGGGATGAATCGATCGACTCAACTCCACCGTCGCCATCAAGATCAAACAGCACCCTCTCGCTGACCGAAAAGGCGCAGCAAGCATGGAACGACATCTACTGCGCATCGGCGTGGATGATGGGTGTACCTGCTTTGGTATATGTGATCCAAAACATGCTTCAGCTCGCAGCCAACTCGTACCTCAGCTCAGTAGCTTACCAAGGGCTTTCGCAACTCAAGCTGGTTACAGCGGCGATCATCAGCGTTTTCCTGTTCGGCAAGACGCTTTCGATGCGACAGTGGCTGTGTCTGCCTCTTTTGCTCGTGGGTGTCACGTTCCTGACCCAAAAGCCACTATCGCCGAAAGAGGTAGCGGAAGCTGCAGCGCTTCTCGAAAGCAACCACCAGCCAGCGGCCAACTCGCCGTTCTCGAATCGACTCGCAGACTCGACATCATCGTCGTTGATGGCACAAGCAACCATGGTAGCGAGCCAGTACGCAAATGCACAATTGGCGATCGGTGCACTGTGCGTAGTTCTCGCTTGCATCTGCGGCAGCTTCGCCGGTGTATACATCGAAACCAAGCTCAAGTCGAGCATGTCGGTTGCGTTGTCGGTGCGCAACGCTCAGCTGGCGTCGTTTGCACTGCTCACCGCGGGAGCAGCTGTGGTGTTCGAGTCGATCAGCAATGGAGAATGGTCTCCCTTTGCCAACTTTTCGACGCTGGCATGGATCACGGTGCTCCTACGCGGCGGTAGCGGCTACGTGGTGTCAGCGACGCTGCGATACGCCGACACGATCATGAAGGGTTTTGCGACGAGCATTGCGATCATCACCACGATTGCGCTGGAAAGTGTCTTGACCTCGCAGCTGCCGTCGTTCAGTCAGCTGGTGGGAAGCGCGCTGGTTGTTGTCAGCACGTACAACTACGTCTAGTCGGCTGTTGCCGCTGCTAGTATGAAGCACATCACCTTATCAGGAGGACATTCGAAAGGTCTCTATCTCTCATGTACATCACCCAGCATTTTTGTCTCGTTTGTTTTCGTCATCATCATGTTTTGCACGCATCCATAGATCAACACACTCATTCACAATACTATACACTGCATTCGATCTCATACCTAATGTTTGAAGGGCTGCAAACCGCCAAGAAGTCGTCGACGGCTCGATTTGGCCTGCGCGCGTGATGCTGAGACGAACGGTAAATCGATTTGCGGTCCCGTCAACCGCACCGATGCCAAGCCAAGAAAAAAAGGGGAACAACTCATTTTTTTCCCGGTGTTTTTTTTTATTTTTATTTTTATTTTTTTAATTTTCATTTCTTCTGCATCTACTGTAATCTTGCCATGCTGCAGCTCGGGGAGAAACTTGATTTGCAGCAGCAAATGACCGCGTGGCAAAGCCGATGGTGCGCGAGCTGAGTTACTGCATGGGCCACTCGGTTGGACCCTTAAAGAGAAATTTGCTTGCCGAGCGAGCATTGTCCTGTCCGTCCCTGTCACTCATGACACACTCACAATCACGCACACGCACACGCTTCCGAATCGATGGTCGGAACCGAGGGAGCTTGGTGCTAGATCCACTTTGATAGCGGGCATCATCGTCAGCTCCACCATCATTGTACTGCATCGTTGTCGGTCGTTGGAACGCTAGCATGTCGACCGGCTCCTCCTCACGAGGCGTGCGAGTGCTGCGCACCAGGTTGGTGCTTTTAGCACTGCCTGGTTTCGTCGTGCTCGTCTTTCTCACATCAGCATACTACAGACGGGATATCACATCTCAGCGCCTTCCACCTCAGCATATAGTCGACCCTTCGACGAGCAAATCCGGCAAGATCGACGGCGACGAAGGAGAACAGCAACAACGTCGTGACTCGTGCCGGGCACAATGGTACACAAACGGCACGGTGTGCAAAGATCCTCCGCGTCGATGGTCACGGCAAGACAAACTCGACCTCGTATGGACGTGGAGCAACGCCACTCTAGCTCTGCCGTCGTCGCAACAGAGCAGTAGCAGTCGAGCTCGAAGCGGTTCGTCATCCGATCTGATCCGGTACTCGTTTCGATCGGCACAACGGCGCATGCAGTCTGGATTTGGTGCCGTCACGCTGCTCACACCGGATGTTCCGACTAGCAGCAGCGATAAGTCGTGCATACACACGTACCAGGACAGTCACGGCGCGATCCACACCGGTCAGCGTCCCTGCTGGCTCGTCTCGGCAGATCCGGTCTATCAGCCACCTAAGCTCGTCCACCATCGTCAAGTCGCATGTGCCGATGCGATTGGCATGACAAAGGAGAGCTGCTCCCACGCCTCGATCGTCTCTGCGTCGGCATCAGAGTCCACTGCGACCATGCTCGCTGCGATCACGCCAGAGCTGTCGGATGTAAGACTGGTCATTGCGCCACATCACATCTTCGGAGCCCAGGTTTCAGCGAGCGACTTCTGGTCGCCTCTGTACGGCTCTACCTTCCGCCTCGTCGCTGATGCAACCACGGGCGATGTTCCCACCGAAGCGACAACACTTGCCCAAGATACACCGATGGTACGCGCCAATGCTCTGCTGACACAACGATTCGGACCACGGCCGAGAAGGAAACTGCTCGACCTGCCACAAGCCATGTCGAGCGCTATCGTTGCTGAGCTGCAGCAAACTTGGCCGAAAGAGCTCAGCCTGACCGCAACCGACGACAAAATCGATCTCGCAACGCTGCACGCTCACTACACGTTCGAGAGGCATAGAGAGGCTCTACTGTGGTCGTTTATCGTCGCAAAGCATGACGAGGATGGAGACGGCGTCTACTCTACAGAAGAAGTCACAGCCTTGCTTCGAGATCTAGGCGCAACCGACGTGCACAACCTCACCTTCCCGACCGTCCACGTCCCCATTCGCAGCAGCACAAACCACACAATCATGAATTCCAACCTCGAGAAGGCAGGTTTGCCGGCCCGGGCATCTCAGCAGTATATCCAGAGCTCGATGGACGGTACGGCGCTGTACGAGCCGCGTTCTCCTCCACCATCACCGGCTTCATCCGATGCTGCAAACGCTACGTCGAACCCAACCAACGCAACTCAACAGACAGTCTGTCGACTCGAACCCGGCTGCTTTGAATACCTCTCCGTAGCCTCCCATGACGGTTTTAAACCGAACGTGTCCCGCTTCTTCTCCATCCTCACCCATCAAGCACCCGTCTGCGGCGACTGCATCCTCATGCACCTCACATCGCAGTCCTCCCTCCAGGGTCTCTCTGCATTCCTCCCCTCCTCCACCCTCCTCATGCCGAGCCTACCCACCCTTCCTCTCTCCCCGACCTTCTCCAACATCGACTTTTCCATCCCTACCACCACCGCTGGTAAGACAGCCAGACGCATCGACGTGGTCACCGGCCTACTCGCGCGCTACGCCCATTCGGTGACGCTGGAGGAGCCGTTTATCACGCCTGCGATGCCGAACCGGAGCGCGACGGCCGAGAGCCTGTCGATTTTGGAGTTTTTCAACGCGTCGGTGGTGTACGGGTTCAAGCAGCGTGCGCCGGCGGAGCAGGGTGGGGAGGAGGAGGATGGGTGGATCTGGACCAAGTATGTGCGGGCTTGGTTGGGGGTGAGGTATCCGTTTAGTATGCGGTTTGAGGTGAGGTCTGGCGAGATGTAAAATTGTATCGATTAAAAGGGTTCACATGTACGACGGCTGTGTGTGTGAAGATAGTGGACTGTGCTGTGGTGTGTAGACCGGCAGCTGGTCAGAGAGTGTGCTGTAGATAGCGTCAGAGTGAGCGACCGTCACCGGCCAAGCGAAAGCATACGATCGCGGTTGAGCAGCATCGTCGAGATACTCGATGGTCAGATACAGGTGGTGGGAGACGTGAATGACCGAGCGCGAGCCGGGCAGCGTCGAGGGCTGTAGATCCGGTGAAGGGGGGATGTGAAAGTGTGCTTGGTGGGTGTCGTCGGTGCGGAGGGCGGTCTTTGACTGCGAGTCGGGTGTCCTCGTTGGAGGGAGCTCGACGAGGAGCGGTTTCTTGTGCTGTTTTGGCGCCGACTTGGCCGCACGCGAGCGGATGAAGCTGTCTTGCCTCAGCGCCAACTCGACGTTGCTAACCCTGCCGATGCTGTTCGGATCGTCGGGTAGGCTGAGATCGAGCGACGTACTCGCACCGATAACGCACGATCGCGTAGTCGAGATGCACGCCGAACCCAAACCATCAATCAGAACTTGTTTGAGGTCGGAATAACACTCGTCGTCATCCACATCGACCGCCTGCATGACCGTCAAGTCGCAACTACCGCTGACCCTCTTCTCCCGCATCAACGACGTCCACCAAGAATGCCTCGCACTCGCAGGTAGCGTCTTGGCCCGCACCTCGAGCCTGTACCTCACCCTCGCATCCGGCAGCTGTACGCTGGGCGGCGCATCGTCCGGCAGCCGCAGTTCGGCGTGAAAGGTGTACCGCTTTCCAGGGTGCAAAAAGACGTTCTGCTCAGGCAGAGGGACGGAAACACGCAGGTGAAGGGGTCGACTTTGCTCGAAGCCGCCGTTGTTGTGCGCTAGCGACTCGGAGGCGACGAGTTTGGCGGTGAGAGAGGTCAGCACGTGTGCGGTTTGGAGGGTGGGGGGAACGGTTAGAGTGATAACGGCTTGTAAGGTGGACGACGATGTGGTGGAAGAGGAGGAGGAAAGCGGCAAAGGTGGAGAGAAAACACAGCTCAAAGCAGAGCCGGAGGAGGACGAGGCAGCGTCGTACGTTGGCGGTGCGTCGAAGGCCACTTGCTTGGAAGTGCCAGCACTTGGGATGACCAGAATCGGGTTGGGTAGGGTGACTTTAAGCTCCATTTTGGCGTTGGCGAAAGAGGTCAAGGAGATGGTGATGGATCGTCAGACGATGATGATACACACTAAAGGGCTCTTTATATCTGTTGGCCAAACAAAGCACGACCTCCTGACCCGTAAGCACCAGAAGCTTTACACTGCGACCAAACAGAAAAAACGTGATCGTTTACCACCCCACAGCAGCAAGCACTTCACCTTTCTCACGGGCATTCTGCTAGAAGAGAGAGAGAGAGAGAGAGTGTGTGTGTGTGTGTCAGTCGCTTGCGGCGAAATACGTTTCTCCGGAATCGACTCCTTGCTAAGCGAAGTGGCCGCCATTCTCCGATTGTCCCGCTGGCCTTACTCACCGACGAGGGGAAGAACGGCAAAAGGCACACGGACGGAAATGTCAAACCTCATCTGACAGCTCGCAAGGAGGAGGGCCCACGGAATCGCATGAAAAGCAAGAAACGGGACGGAACAAGCGAGCGGATAAGTTATTCCTTCCGCCGAACGAAACCGTGATCCACTGCGAGTCCAACGGGACTGTCCCTTTTTGCTTCGTGACCTAATGCTTTTCTTGGATGACATGTGAGCGATCAAGCAACAGCAGCGAGGCCAAGCAGTAGCACAGCGGGACTCTTCTTTGTTTCTTCGTGACTTCTATTTCCACACCGTGACTGCTTTGGTTTTCAGACACAGGGACGGACCAAAAGCAGCACAGTCACAAAAACAAATCAATCGTGATCCCGGTAACATGTCATTATAGCTCACGATTCAGTCACGAACAGACCTTCCCGCGTCACGCTTTGATTCGGCGAAAGGAATACTTACTTGCTCAGGTCTATTTAGCGCGCGCTCGCGATCTCAGAGCCTCGCAACATCGCTTAAACATATGTCGGGGTTTAATTGTTTGTCCGTTCCCCATACTCTTTGAGTATCGCATGAAATGATATTGCGAGTCTCGCCAGCAGTTTGCCGTGGAGACTAGAGAGCCTCGGTTCCGACAGTCGGCTAACTTGGTGTCAAACGGCGATACTATCCTGCCGAGGATTGAACGAGCGAACGTGCGAGGCTGCGTTTCTGGTCAAAAGGTATCTTGTTGTGCTGGACACCGCGTTCTAAGCTCTCCTTCGAAGCAGTCTGTGCTCATCTACGGACCCTTGTGGCTTGTTCGATGCGATTCGATCAGCTACTCTGATGCTCTCTCTCTCACTCTCGAGTCACGGTGAAGCTGACAATCTCACATGCGTTTTGTGTTGGTGGGCGCTTTCTCCGATGCGATTTTCCGATATTTCCGACGGCACTGGAGCAGTCTTTGTGAGAGTCGGACCCCGCGCGTCCAAAATTGGACCCTGCATCGTCTGAGCGTGCAGAAAAAGAGTATTGACCGACGCTCACTCTCGGATGGAGCTTTTAGTGGAAACTTTCTTCTTGACGACCTCGTCTATGGGGCAACCGATGGGATTTGCATTTGCGTTATAACCTAATGCCACTTTTGACTCTGCCGCATCAGTCAGCTTCCCACGCTCCTTCAATTCCAATCCAAGATGACAGGTGCGCGGAACGTCCGATTTCCAAGTATTGACAGTCGATTAGCGCCGTTGCTAACATCTCCTTTGTTGTCTCACCACAGTCGAGCCATTGAGCTACACGATCAGCATCGCCAACCCATTGGATGCTGCCGAGATCGCAGCTCTGGGTGGCAGTGTGTTTTTTCAATCATTCGCCCACTCGATGCCCGCTCAAGACATGGACGACTACCTCAGCACATCCTACAGCACCGACCGCATCCAATCTGAGATCCAAGACACGCAAACATACCTCTTCTACACCGCACGCGACGACTCCTCCAACAACCTGCTTGGATTCGTACAACTCAACCGTGCATCGTCCGAACCATGTCTCACACTCAAACCGCCGCAAACCATCGAAGTGCAGCGTATCTACACCGATTCCGCTGCCCAGGGACGCGGCGTCGGATCACAGCTCATGAACAAAGCGCTGGACTACGCCGTCGAGCAAGGATACAAAGCGATCTGGTTGGGTGTCTGGGAGGAGAATCTGAAAGCGCAAAAGTTCTACCTGCAAACCCACGCCTTTCAAAGGGTGGGCCAACACGATTTCACCATGGGAAGCTGCACCCAGACCGATTGGATTCTGGAGCGTCGCTTGTAGATTGTAACTTTCTATTCCCTGCTTTGCTCTGTATACATACGCATACAACACATTCGTAATCATAGAACAGATTCAAACGATTCATTCCGAGGTGTGAGGATGCGCAATAGGCTGTTGTACGGCTGCCCAAGGCCATCACTCCGGTCATCGGAACAGAAGGTTTGCACGCAAAGCTTCAGCACAGTCGAGAATCGCACCGAAGATCAGCACACGCCAGTACTACAATTTTCATCCACACGCGAGCTCTCAAACGATTCCTTTCGCCGAATCAAAGCGTGACGCGGGAAGGTCTGTTCGTGACTGCATCGTGAGCAATAGTGACATGTTATCGGGATCGCAATCTGTTTTCGTGACTGTGCTACTGCTTGGCCTTGCTGCTGTCACTTGTTCGCTCAAGCGGGTCCAGCCCCGTGTGCATGCCTGCCATGTCATCTTAAAAAAGCACTAGGTCACGAAGCAAAACAGGAGAGTCCCGCTGGACTTGCAGTGGGTCACGCTTTCGTTCGGCAAAAGGAATACTTTGCTAGAATGCTGATGTGGAACAATACAAGATGAAGCAGTTGAAACGAGTACAAGAGACACATCGGCGAAAAGAGCGGATTGGATGCCTCAATCATGACCGATGATATGGGCCAACTCCAGCATCTGGCGATAGGTGTAGACCGAAAGATCGATCTTCCTCAGCGCAGTGCTTGCCCAATCCCTGCCCGTTTCGGCAATCAACTGGCCCAGCTGCTGTCCCTTGGGATGGTTGGCGAAGTAGTCGATCAAGATGGGGAGCTCTTCGTAATCCGTCGAGATGGGGACGTAGTGGAGCCAAGGTACGATACGATCGTCGTGCCATTCCACCCAGATGGTCTGCTTGAAGACCAGGCTGTTGCTGTCGAGCAGGCGGTAGAAGCGGCACGACATGGCGTTGCCGTCGACGTCCATCAGGAACTTGTTCTGGAATGCCGCATTCGAGTCAGCCAACGGAGACAGCGGGATGGTTGCGTTCCAAGTCTTGCAGAACTGAGGATCCACTTGACAGTCGTGCAGCTTGACAAAGTTCATGTTGATCGAGTCGGGATTGAGCCTTGAGAGCGCCGAGACTTGCATCTCGGTGAATTTCTCGGGCATGTTGGGCAGGCTGACACGTTTCAAGTCGGCGGAAGCCGAAGTGAGATCTGCACCTGCTTTGGCGCGTCCTCGCAGTTCTGCGATCTTGAGCTTCATCTGATGCGTCAACATGACGAGACGCTCACGATGGCCTTTGAAAGCGTACTGGGCTAGAGGGCTCGAACCGGTCTTGCTTCCACGCCAGTACATGGTCGACTTTTTCTGAGAGTAAGGAAGCCTGTCCTTTTGACCGTTCCATAGACGATAGTTTTTGGATCCGTAGCACCAAGATGCTGTGGTGACGTCTTGGAAGCTCGAGACCTTGGAGAGTGATAGCACTGGAAGGGTGGTGCTGAAACAGTCGTTGGACTGGTGGAAAAGACCATGCTTGGTGCTCCAATCCTCGACGTTGGCGCACATGTCGACCGATGGGCGATCGCTGCTCAGCAACGCATTGCTTGCCGTATTGATCGGACAGCCGAGCGTGAGAAACTCTCGACATGACTCGCCGCAATGTGTGATTGGAGCTGTGGTATCATTGACATCCTCAGCGCCGTTCTTTGGTCCACAAACTCGATGTGGGTCGTTCCAGTTGTGCAGCAACTTGAAATCTGGCAGCTTGTGCACGAAAGGCTGCAGAATCTCCTTGTACACCTGAACCTCCTCCCACTTTGCGGGAGCGTCGGTTTTTGCAGTGCCGTTGACAAAATCCCAGTGGTACAGACGCCCCATCTTGTACTTGAGGGCATTCTTTACCCGCTGGCGCAAAACGTGACCAGGAACTCTACGCAGTGGAGCAAGATCCTTTTCGAGCTGACCGTAGTCGTCAATGATGGTGGCGTTGTTCTGTTTCGCAAAGTTGAACCAATCCTCGAAGCCAGGAGGAGGCTGTCGCTGATACTGCTGCACGTAGCGGTCTACTGCCTGTTGGTACGTCTTGGATTGCCTTGATACCATGTCGTTGAACTTACGCTGCGCAAGCTCGACATGGCAGGCAACGGCATCAGCTCCACCTTCGAGGACGGAGAGACACTGTCGATCGTCGAGTGGGGAGTGAGTGCTGATTTCGGGATCAACAAATTCCGGTTCTGGTTCGGGGTTGGACGAGTGGGGCGTGATTTGATCGAGCCAGCTTTTGCTGCTCGAATCTGCTGATTTGCCGGCAGATGTTGATGCTGTGCTGGAGGATGAGGATGTGTACAGAGCGTAGGGAACACCAACGATGAGAACGAGGCATAGCACTTGGAACAGCCTTCTGTGCGTAGAATTGCGCATCATCTTGCTGAACCTTGCATCGCGTTTTGAAGTGTACATCGGAAGATTGCTGCCAGAGTCGCCGGACGACGCGTTGGGAGCAAGAGCGTAGCCTCGCGAGCTACGCGTCCAAGGCATCGAGTCGAGCAAGTGCGCCATACGTTGTCTCAGCGAGCGGCTTTGACCCGATGGTCGTGCCCATGCTGGCTGCTCTGGTGGGTAGCTCGATGAGGAGGAAGAGGTCAATGGGATCTCGATCTCCTTCTCTCCATCAATATGGTCGACCTCGTTATCGTTGTACTTCTCCATATTGGAAGCGTCGCGTTGTGCAGTTGGTAGATGGCGGACGATGAGGAAGATGGTGGACGAAGAGCAAGATTGTTCAAAAGCAAAAACTCAGGTCCGATCGTGTTGGACCCTCTCGGAAGATTCACACCGGACACATAGGCGGGGGAGCAGATTGTCAAAGTTGCACGGTCCTCGTGGTACAGCTGAAAGACGGACGTGTAAGGGGACAAAACTGTAAAGGCCGAGCGGCGACATGCCTGCTCGCCGGTTGCGATTTCAGCCGCTCTAGAACAGAAAGGTGAGACAAGATCGACATGCAACTTCCCGTCCCTAACCTTGTTGAGATTGGCATTGCCCGCTTATCATCTGCGGAAATACGAAGCGTCCGTCCGGCAGCAGCTGATCAGTGATTGCAAGTCCCTTTCCTGAATCTCTCGCTTTGACACTGCCTTGACAGACTCAAAAAGTACGGCATTACACAAGAACTTCAAGCAGCGAAGCTGATCCCGCGTCGCGTTCATCAAGCACTGTCACCGATTACCGGCAGGAACGCCGGTTTGCTTCTCCTACACAGACTCGGCGAAGATCAGAAATCAGAAGCCAGCGAAGTCGATCCTCAAAGCACAGTGAGAAACTTCTGCTCACTACGGCTGTCCCAGAAGAAGAGGACGCTTCCAGACTGTTTGCGGAAAGGCGCGGGCCATTCACATTGCAGAACACCGAGTCGGAGTTTGAAAGCCACGTGGAGAAACACTGAGCCTAAAAATTTGGATAAATTCTCGAATTTCAAGGAAAATCCGCAAAAAATTCTTTTTTTTTCTTTTCTTTTTTTTGCTGGATTTTTATTTCTTTCTGGACCTCTCCTTGGCAGGAGGAGCGACGAGGCGTGAAGTGAAACCAGCGGTGAACTCGCCTCACCAGCCATATGCCTTTGGCTATTTACATTGCTTTGCGTTTCGAGTAACGACAGTGAGATCTAGCTTCCGATGACGATTTTCCGAGTAATGACAGTGAGATCTAGCTTCCGATAACGAGCTTCCGGGACTAAGAGACAGTGGTGCTAAGCCATACCAGGGATAACCATCTTTGACCAATCTTCTACATTCGTTCCCTGGTGCTTGATGTAGGTGTGTGTCCAGATTCGTGGAGCTCTCTGACCATCGGCACCCGCGAGATCCTTGTAGTTGATCACCTTGTACTGCATCTTCTGCGGCTGTGGAATTGGTTTGGGTAGAGCTTTGGAAAGGACGAGGTCAGACTGGATGGCGGGTGCGTTTTCGATGAGAGCTGCTGCCGAAGCGTCGCGTGCATCGGAGGCTGCGAATTGCGACTGGGTCGATTTGAGAGCTGTGATTGAGGAGAGTTTGGCTCGAAGCTGTTGCATGTTCCACGGTGTTGGGTCGGAGGGGGAGGGTGATATACCGGGTGCCAGTGGTGGCAGAGGAGAGGCGGGCGGTTGACGAGAGAGCTTCTTCAGCAACCGCCGTATCCTCCATCGTCTGAATGCTGCGATTGGATTGATATCTCGAAGACCTCCTCTGACGCGTTTCATCGTGTACGCCAATCTCTCTTTGAACTTTACATCCTCCGCAAGCTTCTCTTCGGCTTCGTTGAACTTCTCCGGCTGTAGAACTTGTTTGATGAACAGCTTATCTTGTGTGTCGTATGCTCCCTGCTTGAACCCACGATGCAGCTCCCGTTCTAACGTTTCTATCCCCTTTTCCTGATCAAGTTGCGTTGAGAGATGCGATTGTACTCTGCTCATCAACTGATCCTGCAGATCTCTGGCACGAGTCAGTGTTGAGCCAATCTCTTTGAACGGTGTAGTGGTGACGACGTGTTGAGCGATCGCGATGCGTGCTTTCTGAGCATCGGTGATGAGCGATCTGGCTGATTCGCGAGCATTGTCGTGGGTCAGAGGCGCAAAGTCAATTTGAGCTGCACGGAGGATCCCGTCGAGTTCGCCGGTTGCTTCCTGGATGGCCGATCCTGGCAACTCGATGGCGACTAGAGCGGGCAAAAGACTTGCTGCCAAAAACAAGAATCGGAACAGAAAGGTCGGCCGCATAACGCCATCCGAACAACCCTGCCGAAGGGCTCGGTCGAAGACTTGGTCGAGCTGTACGAACCGCTGTTCCGCCGACTTGGCCACTTCTCCCTTCCACCTTGTACAGCACCGAGCCGCAACCGAGATCGCTGGGAACGTTCGAAGATTTAGCTCGTCGATCAGCGCAGAAAGATGAAACGCAAGGTTACAACGGATGGTCGGTTATATCCTCTGAGCGGCGCTCTGTCGGTCCAAGATTGGGGCGGAGAAGATCGAAGAGAGAGGGAGAGAGATTAAGACGAGAGTCGTAAAGCTTGCCGACTCGAGCCTCGCGCTTACACACTTTCTTCGCACGGCTTCCAATGCACCTCTGAGTGGGCTGCATTTTGGATGAACGCATGCAGCATCAACCCCATCTCAGCTGAGGTGTGATCATGCGAAGGTCGAAACTGACTCCTGCGTGCTGCAGCAACGCGTCGCCAAGCGGTTTCCCATCCCACCAGCGCATCACGGTCCCCTTTCTTCTTCGGACGGAAGTCGCCGAGCGCTTCGTGTGCAGCATCCCAATAGATGTGAAGGCGTGCAACACACACGCAGCTGAAAGGAGATCCTCGTCAGTCTTCATATGAAGCGAAGTCTCTTTTTGCCACAGTTTCTCACGCGCCACCCGACTTCATTTTGGTGCTGACTTGCATTGTACTGTACACGATCCGGTGGGTCCTGAGCTTGTCTAGATTCGCCAAGGTTGATCCCACTAGGTGAATGTCTCGGTCTACCGTATATCACTCTTTCCCACTTCTTGCGCAGCATGAGAAAAAGGCTCCGAAGAAGAAGGTTACGCGATGCAAAAAAAAATGATGTTCTATGCACACGGAGACTTGCCTGTGCTATGGTATCGATGAAGAACCGATCCCGCGGTTCAGGGATGACTGCTTGTGCTGTTCAATGAGACGTATAAGAACATGCCTCCTGACAGCCCCGACTGTGTCAAATGAGCACTTCACACAAGCAGCTTCCGGCAGCACTCCTCATCCCTCGCTGAATCCATACGATCAAGCCACACACGATGGCGCGCAAAAGCCTCAGTCACCAAAGGATGCATTTCCTCCTGCTGCTGTTGCTCACCCTCTTCGTGCTGAGCAGCTTCGCAGCTCCAGTCGACCCCGAAACCATCAACCCAGCCACTCCGTCAGAACCCGCCTCGCAACCGCTCGTCCTCCGTAAACCACTTCGAATCTTCGCGCCGCCGGTCGAACCCCAACCCATCGCCCCAATCAAACCCTCGCTAGCCGTCACTCAGCCGCTCGAAATCAAAGTGCTCTCCACCGAAGAACTCTTCAAAGCCATCCTCATCCACGACACTCTTGCTGAACCTCCAGCTTCTCCTCCTACTCCTCCTCCCGGACTCATGGCTTCTCCTCCTAGCAAGCCACCCCGCACCGGCTGGGCAGCATACGAGCTACCCACGTTCCTCGACTACCCCATCTTCACCACTCCCTCTCATCTCGTCACCTTCGACGCTACCAAACAGCCCGTACAGCTTCCCAAGAATCCACGCGATCTGTCGGAGGCAGTGCGATCTCACGCGTTCAACACGTTCTACATCCGGGTGACTAAGCTTTCGTCTTTGACGTTGAACGGAAAGGAAGGGATTCTCGCGCAGGTGAAAAGACCTACGGTAGACCAGGCTACACGAATGGTGACAAAGGAAGCGCTGGTGGCTCAGGAGAGGCTGAAGCGATGGGCAAAGACCGAGTTGGGAAAGAGTGTGGGGAGGGAGGTGAAGATGGAAGAGGTGGAAGAGTCGTTACAGCGGACGTGGGCGTGGTGGCAGCGCGGTTTGAGGGAGGGGCTGGGAGGGGGGGTGCTTCCGGTGGACCAGGTGAGGGCAAAGATTCTTCGTTGATCGCTTTGCCGTTGAGCATGGTGAAAGGCGATATCGCCTGTCGCCACCAAGCAGGGAGCGCAGCCATGTCGCCACACAGCAAAATAAATCCAATGCAGACCATTCCTCACCAAAGACACTGAACGTCAGCGAAAAGAGATGTGATTGTCTGACATCAGACATGCAGGGAAGAGACGAAAATCAGCTGCGTTTCTATTGTTGCGCTGCACATCGGTGGGACCCATGCTCGGGAACCACAAAGTGCCGCCCAGCTTCATATGCCAAGCTGACTGTTACCCACCGCCAGACGTGTAGATCACGGAAGGACCTCAAGCTCGTTCGAAGACTTTATAAGTCGGCTTTTTTGCTGTCTGATCTTTCCGTACACACCATTTCCCTCATCTTTCTCGGGCTATCACTTCGACGATGACGAACAAACATCTTCTCTACAACTGGGTCAGATTTGCTATCCTTCTGCTTAGCATTTGCGCCCTCGGCAGCACCGCTGCACCCGTCAATCCTGCTCTCGACAGACTCGCCTCTTCCTCTTCATCTCAGCCTTCCGAGCTCCGAATGCACCAAGTGTCCACCGAGGACCTCTTCAAAGCCATGCTCATCCGCGACACTCGCCCTCTGCCGTCTCTCGAGGGTCGGGAGATGTCGTACAGCCAGCGAATCTCCGAATTTCTAGGTGTCTCCGAACCGTACTACACAGTCACTTTTGATAGAAACAGACCTCCCCTGGCCATCTCTACTAAAGAAAAGGCGGTCCAACAAGCCATTGCGAATCACGGAAAAAGTCGATTCTACACCGCTGTGAAAGCGATTCCCGGAGCGTCTGGATGGGACGAGCGTCCGAGAGCTGTGGCTTATCGTTCGGTGCTCAAGGAAGGACTGGAGGCTCAAGAAAAGCTGAAGGAGTGGGCAAAGAGGTTGCCAAAAGCCGAGGGTGGTGGGGTGGTCGATCAGGGCGAGGTGGAGAAGGCGTTGCAGAAGACTTTTGAGATTTGGCAGAATGGTTTGAGGCGGGCTGCGGGTGACAGTCCGCTGGATATGGCGCAGATCATGGCAAAGGTCCTTCGTTGATCGTATCTCTTAGACTACTGAGCAGTATGAAAGGAGCTGGTCGCCATACAGCAAAATTCAATGGAAACATTACTGTCGCCTTCATGCGCGGTTGCTTGAAACCAGGATTTGTTATGAGATAACGTCCTCATTGGTTGTGGTGGAAGCCGAGCTCGTGATCCACAGGTGTTGCCCAGACAATTCAACTTTCATATGACAACTGGCTCTCGACAGCACGCCATCAAGCTCGTGTTGAAGCCTTATAAAAGTCGGCCCAGTGCTTTTGATCTTCTGCATCTCAAATTCTATTCTTGTCTTGAGCCTCTAGCTTTGGGAACGATGACGAGCAACACCCTCATCTTCTTCGTCGTCATACTCCTGGTGCACTTGCTGCACAGCACAGCAGCACCGGGCGACCCCAGCGTCCACAAGCCCGCCTCTACATCCCGCCCTTCCCAGCTCACCATCTCCCAATTGACCACCGAGGAACTCTTCAAAGCCATGCTCATCCGTGATCTCCGACCCTTTCCTCACGACGATCCCCCAATTGGCCTACTCACCCCCGACTCAACTAACAAACACGAACCTCTCTCTGAAAAGCTGCTACTCACCTTCCCCACCCACCCCGTCGTATTCGACACCAACCGGCCTCCCGTAGCGATCAACACGGGACAAGTGGCGCTCGAAAGAGCGATCTGGTATCATGTGAACAACCGGTACACTTCCCGTTACAACGCTATATACAGAGCATCGGGTTCAGACCCTTATGCGGGAAAGATGGCGTGGCGGTTGGTGATCAAGGACGCGCTCAAGGCGAAGGAGAGGGCGAAAGAGTGGGCAAAAGGGTTGGAGAGAGTGGAGGGTAGCGGTGGTGAGATGTTCAACCAGCACGATGTCAAGAGATCGTTGGAAGGGACATGGAAGATTTGGTGGAACGGTCTGCTTGAGGCTACGGGTTACCACAAGCCGATGTCGTTGTCGGACATTGAGGCAAAGATTCTTCGTCGTTGAAATGACTTTCGTCCCGAAACATGTGCATGCCAGGCGGCGCCGAAACCACACAGCGATATCAAAGCGTTCGTTCCAACAAAAAGAAGGGTTGTCGTTGAAAGAGATGTCTCGATTACCAAGTGCTTCTGTGCAATCGCTGTAACGTGTTCACGCAGACTACCACCCCCAACCAGCCCTCTGCCAACCGTTAACGACCACGCCTTGCGTCCTCACCACTCCACCCGTACCTACCGCCCTGACCCTCCTCCTCGCCTGCTCCACCTTCTCCTCCACCTTTTCGTCGTACGTCTTTCCGTACCTCAGTACGACGCTCAACCTGGCCTGCGGGTGGTGCTTTTTGCCCATCCTAGCTCTACCTTTGATATCCGCTCTTGTCAAATAAATTCCCTTCCCGACCCACGCTTCGCTCACAATCAACCTTGGCACTTCCATACCCTTTGCAGCTGCGTGGTCTCTTGCCAGTGCTAGCGTTGACAGGATCCGCTTTGCCGCGCGTTTGGGTGAGAATTGCATCTGCAAGATCGCATAGTCGATGGGTTGCCCCGAGATCTGGTTGGCCAACATCTGCAACTTTCGAGGCGAGATCTTGAATGCAGCGGTACTGTACTTGTGCTCCAGCGCTTCACCGGTTACCGGGTCCTTTGCGTTGAATCTCTTACGCAGCTGACGCGTTGCGATCTTGGCAGAAATGCGTTGCTGCTTGCGTTCAGCCTGTTGCGAGAGCGGGAGTGATTCGACATCCTCGAATAGCGGCATTCCATCGGGGCTGACGGAAGCCATGGCGGAGTCTCGTCGTCGTTCGTAATCGAGTTTGCTCTGTTCTTCGGGAAGCACACCGCCACGCTGCCTAGACTTGGTGTAGTTGTCACCGAGAGCTACTTTGGCTAGGCGGTCGGTGATGTTGGACAGGAACGAGGGGTTGGGGGTTGAGGATGAGACGCTGTGCGAAGGGGAAACGAGGAAAAAGTCAGTGCCTGCATATGAAAAGCCTCGAATGTCATGTGTTGATGAGGTGGACTCACCTTCGCTGCGAAATCGTAGGAGTTAGAGCAGAAGTCGAAGGTTTGGCTCGCAGTGACGACCGCAAGAGCTGTCTTGCCGTTCTAGCGGCGGTATTTGAGGCCGACATGATGTGCAGATGTGCGAATGGTAGAGCGAGTCACGTATGCGAGTCCTTTTGTCGTAGCTGTGTGTGGACAGCAAGCTTGAATGGGATGTGTGTGGTCGTCAACGATGGTGATCAAGGTGAAGATGATGATGAGCAAGCAGAAAGATGGAGAGCGGAAAAAGTCGACTTCTTCCAAAAATCGCTCTTTCCGGCTTTTCGCGTCACGTGCATCTTGCCCAATCGGCGATCCTTTTTCCTCTGGCATCTCGATACTGATGGCGTAACACCGCCCAAGATGCAGCTCGGCCAACAGGGTCCTCAACACCTCGCACAAGCCCACACACAGACCACCATCATCACCACCTCCCTGTTCACAACGATGGGCTCCTGCCTCTCGACCAACAAGTTTCAGGGCGAAGGACGGACATTGAACGATCCTCCTCCTTCCTCCGCCGCTGCTGCCACCGCTGCACCTAGTGCAGGCCAGCGCCTCGGCGGATCTTCCAACGTCGCCGCTGGTGGTGGAGGAAGCACATCAGCGGCCGAGCGAGAAGCAAGAGCGCGAGCAGCTGAACAGCGCATGTCTCAACAAGCGTCGAAAGGCAACCCAAATCAGGGGAAGCTGAGTCAAAAGTTGGACAGTCAGAAGCATACAAATCCGTTGAAGGACGGCAGAGAGGAGCCGCCGGAGAGAGTCGTTGTAAGTTTTGCACCTACAGCATGCTAGTGAGCTAGCTGTGACCTCTAACAGCTGACCATTGACCTTGTTTTCCTATTCCCGTTGGACAGTGGGATTGATCGCAGATCCCGCCTCGACCCGCTGTAAGAACTCACATCTGTAGACAGAGTTCAGGTCTCAATATACCCGTTCCACAGAGCAAACGCCTGCCAACAGTCAACATCAACGTCGAAGGAAGATGAGGCAGACTGAGATTGACGGAGAGACAAGAAATAGATAAAGAAATTTATATGCTAGGGAGAATGATAGATGCTATATGGAAACGATGCAATGAGAGTATGAATATGCAGAGGGAAAGGAAGAGAGAATAAAGATAAACGAAGCAAGATCTATGCAAAGGGAACAACAGGTCGCCCCGGTGAAACCGTCTATGTTGTGTATGTACGCTGAGAATAAAGCCCAAAGCAATGAAAGTGTCCATGTCGACAAGGAAATCAGAAGCTGAACAGTCCACCACCGTTCCTGACCTTTCTACCACCCAACAGGTACGACAGCACGGTAGCGGCAAACAGACCGACCGTCAAACCAAGCGCTACCTCGACCAGTGACTGGGCCACAGTGAAACCCGACGAAAACGCCGCCGAAGAATCCGATTGGTTGGCAAAGTTCAACAATCCACCACCGTTTGACAAACCAGAAGGGAGCTGGTACAAGATACCGGGAACCGAAACAACAAAGCTTCGACCGTCAAAGATGCGACCATACACGTTGGCCATGACGCCGACCGCCAGCGATCCAAGCGCTGCCGTCACATCCTGACGCCTCGAGAGCGCCGTCGCTTTGGCTGCAAAGTGGTTGCACGCCCAACCTCCGCAAGCGATGGCTACCATGACAGGGAACTCTTTGCGTGTCACCTTGGCTTGGTTACGCAACGAAAGGCAGATCGAGTAAGCGGGCGCAGTGAGAATGGACCAGATCTCTCCCACAGTAGACTGATACCACGTGTCGTTGTGGCGATAAGCGCACGTTGCAATGTTGGTGTTACCGGAGAACAGTTGCCAGAAGGATACACCAATCGAGATACCAAAACCGAGGAAAAGCGAGTAGATGATCGCGTAGACCAACCGCACTGAACCGGCAATCAAGTTCTTGGACTGCAGCTCGAGCGAACCGCTCAACACGATGAAACCGGGCAGGATGAGCACGATCGAGCCTGACACAACAGAGGCGTAGCAGAAGTAGCCGCTACTCTGCACCGCTGCAGCGACAAACGAGTTGAGAGTGGCAAACACGATCTCGAACACGTTGCTGTACAGCTCGGTGGTGATGATCGACTGACAGTAGACTAGGAAGGCACCCAGTGGGAACGCCATCAAAGCATCGATGAAGCTGCCGTTGAAACCTTGAGGACCGACGCAGATGAACGCCGAAGCAAAGCCACCGATCAACACCATGGGCCAGCGACCGATCAAGGGCTTGCGCCTCATCAGCTCGTCCAGCTGTGCAGATGCCTCCTCGACACCGATCTTGTCGTGAATGACATTCCAGTAGATGGTGTGCATGTCGGTCAGCTTGGTCAAGTCGAGCGCCGACGTCTGCTTAATGAACTTGGTTTCGGACGTGTGCGTCGCGTCATCGCCAAAAGCGATGAGCATCAGGTTGGGCAGGTAGATGCATCGACAGTTGATCTCGAGGACACGACCCGTCTGCTGAATCTGCGTCTCGATACGATGCGTAGGAGCACCAAACATCATCAAGGCACGAGCAAGCTTCATAATGAACTGCTGACGCTGCAGGATCGCAGCGACGTGCATGGTGATGAAGATCTCTTCCTTGCGCTTCTTGTCCTTGGCACGCTTCTTGAGCTTGCGCTGCCACTCTTGCTTGTGGTAGTCCGAGTGCATCTTTTCAGCTTCGGGACCAAAGTAATCGGGACCAATGCCGGAATTGACGTCCGGCGTGTTCAGGGCGGAGTGCGTGAAATGACGCGACATGGCATTGGGCAGCAAGTGCCTCTTGCGAACTCCGTTGCCATCGACAGAGCTACCTCCCGTCATTGTGCGCGAAGGGAAGTGCATGATGGAACTCGGTCGCTTCTTGTGAGGTGTCGCATATCCGGAAGCATCAGGCGAATTGGCTTGCGTCGAGCTGTCACGACGTTCGCCACCAGGACTTGTGGGTAGCGAGTGGGTTCGCGAAGCGAGCGGGGATGCCAGGTTGCTGGGTCGGTAAGGCGCGGGAGCAGCGTCGGCGACGATCTGAGCGGTCTTCTTGAGCGTCTTGGCGTTCATCTCGGGCAAGAGGTAGCGATCAAGCGAGAAACCGGGACGCTTAGGATTGGGACCGAGCTGAGCATGCTGCGGCGAGACGGCGCCGATCAAATTACCTGTAGTGGCAACGAGCGCACCAAAGACACCCGCGTTACTCCTTGCCGCCTTGGGACGCTCATCAAGCGCACTCTCGATACCGGTCTCGTTGGCGACGCCACGGACGACCTTGGTGGAGGTGTTGAAGGCGACGTTGCCGACCTTTGCAAAGGTCTGGGTGAGCTTGGGGCTGGGCAGGCTGATGGATTGGAGCGACATGCCACGACGCTTCTCGTATCTGTCCAACTTGGCTTGGAAGCCGGGCGAGTTGAGTTTGTCCTGGACGTGCTCTGGCGTATCCCTGACGAGCGGCCTGCCGTCTCCGTCCATATTGTATTCGCTGGTGCTAGCGACGGAGCTGGTGGCGGCGCTCTTTGACGAGAGTTCGCGCTGCTGCTGTTCATAGAGACGGAGCAGGTTGCCGAGGACACCACCCGAAGCGACAGGTCGAGCGTCGAGGTTCATGGTGGTCTCCATGGCATCTGGAGTGGATGAGCCCGTGTCGGGAAGATGGGAGCGTCCGATGCGATCGAGCGCCTCTTGTCGCTGTTGGGTAAGCTTGTGCTGTCGAACGAGGCGCACGGCTTCTCGCTCAAACTTGGTGGGCTTGCGTCGTGGACCATCGCCCGTGTGGAGTCCACTGGAAGTCTCGACGGGGACCGACTTCCAATTGGTAGGACCGCCTTCGTCATGCGATTTAGCAGCCTGATTGTCGGCGTTCTGGGGAACTTGACCCTTTTCTTCCTGATCCTCTTCGTCTACAGGCGGCTTGCCAAAGACGCTGCGGAGCTTGGCCCAACCTTTGGGTTGCGAGTCGGCTTGTTCTTCTTCGGCAGCCTTCTTCTTCTTCTTGATGCGAGTAGGCATGCCGTCGGTCTCGCCGGGAACGAGGTCGAGGTAGTCGAGGTCCGAGTCGTTGGCAGGGTCGTAGCTGCTTTCGGAGGTGGCTGATCCAGGAGTGGTGACGCCGCTGACATCGCCAAAGCCAGGGGTCTCTAGACCACCGTTGGCCCTCGCACGCTGTCTTCTCCTCTCACGGTCGCGTTCACGATCGGCAAAGACTTGAGCGAGACGATCTCTGGCGGTGCGATCGTCGGCGCCGTCTCCATCCTGCCAGCTGAGATGACTAGCACCGTCATCGCTGCGAGCCTCGTGCCTTTGAAGTTCACGCTGGAGCTCGAGGAAAGCGCGGTTGTCGAGACCTTGTTCATCGAGACCTTTGGCACCTGTCAGGGAGAGCGAAGGGATCTGAGCACCGCCTTGCGCGTTGGAAACGGCACCTGCAGCATCGGGAGCATCCGTGGTGAGATCTGCGCCTGGAGGAGTGCTGGAAGATGGAGCTTCGTTTTGAGGAGTGAGGCGTTGTGCAATGTTGAGCGGACCTGGATGGTGATTTCTGCGGACAGAACCGAGACTGAGAGGAGCAGGCTTGTTGTCAGGTCGAGCAGCAGGAGCAGCGCCACCACGGACAGTCACTGTTGGACCGGCCAAAGCGCCTCCAGAACGGATCTGGAGTTGATTACCTCGACGCAGACTGGCAGCATTGGATGAGCCATCCCAGTGGACACGGCCAGCACGTCGCGCGGCTGTCGAGGCGGGGACGGTGGTCGATGTGGATGCGTTGGATGGAGCAAGACGAGTGGAGGAGTCTTGTGAGTTGTGGAGCGTGTCGTTGATGTTGGCACGGGGGTCTGCATCAGCGTCTTCTATACGGATTTGTGGATCTGGTTGATGAGATGATGATGAAGAAGCTTGGTGTCGCTCGTCCTCGTTGGATCCCGTCGGAAGTGTGGAAGAGTCTGCGGTGGAAGAAGAAGAGAGCGTCTGATCACGCTCGTAAGCGCCGTGTGCGTCCGACATGGTTGCTCACAGCGATGAGGATGTGACCATGCAAAGAGATGCTGACAGCGCTTGGTGACACTGCGGACGGAAGCAGAGTGAGTGGATGGTTGAGTGATCCGAAGCGACGACGAAGGCGAGTCGAGTTGAGCTGAGTCGAGTCTAGTCGCAAGATTCGAGTCTATGTGCCTACAGCAGCAATCAATGCGGCGTAGTTGGGAGAGATAGCGCCAGGCTGTCTTGTCCAAGAATGTGATCAGAGGGTGATCTGTAAGAGGTTGTGATCTTTCAGATGGTGGATGAGTGAGCAGCCTGTCGGGTGTTCCGTTCGTCGTCGGGAATGAAAAACTGATGGCTGATTCTCTATCTTGGTCGAATGAAGCCAAGGCTCGTGTGGGTTGTCGTCGATAAGTGTGGGGCTCTGTGCGTGGTAATGTGATTCTATAGGAGAGATGTGGATGGGATGTGATGATCGAGAAGGGAAACGGTCGGATGTTCCTATGAAAGGGGGCACAGAGTTGGTATCGCTGCACACAAGGAAGGAACAAAAGAAAGATGCGTAAGGATTGGCGAGCAGCGTTGCGCGTGTGTTCTGTGAGTGTGGCTTTTTTTCCCAATTCAAACTCTGTGATTTCATACTGCCTTTACCCTGTGTACCGTTGCTCTCGTTGAAAAAACACAGAGCCGATCCCTCAACTCGGTGCGTCGATCTTTTTCAGGCGTCGTGGCTGTCTGCCTGTCAGTTAGCTCGAGTGACGAAGCTGAGTTCCAAAAAGGTACACGCTTTAGATCTCCCTTTGAGTTGGCCGAAATGTCGGGTTCATCGCGCAGGGGATAAGCTTTCCATCCTCTTTCAGCCCTTGGTCGACGCTGAAAGCAACGCTTTCTGACTTTGACGGCGCTGTAAAGTCATGTTCAAGATTGAGAGGAAACGCTGCGAGTGTGGCGATGGGTGAAAAGTGGGATTCGAAATGCCAAGCCCGTCTTGGAGGGCCAAATTCAATCACGGTGCAGCAGCCTGCTGGCACACGCCGAAAGAAAGAGGTCCGGCACGATTATTTCTGCGAGCTCATGCAGACAAATGGCAGACGTGCATGTAAAAGACGCCGCACATCCGTTTGCTTCCCACCAAACAACAATCACGAGCTTTATCTTACACTCGGGCCCTTCCGTAGTGACCTCAAAGGTTCGTGCTTTGATTGGAACCGAAGCGACGAGGGTTTTGGCATGCGTGTGTGTCTCTGAGAACAGCATGCAGGTACGGCGATAAAATCACACCATGCGGTTCAAAACGGTGCGCGATGCGGTCACTCTACCTGCACTAGATGGCACTAATCTCCCGGCGTCCGCCAGAAAGAGTCCTACCCTTTCTTCTTCCCACTGTCACTCTTGCAGCTACTCATGCTGTTTGCTCCTGATCAAGTCCTCGCCTGCAATCCGGTTTCATTTCCGACCCACCTTCAAACACCTGCGTGCGTATCTCGCAGGACGACGGAAAGCTTTCAACGCTCACACAAGTTTCCGAGCTAGTCACTACGAAAATCTCATTGGAAGGGCCACTTATCATGACCGGTTCGAATCGCCTTACTGTGACGAGACTGCGAACGGAACTCAAATACCGGTTCGCAGGCGAGCGTGTGTGTGTGTTTCTCTCAAGGGTATGACGTGCAGATCTCCCGGCCTCGCATCCAGCCGAATAAACTTTCCCTTTCGGCGATTAAAAAAAATAAAGCGTAAATTCACGAGCAACTTGAAAACGTCGTTTTTGCTCCACCTGTTCATAGATCGGGTCCAACGCCGCGCAAGCTAGCCCGATATACTCGATCCGCTGATACGCAAACGAGCAGCTAAAAATCGTGATGGCGACAACGAGGCTTCTGCTTCCGCTTCCGCTCTTCAGATGCCTGTCCAGAGAGGGCACCAACTCTCGTGCGGGGCACACTACTCAGTTCGAGTGACGAAACCGATCAGAATTCGGAGTGCAATTTGACACAGAAATCCGCGACGTGACCTTGAAAAGTGTTTTACAGACAATCCTCGATTCGCTCATGACGAGACCCGAAATCCTGAAATGCTACTATTGACAACATGGACGAGCGAATCAACCAGACCATTGGATAGACTCCAAATCAATCCCTTCCTGCACCATCTCCCAAAGCGGGCTCATGTCTCGCAACTTGTTGACCACCTTGATGATCTTGTCAGCGACATAGTCGATCTCCTCCTCCGTGGTGAATCGGCCGATACCGAAACGCAGCGACGAGTGAGCATTCTCATCGTTCAGACCAAGCGCACGCAGGACGTACGACGGCTCGAGAGATGCCGAGGTGCACGCGGAACCAGACGAAAGGCAGATGTCCTTGAGCGCCATGAGCAGCGACTCACCCTCGACGTACTGGAAGGTCAAGTTCAAGCAGCCAGGGTATCCATCCTGGTCACCGTTGAAGAGCACGTGCGAGATGTTGGCCTCGAGCGTGTTGCGCAGACGCTGCGAGAGCTTGGTGATGTGGGCGTGGTCGTACGCAATCTCCTGCTTGGCCAGACGAGCGGCCTCACCGAATCCAGCGATGAGTTGAGGAGCGAGAGTGCCGGAACGAAGACCACGCTCCTGACCACCACCATTGATGATGGGCTCGAGACGAACACGAGGACGACGTCGGATGTAGCAGGCTCCGATACCCATAGGGCCGTACAGCTTGTGGCTGGACAAGGACATGAGGTCGATGCCGAGCTCGTTGACGTCGAGCGGGATCTTGCCTGCAGCCTGAGCAGCGTCGGTGTGGAAGAAAGGCTTGGAGGCGCCACGGCCGCCCTGCTTGGCGAGCTCGGCACCCTTGGTCTTAAGGAGGTGACCGATCTCCTTGATGGGCTGAATGACACCGATCTCGTTGTTGACGGTCATGATCGAGACGAGCGCGGTGGTGGGTCGCAGGGCATCCTCGAGCTGCTTGAGGTCAATGAGACCGTTGGACTGGACGGGAAGGTAGGTGACCTCGAAGCCCTCCTCCTGCAAGCGACGGCACGAGTCAAGGACACACTTGTGCTCGGTCTGGGTGGTGATAATGTGGTTCTTCTTGGACTTGTAGAAATGTGCGACACCCTTGATGGCCATGTTGTTGGACTCGGTGGCGCCCGAAGTGAAGATAATCTCCTTGGGGTCAGCACCGATAAGGCTGGCAATGTTCTCTCGACCTTCCTCGACACCCTTCTCGGACTCCCAACCGTAGGCGTGCGTTCTAGAATGTGGGTTTCCGTACTGGTTGGTCATGTAAGGCATCATCTTGTCGACGACACGGGGGTCGACGGGTGTGGTGGACTGAGCGTCGAGGTAGATAGGTCGGTTTGCTGTCGAGTGCTTGGGTGCAGCAGAGATGATGTCGTTAAGCAAACCCTTTCCGGAACCTTGCTTGCTGCCAACACCGGCACGGATGTCGGGCTGCGCCACTTCGACGGGGGTAGCCATGGCGGCTGGAGATGAGGGTGAAGCATACCCTCGAGTGTGTACGAGTGGCGTTGATGAGGAAGAGGAGGAAGCGGATGTGGAAGGTGCTGCTGCGGATGCTACCTTGATGTTGGTCGAGATGGATCGAGCGTGGGTAGCATCGTGTCGTGTGAGCGCACGAAGCGCAAGCCTTGAGGTGGTTGACGATCGCAGTGAGCTTGCCATGTTGAAAGAGATTTTGATGCCAAGAAATGGTCTCGACAGATAGGGATGATCAAGTGTGGTTGACGAGATGGCGGTCACAAAGACAGACCTGACGATGCAGTCGGATGAAAATGTCTCGAAGCTCAGTCAGTCACGAGTCTGCTTTGTGACTGATTTTGATTGCTTGAGCGCTGGGCCTCTTCGCCGCGGACTGAGATTTTGCCTTCGCCACACAGCGGCCCCGCGCAAGCCAGAGAATTGGAATAATTTTGGAAAGCCGGCCTTCGCTTTGGCTTTGCTGAGCGAGCATCCCCGCGAAATCGCCCGAGAGAGGGCACATGCGAATCGCCGATCTGACATCTTGCTTTTTCCGTCACTCGCACGAGTCTGATTATCAATAGGGAAGACGTCGGCTTTTTGGCACGGTTCCGAACGCGCGATTCATCTCAGCTTTGACATTCTCAACGATATCACACGCTCACAATCACCACCACAACCTCGCCTTCGTAGCTCATACCTTCTGGTTTTAGCAGGCACACAATGATGATGGCAACTCGACAGGCCAACGTCGCCGCGCGCCGCGCATTCTCCACTTGCACCGTCGCTCAATCGAACAACGGCTTCTTCGTTCGTCCAGCCAACGCACCGACCTCTTCCAACTCTCCTACCGCACCTCAACCTAGGCCAGTTCGACCAGTAGCACAGCCTCACACCCCAGCACACGTCCCCGCCGAGCAGGCGCCCAACTTCCCCACAACTTGGTCCGAATCGCAGAACCCAAGACAAAACGCCATGAAGGGTCCCCGTTTCGAACAGCTCGACATGCGCTTCCAGCCTCAACCTCTTGCAGCTATCGAGATGATCCAGAGGGAACCTATTCGTCTTTCGAGCAAGCGTATTGCCGCATGTGATGGTGGTGGAGGTCCCCTTGGGCACCCCAAGGTGTTCATCAACCTCGACAAGCCTGGTCCTAAGCCCTGCCCATACTGGTAAGTCTTGCCTCAGAATATGTTGAAGAAGGCCGAAACCATGCTGACTGTGTTTCTTTGCCTTTCCTGTTTCGGCTTCGCAGCGGGATCCGATTCGAGCTCGATCACGCGGCTCACCACTGAACGTCGATCGTAGATAAAGCAAACAGTTTTCGGTTCTCAATCATAGCATGCGTCTTTCTTGATCATTCCGTCTGTGTTGGGATTCGCAAACAGAAGCGTGCCTTTGGTCGTACAGGATCACCGCCCGAGAAGAAGAGTCGGAAAGGGAAGAAGGAAGAAGGCTCGTCGCAGCGATGTAGCTGTCGATTTCTGAACAGTTGAACAGTTGCTTCTCTGGACGGGGACGAACAGGAACGACTTGGGGCGCGACAGTGTATGCGGAACAGCCTTACGAATTGGAGCCAGTCCTTGGCACTTTCTCGGTCGATTGACCACAAGAGAATCGTCATCTGAGCGACTGCCATGATCGGATACTCACGCTTAGCGGCTCGGCTTGGACTGACGACTTGTCCGTGTAGCTGCACTAAGTCTGCGACGGCGATTCGAGGCGATGGGGGGCTACCTTTGATATCAAAGATGGGCCTTCATCGGTCGCATCGGCGATCATGCGGTTCGGATTGCAAGACTTTGCCCAGATCGGTGATATGAGCCGCATAAGCACCTTGTCCATCTGATGAGCTTCCAGAGTGCAGGAGAAGCGATGTCCATCTTTCCTAAGCTCGACATTCAGTGATTGATCGACCTGTATGCCATCACCTGCTCAGTCACTCTGTACGACACGGGTGAGGATCCACGCGATGCTTGCTCGCGATTATGATCTTGCTTGGAGTTCCAGGTGCCATGTGCTATTGCTCGAAAGCGTCGTGCTCGCAGTGAAAGTGACGGACCTGTCATCAGCGCTTCTGAGAAGCGTTCCTGTTCTCGCTTGAGCTTGGAAAGGTGTGACGTATTGCGCACGTGAGAGGCAATGATGACCCGCAGGAACGTCACACGAGATTCATTAACATCATGTTCGCAGCACGAGGGGTCCAGTACAAATATTCCCCGTTCGCCAAGCGGTGGCAGACACGGACTCAGACTTGTAGGAGTGACCTCTTTCGCAAGCTGTCCGAAAGCCCTTTAAGCGCCTCCCACGCTCCGGAGGCCGAACCGGAGTAGCAACGTGATCAGGTCACCGGATAGCTTTTCCCCAAGCGAGAAGCTCTAGAATTTCCTCTCCCGCGATGAGAATCTCAAAATAGCCCGCCAACACCCATAGCGGAAAGTAATGAATGGGCAGAACTATCAACGAACCTGTCTCCTCAGCCAGTCTCGGTGAATGACTTTTACGGTCTCGAGCAATGATGAGAGGCGAGGCCACGTTGGTGGCGCTTGACGAGGTGGTGAAACAGGATCGCGTTCGCGCGCCTTTCCCCGCAAATATCGATTCAACAGCAAGGCAGAGAGAGGCGCTTGTCTGTCTCGTCAAAGCTCAGAGTGTCACACGCCACTTTGTCAACCTTGTTGGATCGGTTCGATCGAGCGAACCGGATCGGTGGGATACCTGCGATCTACTCTAGCTTCAACCCGGTGAATGCTCACCAATCGTCGCCGAACACCCGGACTCAATCACGAATCCATGAAAGCGAAGAGCAAGGAGACAAATACAGTAAGGTTCGAAAGCGGAAGCACATCTTCCGACCGGACAACGGTCAACCACACAATGCGATCATGGTGGAGCCAAGGCTAGAAGCAATGATAAAGAAGTTTTGAGTCTAGTGTCGTACAGGAAAGAAGAAGAGGATGCTAAGCGAGGCAAGAAAAACCGGTCTAAAAGTCTTGGCACCACTCAAGCAAAGAAAATCTAGACAGCGGGTTCAAGTCCAACAGTGCATCAGCTGCAGTAAAGTACATGAATCGTCCAATCCCAGCTTGCAGCTTTCTCATGGTGGCTGAAGAACAACCCTAGCTGCATTCAAAACGTTCGCTGTCCGGTTGTCGCAACCCGACGGTAAAGTTGGCGAATCGCCGCCAAGAGTTGCTCTCCATTGTATGCGGGGGAAAACGAGCATCCAAACTCAGTTACGACACCTTCTATTCCGGGCTTCCCTGCGAGCCAGCCTGCCTGCCTGCCTAATCGAGCCCGAGCAGAGCAGCTGTATGCATGTTCTCTTTCCGCCGCTCGTGGCTTTCCAGCAACTGTCACCTTGAGACTTGAAAGAGAGACCCTTGATGCTCTGCATCTGTGCGAAGGTTCGCCTGACTCGCTTCTCCCCCCCGCTCCCATCTTCTCTCACTATCTCTCCCCTCTCTGATTTGCTCGTTCGATCGCCACACCGCCGGACTGGCTTCAAACTATATGCGAATGCAACTAGAGAGACAGACCGTGTCAACTCTATCCTAGGCGAGATGCACGGAACCTCGTCTTCCGTTTTCAGCCTACTGTAGCCTGTGCAGCTCTCAGCTCTTCATCGTTGTGCTGTTGCTCTAACTGAATGTCGGAAGACATCAGATGGTTGTCTTTTTTTCTCACAGTCTAGTGCAGCTTCGCTTGTCTCTGGATTTCAAGGGTCTGCTCACCATCCGAGCTCGCTAGCGCTTGCATTTGCTATCGAATCTGCTTGGCTCGTGGCGACTCGCTACTTTCGCCGAGGTTGCTTCTGGTTCTTCCGACGCAGCTGTGCGAACCGCACAACCACCTAAGAGCGGGTGGCAATCAGCCGTGACTACTTGAAAGAAGATCAATGCTATGTGGGAAGGATCGCTGTCAGCTCTTGCTATCAGCGCCGACTGACTGGGGTTGAGAGAGACTCTTGGCGGCTAAGAAGCTTGGTTGCAGCCTTCCCTTCTGGAGACCAAGTTATCAATGCAGTATCTTGATCGCTTAGCGATATCTTCTTGCATGTCATTGAACGGATGAGACCTTTCCGATGTCACTTCTTCCATTTTAGGCTGCAGAAGCCACCGCCTTTGACGGCGTGGCACCATGATACCGGTAAGCCCCCGATGGCGTTGTCTGCACAGCATTCTTTCTTCAAGTGCACCGACAAGCTAGCATGACAGGAAGAAATACCGGTACAGTAGCCGAGCAACACTTGGTTTGAGGGTCCGATGGGGCGCATCTGCGGAACGTCGAAAGCCGAACTCGGTGACGACGGCGGGTGCCAGCTCGCCCGGTTTTCACTCGAGCCTGAATGGTGTGTCAGACGACATCTACGTCCTTGTAGCTGGGGAGCGGTTGAGAAAGCAAGTGGCTCGGTACCTGTTTCTGCCACGATGTGCCTGTGTTGAGCAAGCCACGCAAAATGATGCTGCTGACATCCCTGTCTCCAAGTGAAACATGGCATTCAGTCGTCCACCCGTCCAACTCCACCAACCTTCAAAGGTATAAGATGCCCCGTCTCGAATCGGCCTCCTCCTCCCCTTTCCGACATCCATCCCATCATTTCCTCACATCGTCTCTCATAGACATCTCCATCCTAGACATCTCCACCCTAGACAAATCTCTCTCATAGATCCATAGATCCCCAGCTCAAGATGCAGTTCAAGTCCCTCGCCCTCTACCTCGGCGTCGCGCTCGCCGTCGTCGTCCCCTCGTCGACCTTCGCTGCTCCTTCGTCCAGCTCCAAGCGACTCTGTAAGAACACCGCTACCGCTCCTAGCCACGTCGAACAGTCTCTCGGACTCAAGATCGCCGAGCTCCAAAGCTCGCGCAGCTCGAAGGCTTCTTCCGCCGCTGCTGTTTCTGCTAGCATCCCCGTCTACTACCACGTCATCACCGATGGTACCAAGGGCAAGATCACCTCGACGCAGATCAACAACCAGATCTCGGTCATGAACTCGGCCTACCAGGGTACTGGTTTGTCGTTCTATCTCGCCGGCAGCGAGACTACCACCAACTCGAACTGGTTCAACAACGTCGACTACGGTACTTCCGCAGAGCGCAGTATGAAGACCTCGCTCAAGAAGGGTGGTGCTAACGCGCTCAACGTCTACACTGTCAACTTTAGTGACGGTACTCTGGGATACGCCACCTTCCCCTGGGACTACACGAGCAACCCTTCCAACGATGGTGTTGTCCTCTTCTACCAGGCTGCTTACCCTGGTGGTCCGCTTTCGTCGTTCGCTGGCGGCAAGACTCTCGTTCACGAAGCTGGTCACTGGGCAGGTCTCTACCACGTCTTCCAGGGCGGTTGCTCCGGCAGCGGCGACTACGTTTCCGACACCCCTCCTCAATCGACTGCTACCAGCGGCTGCCCTAGCAACCAGGACTCGTGCTCCGGTGGTGGAGTCGACAGCGTCCACAACTACATGGATTACTCGGACGACAACTGCATGACCGGCTTCACGAGCGGACAGATTACTCGTTTGTCTTCTGCTATGAGCTCGTACCGTCTCTAAACGGATAGATAGGAGGAGGAGGAAAGTAGAACATCAATGCCGGCTGCATGATGGTAGAAGCAAAGGTTGTAGAATTTCTTTTCCGCTAGGTACACAAAATAAAAGCCTCGTTATGGATCCTTTCACACACAATAGCAAGCAATGGAATACACACTCATCTCTCTCTGTCTACCTGTGACATGCTCTCCGTCTGAGCCCATTCATGAGTGAAGCACACACACACACGACAAGACAGATGAACTTCAGAGGATTATTGTTTGACTTTGGATTTCATTTTCGTCTTGTTTGAGATCCAGCGTATTCCTTGACACGTGCGTCTGATGCTTAGGGCTTCCAATCGTACTTCGGCACCCAGCCAAGCACCTTCTTTGCCTTCTCGTTCGACAGCAACGTCACGTTGGGATCGTCGTTGATCGGCTTGTACGGCACTCCCGGGAACACCTCTTCCACCAACTCCTTACTCGGCCTCTTCATAACCGTATTGTTGTTGGCGATGATAAACGTATGATGACCCTTCAACTCCTTCTCGAGCGCCAACTTGATCGCCTCTGCGCCGTCTCTGGAATCGATGTAGCCCCAGACATTCCAGTAACGCTTGCGGGCATCGTCTTGCCATCCTGCGAACGTAGCGTACTCTTCGGGAAGCATGACGTTGCTGAATCGCATACTGACGATCTTGATCTCGCCGCCCTTGACGTTGCGGTGCGACTGTGCGGACCAGCGGACGTACTGGTCGGCGAGAGTCTCGCCGACGAGCTTGGACAGCGAGTAGGCAGACTCTGGCGTCAGTGGCGTTTCCTCCGTGATAGGCAGCGACTTGGGAGGGATATCTAATGGGATTCCGATAAGTGTCTCGCTGGACGCCATGACGATGTTTCCGATGCCCAACTTCCTACACGCCTCCAGGACGTTGTAGGTCGCACTGACATTCGTGTTGAACTGATGACTGCTCGAACTTTGACCAGGAGACGGCATAGCAGCCAAATGGACTACAGCATCAACACCAGCGTAAGCCATGTCGATCTCCATCAGCGCTTCGAGGACCTGACCCATGTTGGTAAGGTCCACCTCGACGAGTCGGTAGGCACCCTGGAGACCAGTCTTGCCATCTTCGGATGCGGTTTTAGGTCGGACTCGGTCAAAGTTGATGACTTCGTAGCCGGAAGAGGAGAGGTGGGCGACGGTGGCACGTCCGAGCTTGCCTGAGCCGCCGGTGACGACGACGCGCTTCTTGGGGGTGCCGCGAGGAGTCTCGCCGAGAGTGAGAGGGTGGTTAGATGTTGTTGACATGATGAGTTGTTTCTTCTTGATGATGTGAGCGTGGTTATGGAAAGATGAAAAGGGATCATCGAGGTACTTATACATTCTCTTCTTGCCTTCGCCCCCGCACGACATTCTCCTCACTTCCCCGCTCGAGATTTCACGAGGCAGCCAGTGAGACCACCCTCATCAGAGACACACACCAGACGCCGATACGCGGCAATCACGGCCTTCATCCAACCCGCCGTTGACCATCGGCAATGCACAATGTGGCGAATCATCGTGGCATAAGTCACCGGTGATAGTCGCCGTTCGGGTGTGGAGAAATCTCAACGTCATACACCGCGCTCACGTCAGACAGCGAACAACGTGGCTCGTCAGAAGAAAGCCGAAAGTTGAATTTCAAATGCGAAAAAAGCAAGGGAAATTGAGGTCACGAAAATGCACCTTCTCATCGTCAGATAGGGCTCACCCGCTTGCTTGACGATACTCATGCTCGCAGCCATACTCTTCTTCTCACATGTCGTAGACCTCTTGCTCACACGCAACTTCAGACATTTGATCGCAACGATGAGCATAGAATTAACAAGAATCAATACACGAAAACAAATCGCACTTCAAGCATCAGTCTCCATCGGACGCTCAGCACCCTCACCCGCCAACTCTGGGTTGATCACCGATTCATCCACAGTCGCGGTCGCAGTCGCCTCGGCAGCACCTTCAGCGGGCGTAGGGGCAGGCTCGACGATACCCGCCGTCTGCTGAGGCACACTCGCCTCAGGAGCGGGAGGTGGAGGTGCCACTTCACCCTCCAAGTTAGCACCCGCAACCACACTGCTACCCAGCGAAGACGGCACCCTCGGCGGCTTGCTAGGGGTGTTCCAGGCTTCAGACCTGTCGCCCTTCAACGGTGTACCGTTGAGCGACCTGGACGAACTTGAAGGCGTCAAGCCAGCAGCAGCCGCAGCTTCGGCACTCTTGGTCGAGGCTCGCAATTCCTCCAAACTGACCAAAGCCACTTGAGGAGGCGGCTGGCTCGGCGAGGGCTCCTCCCCACCTTCCTGCTGCATCCGCTTGCGCACGAGCTTGGCGTAGTGCAGACCGCACGCGTTGCAGAGCGTACGTGCACCATCGGGACCACGACGCCATTCAGGAGTCTCGGTGGTACCGCAAGCTTGGCACGAACCAGGAGCGGGGGCGCGGCTGCGCTTCTTGTACTGAGGGCCCTTGACATCGCTGTCGAATCCAGGCGAAGGGAACGAGGTGGGGAGCGATCCATCGGGGAACACCCTCAAACCGGCGTTAGGAGTGTAAGGCGTGCCAGGCAGACCGTCGGGGGAAGTACCAATGACGCCGGCCTTGTTGCCATCCCAGTCAGAAGAGCGGGGACGCTTGCGTGCCGAATCCAACTTGGACTCGGCAGGTCGCTTGCCGTGCTCGTCGGCATCGAGCTGTCGAAGAGCCACTTCGGGTTGTGCCAAGAGCATGCTGAGCGAAGAAGTGAGTTTGAGTGCCTTTTGAATGATGTTGCGCACCTTTTGAGGCGTGGGTACGCTGACTTGGTTGACGTGTGCGACGGAGAAGTTGGCGATGGCGCTCGAGACCGAGTAGATTTCGCGAAGTTCGGATTCGACGTTGCGGGGAAGACCAGAGACCGTCTCTGGCTCGGCAGTAGTCGCGCCCTCAGCGGCAGCAGCATCGGCTGGCTGGGCTTCAGCAGACTCGCCAGCTGCAGCAGAAGCAGTTTCGGATGCGTCTGTCACGGGAGCGGATGCCTCAGCGGGCTGTTCAGTGCTGGTGGAAGGCGCGTTGTTGGCAGCATTGGTAGCAGCCGTAGCCAATTCGGTGATGGTCTGAGCGGCGCTCGACGCGTCGGCCGCAGCAGCGGCGGCGGCAGCGGCGGCCACAGCAGCAGCAGCATCGTGGTCAGAAGAGTCTGCGGTGGCAGCTGCGGAAGCATCGGGTTCGGTGGCGGAAACCTGTGGCTGCTCTTCAATCACGGCGGAATCGGATATAGGAGCGTCCTTCTGGCCAAGGATGTTCGAACCAAAAGGGTCTGCGTCGGGAACAGAGGAGGAGACCGCGTGGTTGGCGTCGTTTGAGACTGGAGCAGCAACGGCTGCAGCAGCAGGAGCAGATACTTCGCTGGACATGATGCGAAGATGTAAGCGGATGGAAGGGAGGATGGGATGCTATTGCTTGCGCCGAGTAGGGTGGGATGTCGCGTGCTTGCTTTCAGGCGCCTCACAAGTAAATGGGCGGGATCGATGACCTCGGAGGATGATGGGTGGATGAGAGTCTGGGCTCAGTTGTGAGAGCTCGTCGACGCGGTAGTTTGACGCGACTGGTCGGGTTGAGGAGGAAGAGAGAAGGAGGTGCCGAGAGACAGCGAGAGAGTGGAGGTGACGGCAAGATCCGACGCGATGAAAGGAGGTCAGGAAGGAGACAAGAAAGACGGTACAGCAAACGGATGCTGCGAGTATAGTTGGGGCGAGCGGAGGACGGAAGGCGAGGTGGGTGGAGTCGAGAAGCAAGTTGACGACGGAATGCGCAGTTCGACAAGGAAGAAACGTCGAAGGACAGACAGCATCAGAGTCGCGATACGGAACGCACAAGAGGCGCATTCGAACAGGACGGCACGCCCGATCGCGGGGTGATTTCTCGGCTTGTTGGCCCAGAGAAAAAAAAAACGACGTGCGCCGAAAAGAGAGAGATGCTGCTCGATTGCGCGAAATCACCAGCCAAATCTGAATTCGTTGGCGCGTTTCCATATCCGATTCGACCGCAATCGATATAGCATCGGATGCGTATGAATTTTGGCTCAATTTGAAAAGGTTTTCTAATCTCGATTAGGAAGCCAAGAAAAATTCTATTCAGATCGGGTGCAGGCGTGAGAAAAATGGCGTGCCGTTGCCTCGCCGCGCTGCGCTGTGCTGTTTAAAGTATGATTTCACAGGCTCAAGCCCGGACCAACCAGGCTTTCTCTCTTTCTCTCGCTCGGCTTGCACGGTCCGTGCTGTGCCGTTGAGCTGTATGCTGTGCGCCATGCCAACTTTTGCTCGACGGTGGATGCTTTGGCTTGGCACATGCCCTTGCTCACAGCGCAAGATGACCGACCTGTCAAGGGCATACAGTACAGAGTGATGAGCAAAGCTGCGACACCCCCAGTGACCCCGACTGTGGCTTGCTAGCTTTCCTTCTATCGGAGTCCGGTGCTTGCCGCGGCCTGAGGATCACGGAAGCATGGTTCGAGCCTCTTCAGCGAAGTCACTGGTGCGGCTCAGGTTGGTGGGGATCCAACATTTTTGGTGGCTCCAGAATAGGAGTGTGAAATCGGCCGGGCCAATCCCGATTTAGACCTATTGTTCGCCGCCGCTCGCCGCTCGCTGTTTTGCCCTTGTTCCACCTGACAGCCAAGTCACTCCAGACGATAGAGAGAAAAGGGAGGGGCTGCAAGTGCGACTGTTCAGGAGGACATTCCGATACCGCAGTGAGCCTGAGAAAGCCAATGCGCATGCCGGTCACTGAGTGCCCGACGGGACCCGATCGACTCGCAGACAACGCCATTCACAATTCGATGCTCTCTGTCGATCGACAAGCCTCCTTCTCTCCTGCTGGCTGTATTGATATCAGGAGCAGACCTCGGAATAGCATGACAAGCAGCACCTGTCAATCAAGAATCGAGCCAAGACGTTTTGCCGAGTCGAGTCAAGAGCAAGAGGAAAAAAAGGACTTCCGAGCGAGCGGATAAGGGACTTTTTGAAAGCATGAGAAAGCAACTGCTTTGCCGAGTTGGTTGTTCCGTAGTGGGAGCTGCGGGTGCCTCGCCCTTCCGTCGCACACTAGCACCGGTCAACACGGCAATGCGATGCAACAGCAGCACAACAGCACTTGCAGCCTGACAATGTGATCATCAGCTCGTCTAGACTACTGTATTGCCAACAAGCGGCTGCTGAGCCGAACCTTTGACATTTGCTCCAAAGCTGCCTTGCCAACACGGATCACGAAAAGGTGGCGTCGCAAAGCAACCGCTGCGCACTGACAAGCGAGTCGTGAGTCGGCCAAGAGTCGCATTTTCTCATGATTTAAGGCTCGCTTCTCGGGACCCCTGAATCGAGTTTACCTTTGATACCAAACCCCCTTCTCCCTTCCTTTGATCGTCAGAAAAAAGCGGTGCTTGAATCCTGAATCGCTCTGCAAGGGAGAAAGGGAGAATATCAATATGATTCTTCATTGCCAGCCAGCGCATCCAGCATGGAAGCAAAGACGAGGCCGTGAGCTGTGAGCCGTGAGCTGTGCGCTTTGACGTTGCAGACAAGGGCACAAGCTGGTTAACTTTACGCGCTTGTCACTTGTCAGCTGTTCCTTTGTCCCCACCTCTTTCTCGCCTGGACATAAGCACTTTGGCCCTGACTAAAGCCGAAACGCTTCCATTCCAACAGCCACCGGGTGCCACTCTTCCCACAAGCCTACAGCCTTCAGTCTTTGTCAAGGTGTGGGAGAAAAACGAAACGGAGCGAAGCGAAGCGTTGCATTGCATTCCGGTTGCATAGCGTCCTGGTAGCGTGGGTGCCGCGCGCCTCTCACAATGACCATCTGAAACATGATTGATTGACTGCCAATAAAGTCACACACACACAGACCAACACGTTCTTTTTTGCAATGCAATGCAGTCTGCGCTGCGCAGGGTGTGACGATCCCTCTTACACCGACGCTGACCGGTTGACCCGGAGAGAAAAAGAAAGCGAAAGGCAAAAAAGGAAAAGGCAGCACAGCGCAGCGTTCACATTGCGTTGTGCCACTTTTTTTTGGTGGAAAAGCTCCAGCTCCGCTAAGCGCGTGTGTCTCGTGGCTTCCGTTGCTCGTTGCTCATTGCTCGTTGCTCGTCGCTGTCAGCTGCGTGTGTGTTGTGCGTGTTCTGATGCGTGATCTTGTGCGTTTGTGTGTGTTTTTTGGCGTCAACTCAATCATCTTTTGGCGTCCTCCTATCTTGGCTTTGGCTTCGGCTCTCTTCTCCTTTTGTGTCTGTCCCGTCCCTGTCATCCTCATACCTTCCACACAACCCGCCGTGCTTCCTGTGTGGAACGTCGTCGCTCCAAAGCCCGTCGACCGACCGCATACAAGGGTCTCCGTTTCTCCATCTCTCTTTCCCGCCTGCATTGCACCACATACCTCTACGCCGCGCTAGACTCCTCGTCCTAGATTGCAACCTCGTAGCTCAGACGGCGGAAGCACCTCCTGACTTCTGGACGCGCTCGCCACTCTCGACTGTTTCTACACACCCAACAACATGCTGTATGCGCACGACCACCCCTGATACCTTGCACATCATCGTCATTTCCTCTCTCTAACGAACCACTAACGAACTAGAATCGACCAAGACGACGACCACCACCACATCGCGCCACTCGAGCACTGCAAGGCTGCCATCGTCGGAATAGACCATCGCGCATCATAAGCATCCGAGCTTAGAGAAAGCTCACGACACTGTCACGCGCTGGCTCTTGCGATCTCGCCGTCGACTTGACTGCTGCGCCTGGAAAAAGCTTTACAAAGGACTGCATAGGACACGATACCCGCCTCCTTCCGTTTCTATCCCTCTTCAACATCGGCGCCAAGCTAGAGTTCTGTTTCGGATCGACGTGCGAGCCAGAACACGTACCCATGCCAGCATCGCATCGTCTTGCTCTAGACAATCACAATTGGTCTCGTCACCAGGAGCTCTAATTCTCTTCCTCCAACTCCCGGACAAGTTTCTATTCGTTCAGGGTCTGAAGGGCCTCTCCTTGCGCCATCATGGAGGATCCTGTAAACCAGGCGGGCAAGAAGAAGCCCGCATTTGCTTTTTGGGAGAGGCAACGCAAGGACAGCACTTCATCCCTCACCAATACAACACCATCACAAACGATTGCGACCTCTTCGTCATCTACCTCGCCCTCTGCAGCACGTCGCATTGATGCATTCGAGCGAGCCTCATCTACCTCGCCTTCACCATCGCCAGCGCTGCAGCGTTCCGTCTCGCAACAGCAACATCAGCAGCAGCAGCAGTCGACGCAATCGCAGTCAAGTCCGGCGGGTCCAAGCTCCAAATCTGGTCTCAGCGGCGTGCAGCGTCTGATTCAACAATACTCGCAATCTGGAACCGCTGCTGAGCCTGCTTCTACTTCAGCATCTAGCTCGTCCTCGTCGCTCGATCGATCGCGGTCTGGCCGACGCAGCAACGCGCCATTCTCGCAATCCAATCGACTCGCTTCCGAGCTTACAGAAGAGACAACAGGCACAAACGGAACATCCGTCAGCCCATCGACTCGGCAGCCACACGCTCAGTCATCGGTGCAATCACCATCGGCGCACCCGACCACCACTGCATCAGGTCTCGCACGACAATCTTCCACAAGCTCGATCAGCGTCAAGAGCACATCGCGGTCCACCCACTCGTCCGCAACACCAACATCTCGATTATCGCTCGAGACTGTTGCCAACAATGCTGGCGCCTCTTCATCCACACCTACATCTCAACTCGAAGATGCTCGACACGTGGAATCCAACAAAGAGACAGATGCAGAGAAAGCGCGCAGACGTCGACGCTTGGTGCAGGAGCAACTGCGCAAACGCAACAGCAAGAGGCGCAGTGCAGGCGCTATCGACATGACCGAGTCTCCCGATCTATCGGGTGACGATAAGGATCAAGAGCAAGATGGCGTGACCGAATCCACCACGACGACTGCAACGGCGGCGCCAATCACTGACAAGTCCACGGCTTCGGGTCTGCCGATTCAGCACACTCGCACGTCTTCGGCTTCGTCACGAAGCGCAAAGCTTAACTCCGAGCCGAATCAAGACACGCTCGCCTCTGGCGGCGACGATACAGAGCTAGATTCATTTCACGATGCCCAATCGCACCCTGTCACTCCTCCTAAAGTCGATGCACAGCTTGCTACAAGCTCGAGCTCGATTGCGCGCCGCAGTCAACCGGGCAGGCCTCCATCATTCGAAGATACCCGACCCTGGCTCGAGTTCAGCCCCGTCTTGCCAGATGGGGAGCTGCTTGACAGTCCAGATAGACCACCGGCACAAAGCTTTTCGCTCCTACACCACCAATCCGCTTCATCTGACATGAGTGCATCAGCAAGCCAGAGCAGCATCGCCACCGATCCAACCGCTACCGCGAGCATGCGCCCATCTCCTTCTCGCTCCAACTCGGCTTCTCTGATGTCGAGCGACTCTCCCAAATCACCCACCGGGCTCGGCTTCTCCACGCCACCAGGATACCCATCGACCGCCTCGTATCTGTCCATTCACTCGCCCTCTCACGCCTCGCATACCCGCGCTCATCGCACCACCAAGCTGCCTCCCCCGCGCCCTTCGCCCCAAGCGCCGCTTCCACCGCCGCCTTCGGTCGCTTCATCTGCGGCTTCATCCTCACCATCGCGCGGTGCTGTGGCTCCTCCCTCGAGTGTAGCTGCGGGTTTCACGAGGGCGGCGCCTGGCACGTCAACCCGCAACATGGTGCCACCGACCTCTGTGCAGGACGAGCTTGATGGGTTCGACGGTCAAAACTCACGCTCAAGGAGCTACAGTCTTGAGCAGGAGGTCGCATCGGCCGATCAGCAACTCCGGCACATGTCTCTGCGGTCGACAACCACTTCGAGCAGCACAAAGCCAGCCACAGCGTCGACAGCGTCTACTTTGGCACCTCCCATGATCCGACAACGCAGCGAATCCCTCCAGCGCAAAGACAGAGATACCCTGGAACCTCTCGAGTCTGCGTCTAGATCCTCCAAGACGTCGCCACCGACTACCACGCCTTCCATCACACCTGCCGCCACCGCCACTTCATCTCGTGCCAGCTCGAGTACGGCTCCACCCATGGGAAGGCCTCGTGGCTTTACCGTCGGCGCAGTGCCGGGCACCTCGCAAGCCGTGCGTGGCAGCGCTCCCGTCCAAACGCCCACCAAGTCAAGACCCAGGTCTTTGCTGTCTAACGAGGTCTTTCCGCTCGATCTTGCCGAGCCGCGATACAAGTCTAAGACGGCGAGGCAAGATAGCGACAATGCACGCAAGAACTATAGCATGGACATGGACCGTCGACTCCCTTCTTATAACACCGACGCTGCTGCCGGCACCGCGAGTCGTGGCTTCTCTGCTGCCTCATTTGCAGAGCGAGACAGCTTCAGCGGTAGCGGTGACCGATTGGCCGCCGAGAGCAGTGACCGTCGTCCAAGCGTAGGAGGTCGCAGTCGCAGCGCAAGCAGCGCCAGTCTCTTGCAACAGGTCAATTCACAGCCCAAGTCTCACGCCAGCTTCGTCATTGCCGTCGTCGGTCACGCCCATTCCGGCAAATCCACCGTCATCAAGAAGGGTCTGCGCCAATTTGGTCTCTCGAAGCCTCACGTGCTCTCAGAAAAAGTCACCTCGCACTCCACCGTTTGCGTCGTCGACCAAGAGCAGAGGACCATCGAGGTGCTCGAAGTGGACGCTTCTGTCCTGCTCAATGGTCCTAGCAAGCGCTTCGCCTGGCCCAAATTCCTTCCGCACATCGACGCTGTCATCCTCTGCTACGACGCATCCGAGATCGCCTCATTCCGTGGCATGTCCGAGTTGCTCGAAAACTTTTCCGTGGCCAACTTGAGCACCGTGATGTTGGCGTGCAAGTCCGAGGTCCACCCGAAAGCCGTCGATCCGTACTATGCCAGCGATATGGCATGCATCTACAACGTCGGTCTTGCAGAGTGCACTGTACAGAGCGAAGAAGGCAAGAAGCGCATGCGCGATTGCTTTTCATACTTGGTCAAAGAGGTGGCCAAGGCACGATCCGGACGTGCACGACGAGGCACCGTCAGCACTGTGCCGCCTGCTGCTGCCGCCATGAGCTCGCAGAGATCTCTCTCGCCCGGAGCTCCCAATCCGGCTGCGTTGCCGCAAATTCGATCTGCTTCCAACACGTCGCAGGCAAGCTCCCAGATGGGCCTTCCTCGCTCAGTACCGGAGCTGACCTCGACCAGTGGCGATGGAATGTCGGCTCAACCCGGTGATCGGCTCCCTTCTCCTGCCGCGCCCGTCGACCTGCTTCGTGCGAGAGGCTACAGCAACGCTAGCTCGAGTGCCGGCGATCCTGCATCATCAGTGGCAGGCAACGCATCGACAGATGGTTCGACCACCAACGAGCACACGACCCTTGCTACAGACCCTTCCTCCGGTGCAGTGCAAACCCGCTCTACAGCCAACACCAATTCCGATTCCCGCTCGGCGCCACGCAAGATGAGCAGTGCGACGGCTGCGTCCGGCGTTTCTGAAGTGGCCAGCGTCAAGTCGGAGGAGGATGGGGTGGTGCACGACAGTCTGCAACGAGCGCAGGCGGGCTTGCAGAATGCGCGTTCCAGCGGCGGTTACGTTTCGATCGACGAGCTGTGGGACAAGCTCTTCCACGCTGCCATTTCGAGGACCGACGAGCGATTCGTGTCCATGTTCATGGTCTTCTATCGTGGGTTCGCTACTCCGATGGAGTTGCTCAAGCAGATGATGGCGCGCTTCGACACGCTCACTGCCGAAGACGTTGCCGATGGTCTTGTGCATCGTTTCGCCCTGATCCGTCTCACCAACATGCTCGGCGATTGGGTGCTGGACTACCCTGGTGATCTCAGCGACCCTGAAACGCATGCTCTGCTCGTTCACTACCACCGCCAATTGCTTCGTCACCCTGATACAGTGCATACCGCTTCGCAGATCCATGCCGCAGTCGATGCGACGGCTCATGCGCCCGATCTGGACGCTCTGTGGAGCAAGACGGTCAACACGGATCAGACGCGGCACAAGGGCATCGCTGCAGCCATGGCGGCGATTGCAAGTGCGCAGCAGCAGCAAGGTGGAGCAGATGCAGAAGCTGACGGTGCAGGTATGCTGCCAGCCAGCCATTCGAACGGCAGCACGTCTGGATACATGCCTTCTTCGGGCAACACCAGCCACGACAATGACGGCATGGGGCACGGCCATGGCAATGGGCACTCGGGCTCGGACGTGTTGGAGGAGCACGAGCGAACCGGTTCCGAGAGCAGTCTTCCGACGCGGCCTTATGAGTTCGGCGCCGGTGGACGATCGCGCAGTGCATCTGACTTGACCAGCTCGTCCGTAGAAGGAGCCGATCCGTTCTACAATAACGGCAAGCAGGGCACTGGCCTCGCCCCTCCCAGCGGCAGCGGTGTCAGTCCCTCCGCTACCGGTACAGGCGCAGGCACGCCTGCGAGTTCGACCACCGCTGGCAACGCTTCTGCCACTTCGTCTACAGCTCAACTTGTCGGCAGTGGTGGCGCAGAGACGGTGTCTAGCGGGAACCTGCGGACGATGGATCAAAAGGCAGCACTGCGCAGCATCTCGAACGTGCTCATGGAAGTCGACGACGAGGTCATTGCCACTGAGCTGACCCGACTCGAGTGGACCTTCTTTACTGCAATCCAACCTCGCGATCTGCTCCGACACATCCTCGTACCCCACGACAAACGCGACGGCCCTGTCTCGCGTTCCATCTCGCACTTCAACTACATCAGCAACTGGGTCTGCTCTATGATCTTGGCGCAGAGTAAAACCAAGCATCGTGCACGAATGCTGGAGAAATTCTTCAACATCGCCTCGATCTTGCGCCATGACAACAACTACGGCTCGCTCAACTCGGTTCTCGGTGGATTGAGTAAGACGGCCGTCCATCGATTGCGACAGACTCGGGAATTGTTGAAGGGGAAAGCGGTGAATAAGGCGTATCAGTCATTGGTGCGTTTGATGTCGAACGAGAGATCCTCTGCAGCTTATCGACTTGCGTTGGAGAACTCAGATGGACCAACGATCCCGTACGTCGGAGTGCACCTGCAAGACATTATCTCGATTTCGGATGGCAACCCCAGCAAACGGGCGAGCGACGGCATGATTCACTGGCGCAAATTCTCGCTGATGGATGAAGCAGTGATGGCGGTGGCAAGGTGTCAGCAGTATGATCGATTCTTCAAGCCGAATGGACCGGTGGAGAGGTTGATTGTAGATGTTCCGGTGTTGGACGATGAAGCCTTGTACGAGAGGAGTTTATTGGTGGAGCCGAGGACGAATGATGGCGGGAGCAAGGGGAGCAAGATCAAGGATCTGAAGACGTTCTTGAGCCAGAGTGGTGGTAATGGGGGTGGAGCGGGGACTGGAGGGATTGCCTCGTTTGTTTTGTAGCTTGCCCTCGATGGCAATGGACAATTATGCTTCTTTCGTCACTGTTGGAGTGATTTGAATTGTGCTCAAGCTCGGTCTGTGATGCTCAAACTGTCTCACGATCGCAAGTCAAGCGGTCACACACGAAAATGATGGTGATGAAAAAGCTGTTTGCATTGCATCGTCGTCACTTGATCTTCAAATGCACCTTCTCGACGAACCCGGCCAAATCCGCCTTCCTGACCTGAATCGTAAACGTCTGGAATCTATCATGTCTAACCCTCGCTCCGCTCATCTTTGCCGCACTCTGGAAAGCGCTCGTAAAATGATTATTCTCCACCATGCCGTGTACCGCTGCGCCAGTTGTACCCATGACCAAGAACGTATCTTTTGCCGGATGCAGAGCGGCCAGTATGAACGGTAAAGGTGCGAAAGCTGTTGCTGAATTCTTGCGTTGGGCTTGCTGCTGTTCGACGATGATATCACGTAACGAAGTTGTGAGCCATGTAGCGAGCTTGGAAAGCACCTCGATGTTGGTGAAGAGTTCGAGGTCTTGTCCGTCCTTCAAGATGGCTAGACGGAAGTTCTTGAGCGTCCGGATGCTCTGGTTGGTGATGAGCGATATGCCTCGTGCTACGATCTTACGATGCAAAGCTTGGCTCAGCAGCAAACTGGACCGCAAAAGGTCGACCGAAGTAGAGCGCGAAAAGTCGAGTGCACGGTAGGCTTCGTAAAAGTTGGAAATCCAAACTCTCCTCTCCGCCGACTCCAAGTTGGCCAGATCTTCAGCGGTGTTACTCTGCGTAGTTTCGAGGTCTAGACCGGCGTTGGCTCCTGCGACGTCTTTAGCGGCGGATGAGGAGGAGGAGGCGAGAGCGGAGGTGATCGAGTCGGTGAGAGATGTGCCGAGATTCCATACTCGTTTGGTGGCGAAGAGCTCGGAAGTCGGAGCATTGGACGCTGGGTTGACGTTTGCTGCCGAAGAATTGTTGAGCGGTCCAGAGGAAGCAAAGACCATTCCAGGAGTTTCCACTTCGATCTTGACCCCGTGCGCTGCTACTAGCAATGCTGAAACGCCTTCGACCACATCTGCTGCTCCCAAAGGGGCTGTGCGGAAGCCGAAGCTGCGTTCGAATCCGCGATAGGTCAGCTCGGTGAGACCGTACTCGGGAGCGATTCCTTCCAACTTTCGCACAAGGGAACGGCGCAAGTCGAGAGGCATATGTGTATAGTTCTGTCTCACAGCGGTGAGCGAGAATCCCATCTTGGCCATCAAACCTCGCAGTTTTGATAAGCCGCGCTCACGCCATATACCGAGCTTAGCAGCGACATATGCAGTGTGATACATGGCCGTCTCGAGGCTCCAATGTCGATACAGAGTGAACCGCAATTCCTGCGGGATGATGCGGATGGATCGATCGTCGGCGTCTTCGGATTTGGTGTTGGATGAAATGACGTTGCGCAGTGTGCGGTCTTGCGCTCTCGACGCCGCTGTGTTTTTCTTTTCTGCGTCGCCGAGGAGGTCGAGAGACCACGCTTCGGTGGGAGCGGTGGATGAAGAGGGTTCGATCGAGATGACTTCGGATGCGTAGGCTGAGGAGTAGGTTTCGTACGTTTCAAAGTCGATGTTGTTCGAAAGGTAGAGAGAGGTGAGGCCGACGATGGCGAGCCAGAGCGATTCGCGGTCTGCTCTGCCTAAGGATTCGCAGAGGAGGTAGAGCATGGACGAGACGGACATGCCAAAGGATTCACCGCGGTTGTAGTAGCGCGTGAGGAGGTTGCGGTAGCGGTGGCGTTCGGCGTTGGTTAGTCGTGTGTTGGTTGTTGGTGAACGATGTCTGCGCTTGCCGCCAGGTTCGCGTGATGTTGACCGCGAAGAGCGTTTGCGTTTGCCTTCCGTCGAGCCTCCTTCTTCGTCGTCCTCTTCGTCTGCCGAGCTTGCCGAGTCGTCTTCGCTTTCGTCGTCGTCATCTTCGTCTGAATCGATATCGAATTCGAGCTTTTCAAAGGCATCCCTCTCCCCGCCTACCCTACACATTTTGCCCTCCACCTCGCCATCATCCCAACACCAAACTCGATCGTTGTTATGACTCGTGGCGAACAGATTCTCCAGATTCCAAGGTCGATGCGAATCAATCACATGCACCGTACTCCCCTCGGGAACATTGAAAGTAGTAGGCAGACTCAACACCGCTCCCAGATTGACCATGATGACCGACTTGACGTCGGTGTCTCCTCCTCGTCCCTCCTCGGGAAAGACGGTCGCCATGGTAGAAAGTAACGATCGATATCCTTCTACGGGAACGATTCGATGCGGTATGTCGTCTTGCAGCAATAACGAGGTGAGGATGCGTGTGGCGCAGACCGAGTCGACATCGGGAGAGCTGAGGATGAGTACGCTGGATACTCCAGGACCAGCTGCACGCGCAGCTGAGCGAATCCGAGCATAGGCTGATGCATAGTCGTGTTTCGATGACGAGGGGATGCGATCCGGGTCGATGTGGACGTCGACTAGCGACGAGTTGGGGCACGCCACCACGACCATGTCCTAAGATAGCTGATGCGTGTGGCGAGTAGTTAGGCGATGATGGTTGGTGATGGAGGAAAGAGCACGAGAATGCCAAGTGAATGCTGCACTCGACCCCGCCGAGAGAAGAGCATCGACAGCCAAAAGTGGAGAGCGAATGGCGAAACCAGGGCAGCCACCAGCCAAAACCAACACAAAAACCGTCAGCAGCACAGCTGAGTCGAAAAGAGCAACACGACAAGAAAGCGCGTCGAGTTTCAGCTTCCAAGATCTTCGCGTTGAGTGATGTTTTTTGCGGCAAGATGTCAGATCAGTGCAAGCGACACTTTCGAGCTGAAATAAATTGGTTCTCGTGCGGCTAAGGTTGCCGAAGGAGTGAGCTGGAAGAAAGGCTGCCGCGCGCACTGTCCATCTGAGCTCGCTCCTTCCCCCTCTCCTTGTCTCCCAACACCATTGCCCTGCAGAGATACTCGAAAACATGGCGCGGCACACCGTATCAGCCATCAGCAGTGCGCTGCTGGTCGTCTTTGCCTGTCTGCTCGCATGCACGTCCGCAGCATCTCTTCCGGCTGCCGATGACTGGATCAACACCAACTACGTCAAGCAGCTCGATCTCGCCGGTTCCACATCGCACGGTCTCACAACACTCAATATCAAGCCCAAGACCACCTCCTTATCAGCCTCTACTCTACCGTACTACTTCCTCTTCAGCGCCGACGAGGCAGAACAGCTCTCATGGAGCCGCTTGACGATCAAACCCGCGCTCGATTCGGTGCTTGCTTCCACCTCGGAGCTCAAAGGCGGAGCTAGACCTATCGTTGAACTTCAGCCTCAAGGTCCCGTAGATGGAGATGCGGCCAAGAGTGTGCTCTTCAAAGCCGAGATCCCGACGAATGTCATCGGCGCGGACGGGGTAAGCCTGACTCTCGAAACAACGCTCAATCACGTCACTTCCCCACTGCCTAGTACGGTCAAGCAAACCGACCCGCAACTCTACCTCTGGACCGGAGATGCTACCATTCGCTCCCCCTACACCACCTCGTCCGGTCGCATCAAGATCAAAGCCGCCACACCAAAAATTCTCTCTTTTACTCCTCAGGAAGACGCTACTAAATCTGGCTCCATCATCACCTTCGGCCCCTTTACCAACCTTCCTCCTCAGCGATTGCCCACTCAAGGCTCCGTACACTATCAATCTGACACACCACGCGCAACCATCGTCACCCTCGACCGCACCGCTGAAATCAGCCATTGGGGCGATGCGCTATCCATCACCGACCGCATCCTGTTGCGCAACTCGGGTCCAAGCCTCAAAGGCCACTTTTCCAGAATTGAACATCAGATGGCCAGCTTCTATAACCGAGGATCGGGTTCGGCGTTGAGCTCTTTGAGCTTCACACTGCCTGCAGGCTCGAAGGATCCTTGGTTCATTGATCAGATCGGTAATGTCTCCACTTCTCGATTCAGGCCGACCCTGCCTGATGCCGGGTTGGTGGGCAAGAACGGTAAAGGATCGTTGTTGGAGTTGCAGCCTAGGTTCCCCTTGTTGGGTGGTTGGAACTACACCTTCAGCATCGGATACACGCTTCCCCTCTCTGCCGGAGGCTGGACGAAGCGCTTGCTTCGCTCGGACGACTACATTACCGCCGTGCCGCTCTTCACTCCGTTGAAAGACGTAGCAGTGGACACACTCTCGACGACTGTCGTTCTGCCCGAGGGAGCGACGAGGGTGCAGCTCGAGTTGCCCTTTGAAATGGACACCGTCGACAACGGCATCACCAAGACCTACCTGGACACTGTCGGTCGACCAGCAATCAGAGTCGAGAAAAAGGGATGCTCGGCGGAACACGCGCAGCTGATCTACGTCAAATATACGCTCACACACAGGGCGAACATGATCAAAGTCGTAGCGGTCGCGGGTGTCACAGCCTTGTTGTTGGGGGCTACGGCCGTGGTGCAGAGGTTGGAGACCAAGATTCGTTAGACAGCAAGCATGTAGATAGAAGCTTCTCAGGAAAGCCTTTTTCGCAGATGGTTGTGATATTTTGTACTGCTTGTAATTGTGCGTGTGTCGAGGGCGTGCAGCGTTGAGCAGCAGTGACGAATGTGGATGGGGAAGAGGGGAGTTTCAGCCAAACAACCGACCCATCTGATCCAAGATCGGTTCTCCTCCTCCTCCGCCACCGTCGACTTGAAAGAAGTCGAGGTCTCTCATCATCCATTCCCATGATGGGTCTTCCTCCAAACCTCCTTGTCCTCCCACTTGCCCATGTGCTTGCCCGGGTAAGCCGAACCAGCTTGCCGGGCTCATCGCTTCTCCAGTCTGAGGTAACGCGTTCCAATTCTGACCTGTAGCTGCAGCGGATGGGCTGGGAGATGGGTAGTGGTGCGGTGGAAGAGCAAACCGTTGCTGCTGCTGCTGCTGCTGCTGCCAAGAAGTAGCAGGAGAGGGCGCAGGAGCTGTCCATCCCGAACCTCCTTGCATCGCTTGATGTTGCGGGGAGAATAGCAGGTTGGACGAGTAGCTGTGTGACGCTTTGGTGCCTTGCTTACCAACCGGATGGTTTTGATCTCTTCGCAGGTGTCGAGATGCGGGTTCCGCCGGGTTCGGTTGCGACGACGTTGACGGCGTTGCAGCTGCAGGCTGATCTCCAAACCCGCGTCTAACAGCTGCTCGCTCCGTCTCGCCCTCTGTCTCCCTTTCCCCGCCTGTCGCTGCAGCTCCCTCCGCATTTCTCTCTGTCGCTCCCGCTCCTCCCGGCTCAAACCTTCCCAGAACACCCCTCAAAAACCCGCTGTACCGACTAGCAACACTTCTCCCTCCTCGTCCCGCCACCTTCCTAGCTTTGCCTATCTTCTCCAACTCTCCCGCCGTCATATTGGCCAAACTGACGACCCTTGCTCCATTCACAAAGCCAAAGTCCACTCCCTTACCTTTTTCTTTTCCTGCCTCGCCCTTTCTCCCCTTTCTCGCTAGATCTAATGCAAACACTACGGCGTAGACAGTGGAGATAATTGTCGAGTTGGTCACATGATCCATCAACCCTCTTTGGCAGCGATCGATAAAGGTCGCCATGTAGTTGGTGCAACTGATGTAGCAGTGTCGATACAGCTCTGCTAGTTCTTCTGTGACGTCCACCGTGTAGCTGATGGGTAGGGGTAGAGCGTAAGTTACGAGGGCTGCGTAATCGAGTGAGAGCGGTCCTGTTATCTGCAGCGGTGTTGGAGTCGAGGACGAGGAGGGTGAGGAGAGCCAGCGCTCTTCCCACCGCTTGAGATCCATTGTGACGCTGTTTCGGAAGTACGAGAGTTGGAGAAGGAGTTGATCGCGCTCTGCTGTGCTGTCACCCTCGAGACCGTCGGCACCGTCAGAAGCAGGCTGGGTAGGATGAACACGCCTTCGAGCACCCAATGATCGTAAAACATGGGTGTTGAAATGATCACCCTGCGCAATCATGATTCTCCTCAGCTCTACTTGTGCGATCAGCGCTTCATCCTGCGCCAGCGCACACGGCATTCTATGCCACCGAGAGCACGTTGCAATCACTCCTTCGTCCGCTAGGTGCATCCTCTGCCCCGTTTGACTAGCAAGTGTCTTTTCCAAGTTCCAAAGGTTGATCCAGAGCCGTTCCGTGTTACGCAATTGTCGTTGGTAATGATCTTGCTCCGCCTTTCCGCCAATCCGTCCAGTGGAGCTGTACGAGTAGCAGACGAGATTGCAGCCCAATTCGGTAGCGATCCGAATAGCAGTGCTGAGGAACAGCCAAGTCTGATCGCTCATCGCACTGTCGCTCATCGGCCTATAGCTCGCCAGCAGGAAGAAAGCCTGCGCCATCTCAACGTTCTTGTAATCTCCTCCGATGACCCACGTCATCATCTCTTCGTAGTGCTTCCGTAAATCCACTGCCAACGTCGCTGACTCGGCTTGGATCGCTGGATCCGAGGACGGCTCGAACTCGGCAGATAAAGAGCAAATGACGGTAAGGAGAAATGCCGAGTGCTTGCGGATGTACGTGATGGTTGAGAGTGTTGGGTCGAAGATGTGCATGAATGTGCCGAATGACGAATAGAAGGAGGAAAGGAGACGTGTGGCTTGAGCGACGGTGAGAAGATGGCAGTCGATGGGGTCGAATTCGGGGATGTTGTCGTAGACCGGGTGGAATGCGCCGCGGGTGAAGTAGGTCGAGGCCCAGTTGGACGGGGTCGCTTTGGTCAGTGATTTTGAGGGACTGCTTCGTGCAGATGTTGAGGGGAGTGTCCGTTCAGCCGGCTGACTTGCAGTGTCAGTGTCTTTCGGCGTGGGCGATCTTAAACGGGCTCGCTTTCGGCTTCCTTCGCCCTGGACCGCATCGTGATTCGACGACGAAACACCTCCGCTTCTTGCAGCGTCTTCGTGATCGTCGTCGCCTCCACTGCTGCTACTACCTTCGTCAAAGTTGGCCACTCTACTCAACCCCGACCTCCTCTCGTTCAACCCTTCCCTGCTCGACGATAACCCCCGCCTCTCACTCTCGTCACTGCTCGCCTGCGCTAACAGCTTCAACGGGTTGCTCAACGTCGGAAACTCATCCGGCACCCTCGCTACACTCGCTCTATCTTCCATATCCACCAACATGTTGAAATCTGACCTTGTCTTTTGCTGCTGCCCCGCCGCCCGACTATCCATTCCTCCGGATGCCATCGCACTGCCGCTTCTCTCCCTCTTCGGTGGCTCGTCTCCTCCCGTTCCAGCAAGCGGCGGCGCACCATTGGCAGTCCCCTTCGAGAAGAATTTGCTCCTATACAGCTGCCAAAGCAACGTCTCGATCAAGCTCTCCGCATCACCGTCGCCCACCTCTTTGTTCAACTCTTTGATCTCTTTCAACGTCTTCTCCAGGAGTTCTAGCCGGCGTAAGATCTGCTGAAGTTTAATCTTGCCCGGTTTACGCCCGCGCTTATGCGTCCTATAGAAACACGAACGGTCGAGCTTTACACATCGTGTGCACGCGGAACCTGAGGGTGAAGGATTGCATTTCACTTTGGCTTCTCGACAGGGTTGACATGAGACCTTTTTCGGCGTTGAGACCGAGGAAGAAGCGACGGCGTGAGAGGTGCTGCTGGAGGAAGAGCTGTCGGATTCGTGATCGTCGACGGGGAGCGACTGGGAGGCGGGTGAGTGGGACGTCATGGTCACCGCCAGTGTGAAGCGCTGTCGCTTCGATCGATGATTGGTAATGCGAACGAAGGTGGTGGTACAGAACAAGATACAATTCGGCGGTTGGACGGCGTTCAAACTTCGTCCGACGTCGGCAGAGACGTAGCAGGGTTTCGGTGAGTTTTTGCTGCTGATTGCCGAAGTTGCTCCGTCAAGCGCTGTTGCCCAGCCCCGGCTACCACTGCCAATGCACCTTTTTTGTTTTCACCCCTTTTTCTGCTTGGAGGATGGAACCCAAAGACAAGAAATGGATCGCTTGGATTGAACAGGATCTTTATGTGTTGCAATCCTGGCTGCAGTTATGTTGCTGATTGTGATCACAACAGCGCCTTCAACATGATTGTCAGGGCAATTTGATAATCAATCTTGAACTCATCTTCACTACTGGCCTGGCTCCGTTCTCATCTTTTCTTTCATTTTCTCAGGCCCTTCAATCTTGTCGGCTCTTCAATATTGTTTGCTACTTGTTCTTGTTACCTTCTCATTCTTGCTGCTGTTCAACCACTTCTGCACCTTGTCAACTTTAGTTCCGTCAGCATCCAGCCCCCTATCCTGTCTTCACATTGTTGCCTCCTCTCACAAAACCTCCCACTTGATGTGACAAGTGTTTTGAGTGATGTGTCAAGGTCTCTTGATCTTGACAATGTTCAGAGACCTTGGTGGATGCCTGTCTACAGTTGTTGTAACTCTTCAAGCCATGCTTTGGATCATAGAGATCAAGATTCCTCAGGAATACTTACAGAGAGGCGCTTTGCCAAAGTTGTAATAGCACTTGTTTGTCACTTTGTGACAATGCCATCTCTCCATCGTCCCCTCACTCTCTTGTCCCCTCCCTCTTTTGTCTCCTCATTTCCCTTCCAACTCGGAAATGAAATTTTGTGCTTTGACAGCTACAAGTCACATTGAAAGTACCAAACATGTACTGACTGCAGAACTGTTCTTTGGTGAGACGGACGCAGTCCGTATCATCTGTAATGGCATCGGTCTGTACTACTGTCTGTCAAACAATGCACAACATGCATTGACTGCTAAAGTGCCCAAATAAAATTAATTCTCCAAACCCAGCAAAAATTTGCTGGGAGAGGGTACAGGTTTCTTGTGGACTAGGCTGCAAGTTTTGGTTGGCGTCTCTCACAGATTAGACCACACTGAACAAATGGCCTGCTGTACTACCTTAGGGTTACAAGGGGTACCCCAACTCAGAGGCGGCACGTTTTACTGGCTGACGTGGTAGAGTGAACCACG